>CM048667.1:25200595-25800595 GCA_026401315.1 Dysphania ambrosioides
TCAAACTCATCTTTAAACCATTTGAATTTGAACTAAAACCTTCAAAAGTCCATCATGTAACTACTTCCTTGTTTTTAGGAGAGGATTCATCAAGAATTCAGCAGCTTAATAGCTTTGAATTCTTTGAATATATCTAGACAACAAACGAATGATCCAAGCCACAAAACAAATAATACAAGTAATCACATAGTAACTGTGTTTCATGCATGACATATATCATAAGGTGTTCTTTGTCTTCCATCAACTTCATTTAATCAAGTTAAAACGTATAAAACATATATGAATATATTATCATCATCAAGGTGGAGTCTTTAATCTCCCCCTTGATGGAAGTCAAAACATGCATGAATAAGAATACCATGAACATCAATATTATAATAACATAACACAAATATATATATAGATATGCAGATATATAAACGAATATATATCTCCCCCTTTTTTACTTTCGTCAAGATAGGAGAATAATGTATGGATAGTAAAAACAGAAATGTAAAGTGTTAATTACAACCATATC
Source organism: Dysphania ambrosioides (assembly GCA_026401315.1). NCBI lineage: Eukaryota > Viridiplantae > Streptophyta > Magnoliopsida > Caryophyllales > Amaranthaceae > Dysphania > Dysphania ambrosioides. The sequence continues at coordinate 25,201,113 of CM048667.1, forward strand.
GAATTAAATGTTTAGAAGCTGGAAATTAAAAAAAAAATCATTCTTCAAGATCGCAAAAGGGGTTCTTCACTTCAGTCATCAAGGCATCAAATTTGTCATCGATATGAGCACGAAGATCAGCAAGATCCCTGCACACACAGTCAAGTTCAAATTCAATAGAATCAAGCCTTGAAACAAACCTTGAGAGATGTGAAGTAGACGGCTCCTTTGAAACTCCTTTTAATGTAGGAATTCTAGTCTGTTCATCGATTGAGAGATCCTCTCTGAGCTTCCACAGACCATCAGACGAGGCAAATATCCCAATACGATTGAATGACTCCATAGAAATGTGAGAGAAGGCACAACTTTCACACTCTTCATCCAAAACATTAAGTTTGAAAAATTTGAAAATCATTGGAAGAAGGTTTGCATAAGGAAGCGGGTTTGCTCTTGAAGAAGAAATAGTGTGATACATGTGGGTAAGAATGGTGTTGGGAAGGTTAACATCGAAACCACTTAGGATTAGAAAAATCATGGCTAGGCATTGGTCGGATAAGAGTTCACGGGAGTTGGACCTGGGGACAACACAACATACCAACAATGTGTTAATAACCTTGAGATTGATTTTAAGGCTGCTGTGGGTTAATTGCTTTGAGTTTGGGGGATTGGGAAGGATGAAATCATATTTGGCTTTAGCTACACACTCAAAATATGGAGGGGAAGAGTCGGACCAGTCTTCATTCGGGACATTAAGAATTGAGGCTAAAATGCCAGGGGTTAGGGTTATAGGGGTGCCCTTGACAAGCCTAGTCAGGGAGATGATACCATTCTCTCTCTTGGAAGTCATGTTAAGGTAAAAGAGGCGGGTTAACCTGGGATAGAACACATCACCAACGTTTAACATTCAGACCAGGGAGGTGGCTTTAAACATAGCAACACCCTCAAGTTTGAACGAGGAGAGTAAAACAAGGTCAACTGACTCACAAACACACAGTTTTCTGGCCTTAAACCCGTCGGCCCAAATGCCGGCGAGTTGGAAATTCTTAAACCAAGATACGGGAATGTCACCAATTAAGGAGGAAATTGACTTAGGTATACTAGAAATGGGGGAAGGAGACAATACCTTAGGGCTTACAGGGGGAGGAGCAACTTCTTTGACGACAGGAGGAGAGGGAGGACGCACAATGGGAGACTCAGGAACCTAGGGAGGAGGCTCAAGTTGCGTTTCAGGGACCGGGAGCTAGGAATGGGTTCAGGCGAAGGAGGAATTTGTGGAGATAAAGGAGGAGTAGGTGAAGCTGATGGTACGGAGTAGTCAACAATGGCTACATCCTTCTTTGCTTTTCAACTGGGTATAGCTCGAGTCCTCTTAGGAAATGGTTTGGTGCCGGTTGATTTTTGTTTGGGGGCCATTGGAAATTTTGAGAAAAGGATAGTTGAGGGAGGAAGTACAAGTAGGGGTAGTGTAGAAAAGGACGAGGTTAAATAGAAAGGAAAGGGGTATGGGGAAGGCAAAGAAATGATGACATTGGGTGTGAAAAGGACAGTTGGGAGGTGTTTTTGGTATCTTAAAATGACGGCTCAAGGAAATTATGACCGAGGCTAGGTATAGTCTAGGAACGTAGCACGTCAGTCAAGGAGATCAAAAACAGATTTTGAAAACATTCAAAAACCGTGTATAAAGCATTTAAAACAGAAATGAAAGAGTTTAAAAAATTTAAAAGACTGAACAGAAAATTTTAGAAGTTTAATGAGAGTAGAACTTTGAATAAATGAATAATTATTTATATAATAAGTACCCATTTATATATCCATTTGTTACACAGCACACACACATAAAATAAATATGGCATATAAGATAGACATGCAACAAGAGTTGTACGTGAATAAAAGATGTGCAATCATACTCATGCAATCATTTTAAGTAAGCATGCATGGAGATAAAGAATACATACCATAGCTCCCCCTAAGTTGATGCACCTTTATTTAACATGCCGAGCTCAAATCGAATAAAATTAAAACATTCTTCACTTAAAGGTTTAGTAAATATATCGGCAAGGTTAAATTCAGTAGGTATGAAAGAAATGTTAACATCACCTTTTTCAACATGATCACGTATAAAATGGTGTCGAACATCAATATGTTTGGTACGTTAGTGTTGCATCGGATTTATTGTGATTAAGATGGCACTTGTATTGTCACATCTTATAGGTATGCCTTTAAACTCTAGCCCAAGATCTCGAAGTTGTTGGGATATCCAAATGAGTTGAGCACAACATGCACCAGCCGTAATATATTCGGCCTCGGCTGTAGAGAGGGCAACTGAATTTTGCTTCTTAGAATGCCAACTAATTAGTGAAGACCCTAAAAATTGGCAGCAACTAGAAGTGCTTTTTCTATCAACTTTGTAACCTGCAAAATCAGCATCAGAATATCCAACAAGTTCAAAGTTACTTTCCCTAGGGTACCAAAGACCAAGGTCCTTAGTCCCATTGAGATATCTTAGTATTCTCTTTACCGCACTTAGGTGAGAGTCTTTGGGGTTAGCTTGAAATCGTGCACACATACATACACTAAACATAAAATCAGGTCGACTTGTAGTAAGATATAGTTGAGATCCAATCATACCTCGATATTCTTTTTGATTTACGGACTTACCATTTTCATCTTGATCTAACAATAAGATAGAGCTCATTGGTGTTTTGGCTTCTTTAGATTGAATCATATTGTACTTCTTAAGGAGGTGTCGTGTATATTTTCCTTGGTTTATAAATATACCTCCTTTTTCTTGCTTAACTTGTAATCCAAGAAAGAAATTTAGTTCACCCATTAAGCTCATCTCGAATTCCCTACACATAATCTTAGAGAATTCCTTGCATAAAGAATCGTTAGTAGCACCGAAAAGAATAACATCAACATAGACTTGAACGATTAAAATGTCCTTGCCTTTGGTTTTCACAAAAAGAGTTTTGTCAATTAAACCTCGTTTAAAATCATTTTCCAAGAGATATTCGGACAAGCACTCCTACCATGCTCTTGGAGCTTGTTTTAGGCGATAGAGAGCTTTGTCAAGTTTAAAAACATGGTTCAGAAATTGTTCATTTTCAAAACCGGGAGGTTGAGCAACATATACCTCTTCTTGTAAGTAGCCATTGAGGAAAGCACATTTAACATCCATTTGGAATAGCTTGATTTGTATGAAGGAGGCAAAAGCTAGTAGCATTTGAATGGCCTCCATTCTTGCTCGGGTGCAAACGTCTCTTCATAATCAATGCCTTCTTCTTGATTGTAAGCTTGTGCTACTAGACGTGCTTTTTTTCTTACAATTTTCCCGTTTTCATCAAGCTTATTTCTGAACACCCATCTTGTTTCAATGATTGAATGATCTCTGGGGCGAGGAACAAGTGTCCATACTTTATTACTTTCAAACTCGTTTAGCTCACTTTGCATAGCCACGATCCAATCGGGTTCTTGAAGTGCTTCGCTAATGGTCTTTGGTTCTACAAGAGAAACAAACGCGTGAAATGCACAAAGATTTTTAGCACTAGAGCGAGTTTGTATACCAGACTTTGGATTGGAGATGATATTGTCAATTGGATGAGATGAGGAGTGCTTGAATTTTTGTCTCATCATCAAAGGGGTAGAAGCTGACTGCTGAAGTACTCCTTCAAGACATGGAGATGGTTCTGAGGGTCCTGAAATACCTTCCATTGTCTTTTCTGGTTCTTGAGGTGAAGTTTCAAGATTCTAAGAAGGCACTTTAGGCCTTTGAGGCGATTCTTCAGTGTCGTTATCTAACTCATCCGCATTCTTAATTGGTTCTTGCATATTTCAGACGGGTTGAGACACACCTTCATCAGCACCTTCATCAGATGAGCTTTTATCTTCATCAGATGAGAATCCTTCATATTTATTCAACTTTAGACCTGTAAAAATGTCACTCAAAGTACCATTCTTGGATTCATCAAAGATCACGTGAATACTTTCTTCAACAACTTTAGTACGTTTATTAAAAACTTTATATGCTTTGGAATTCAAAGAGTAACCTAATAAAATTGCTTCATCACTACGAGCATCAAATTTCCCTAGGCTATCTTTGCCATTATTATGAACAAAGCAAGTACATCCAAAGGGTTTGAAATACGAGATATTAGGCTTTTTACCTTTGAAAAGCTCATAAGGGGTTTTCTTCAAAATAGGTCTTATTAGACAATGATTTAGAATGTAATTGGCTGTATTAACAGCTTCAGCCCAAAAATGTTTTGGTAAACCATTTTCTAAAATCATAGTCCTAGAAATGTCTTCAAGAGTTCGGTTCTTGCGTTCCACAACTCCATTTTGTTGAGGTGTCCTAAGAGCCGAAAAATTATGAGAAATACCAAATTTTGCACAAAATTTGTCAAAGTGAAGTTGATCAAATTCTCTACCATGGTCACTTCTTACAGCAACAATAGGTAGGTTTTTCATAGTTTGTAATTCTTTGCAAATCTTAGAAAATTCTTGTAAAGCTTTAGATTTTTCTCGTAAAAATGAAACCCAAGTAAATCTTGAAAAATCATCAACTACCATAAGGATGTATTGTTTTCCTTTAGGATATTTGACACGCATAGGACCACATAAATCAATATGAAGAAGTTCTATAGGACGAGAAGTATTTACAACCTTTTTGGCTTTGAATGAACCTTTAGTTTGTTTACCTCTTGCACAAGCTTTACACATTTCAAAGTCTTTGAAGTCCATTTTAGGAAGTCCATGTACCAGATCTTTTAATGAAAGCTTCTTCATAGTATGCACATTAATGTGACCTAGATGTCTATGCCAAAGCTTTGAATCGACAGTTGAGGCCTTAAGACTTTTTAAGCTAGCACTCGAAACTTGATTAGTATGAACAGCATAGACATTGTTGCAACGAGGGGCAGTAAGAATGACATTACCATTTTCCTTGCATTGTACTTCACATTTATCTTTATCAAAAATGACTTTGTTACCTTTGTCACATAATTGAGAGATGTTAAGCAAGTTGTATTTAAAACCTTCAACAAGATATACGTCATCTATGGAGCTTGATTCGAATTCTCCAACTTTTCCAATGCCAATAATTCTGCATTTTCCTTTATCACCAAGATTTATTGTTCCAGAAGTTTGCTCTTTGATTGTTGAAAAAAGTGAAGATTTTCCACTCATGTGTCGAGAGCAACCACTATCTAGGATCCACTTATGATCCTTTCTAGACCAATTCACAAATTTGGTTTCGTATTCGGGATGGACCATATTAGATGGTTTAGTCCCTTTTTGAACCCATATTTGCTATATTTGGTCTCGAAAATATATAGGAAAGGAATTCTTAATAATTTGAGGATCATTCCTTCTAAAAGGACATGTTAACTTAGTATGACCCTTTTTGCAACATTAGAAACACGTAGATGTCCTCCAAGTATCCTTTGCTTTGACAAATGTGGTCAAGATTTTGTTTGGAAATTTTTTGTTAAATCCAAGACCACTTTTGTTTAAGGAAGCTTGGTGTACACCCAACAATTTGTTTAATGTTGCTTCGGAATGAGTAAATTTAATCAAGGTTTTATGCTGTTCTCTACACTTCTCAGCCAGAAACTTTTTCTCCTTCTCTAAATTTTTCTCCTTCTTTTTAAAACGGTGTTTTTGGTTTTTAAAGCTTTGACCTGAGTTTCAAAAGATAACTTCGTGGCCTTAGCCTTATTTTCAAAGGCTGACTGAGTAGCCTTGAGATCACATAATTCCTTTGAGAGATTTTTCGAGATACTTACCTGTTTGTTAAGCCTTTCCTTAAGAATATTAGATTCAAGAATCAAGATTTCTTCATTCATTATCATGCTTTACAAAAATTCGGAGAGAACATTGGTAGGACTTGAAATCAAATTCTTTACAATTACCTCAAGATGTTCTCCTTTTTCGCTTTCTTCATGATTTGCCATTAAGCATAAGTTTGCATGTTCTTCTTCTTCGTCACTTGATTCTGAGTCACTCCATGAGGCTACCATAACCTTCTTCTTAAAATCCCTCTTAGGATAGGCCTTTTTCTTTCGTTGAGGGCATTCTTTAACAAGGTGGTCTGTTTCACCACATTCATAACACATTAGTGTATTAACCTTATTCATGGAGTTAGATGACTTACCTTTATATTTATTAGGGCAGTAGTTGTCTCTTTCTCTTGGAAATTGTTTCTTCATCTTTAATATCTTTCGAGACTTCTAGCAATAAGAGCAAAAGGATCTTCATCATCATCACTTTCACCATCTTCATTTGAGGCTTCTTCCCTCTTAGCCTTCAGTGCTAGATTTTTTGTTCATGAAGCTTGCTCTCCATCTTCTTCATTTAGAGACATTTCATGGGTGATTAATTTTCCAAGAAGATCATCCAATGGCAGAATTCGCAAGTCTTGAGCTTCTTCTATTGCCGTCACTTTAGAACCCCACTTTGATTTGGGGAGACATTGAAGGATTTTTCTGACCTTTTCTACATTTGTAAATGTTTTACCAAGTGAATCTAGATTATTCACTATTTGGGTGAATCTTGTGAACATCTCCTTCACATTTTCATTACTCGTCATTTTGAACAATTCATATTGTCGGAGAAAGATTTATCTTTGTTTCCTTCACTTGACTAGTGCCTTCGTATGTGACCACCAGCTTGTCCCATATTTCCTTTGCACTTCTACAAGTGGAGACTATATTGAACTCATTTGCATCAAATCCGCAATAGAGAAAATTCATGGCACGATAATTTTTCGCGATGTTCTCCAAGTCGGTTTGAGTGAAGTCACCATCTTCCTTGGGGATTGGAACACCACTATCCCGAGCTACACTCTAGCGTCTCAATTCTTAGAAATAAAAATCTTCTCACTTTTTCTTTCTGAATCTTTGAGTATTATAAATCTACTCAAAGTATGTCTCTCTTTTTCTTTTGATATTTTCTTTTTCACACTCAAAGAGACTTTCTTTTCTTTTCTCTCAATCTAAATTACAATTAAGTATAAAGCGCTAGAGAGGAAAGTATTTAAGATTTTTGTAGCTTGTATTGTGTATCTCGTTGAAAGGCTTCTTAATCTTCAAGCTTCAACTCACTCTTATTTAAAGAGCTTCTTCTCGCAACGGATAGTCTTCAGTGTATTCAACAATACCGTTGCCCTTGAATCGGATGTTAGGTCTTTGACTAACCGCTTCACAATTTATTCCATGATGCTCGGGCAGTTACTGAAGTATGTTTCAAAGGTCTTGATCGAATAGCCGTTACAGATTTGAATGAGTCTTCTTATTTTGAATGGCACGATCAACAACATTTGAATTGGGTTAACTTCTGCGGTACTTTTTCAATCCCATAAAGCTAGAAAGACTTGAAATTCAAACTCATCTTTAAACCATTTGAATTTGAACTAAAACCTTCAAGAGTCCATCATGTAACTACTTCCTTGTTTTTAGGAGAGGATTCAGCAAGAATTCAGCAGCTTAATAGCTTTGAATTCTTCGAATATATCTGGACAACAAGCGAATGATCCAAGCCACAAAGTAAATAATACAAGTAATCACATAGTAACCGTGTTTCATGCATGACATATATTATAAGGTGTTCTTTGACTTCCATCAACTTCATTTAATGAAGTTAAAACGTATAAAACATATATGAACATATTATCATCATCAAGGTGAAGTCTTCAAATAATAATAATAATAATAATAAAGAGGTTACATTGATCGTAAATGAACTAAATGAAAAGATGGCACATTGAGGAAGCAACAATGTTGTGGACGTCACACATAATAAGAAATTGATTGCATTATAAGGATTTTGAATTGTTACGAATTCACACATTGAGGAACGAGGAGAGAAGGTGGACTAAGTTATTGATCTAGTAAAGTGTACGATATAAAACCTTAATAAACTTGTATGATGTCACACCCTCTTATATAAATGTTAGTGTGTAAGTCTATTAGAGATCGGTAAAACATAGACGAAATTATGTTTTATGTTTTATGTTTAACAATTAACATATAGTAGGATAAAACATGGTTTTGAGATTACCGTCATTTTTCGATAGGCAAGTAAAAGTCGAGATTACTGTTACAACTCACGAACTCGCTTCTCCTGACAATGCCCATTCCACATAATTAGTTGATGATTGATTGGTATTTTCACCCTTATACGGATGTCATGTCAAACATTGTAAGAGATGAGTATGACCACTGAAAAATAGGCAAGCAAAACCATAATCAATGTTGAGACCAAGAAAATTTATCACATCCCAAGTTGCATGAGAATTGAGAAGTGAGAAGTGAGAACCTCTAGCTAGCTAGGGTGCGGTTGAAAGGGCATCGATCATCATCCTTTTCATTTTTGTCTAAAGTAAAGAATATTTTAATTGGTTCTATACTAGGAGGGGTCCAACAATGGGTGGCCTGTGACTCATGTGTCATGTAGGGTTAAATATATAGCAACTTAAAATAACATACTAAATATACGGACCAATGAATTAAGTGAAAATAGAAAACTCATTTTCCATATAATTTAATGTAGACTTGTCTGATTTCTATGTTCTAACACAGTACTCACTACTCTTCTATACAAATAATTATAAAACATTATAATAAACGTATATACGTCATGTGACAATCTGTTTATATCACTAGCATTATTTATTGAAAGCATTTTTAGAAACGTTTATATACCACATGAAATCCTCTTTTTACCCAAGTATTATGTCATATCAGTAGGGGTGTTAAACCGGATCCACGAGTCGGTTCTAGATTGACCCATCGCGAGTCGATCTTATCGGTTTGGGTTAAATTGGGTCAATTTGGTCTGTCGGGTTGGGTCAGGTCATTATCGGGTTGAGTTAAATCAGTTATTTGTATGCTCGGGTTCGATTCGGGTTTGGGTCAGGTTGTATTCGGTTCGGGTTAAGGTTGGTTCAGGTAAAATCGGGTCGATTCTTGAACGAGTTATAGCGATTTATTTGGGTTTCGGGTAGATTTTGGTCAAGTCAATTATGGTAATGGGTCGCCTCGATTTCAATTGAAATCTGGTTTAAGCTTTATTGGGTCATTAATGAAAAATGTTTGGTTTCAATATTATTAGAAATTGGGTAAAAATAGGCCGGACAAGATTATGTCACATTCACATATATTCAAATTGTTGATATATGGAGTTAATTTGGATCACAGGTTGTTATAAATTGGGTCATATCGGTTATGTGTCGGGTTCAATCGGTTTCGGGTTCTCTTCGGGTCGGGTTTATAACGGGTCAAGTCCCTAATGGATCGGACACGAATCGGGTTCGGGTATTCGAATATCGTGTCAAATCGGGTTCGAGTTTACTTTAGGTCGGTTTTCGGGTCTCACTTTTTGGATCATAATCAGTCATTGACCATAAAAAAAAACTTCATAAAGGCTAACCCTAGACTTAAAGAAGTAAGAGATGTATCCCTTTCCATCTCTTACAATAATAAAAGAACACAACAAAAAGAAGAAGAGTACAAAACATTGTATTATCACATCTTGCCATCATCATTAATATCACCCATGGCTGAATATCTTACATTTTACTTTCTCTTTCATTCTTAAGTTGACATTTTTTAAAAAATTTATCAAATTTATCAACCAATTAAATCAATCTTTAAAAATAAAAAACACCAAATATAATACTCAATATACACACATACTTGTGGCATCGCCCATAATGCACACTAATCACAAAGTTGTCAGAAGACAATCAACAAAAGGAGGCTGAATGATCCCCTTAACATATTTTATTCTTTGGACATATATGGTTAACTAGTTCTTATAAATAATTTACACGTCTTGGTGCTATTAGTATTTGTTTATTTATTTATTGACAACAAATGCTACATTCTAGTATTAGGGAATGGAGTAGGGATGAATATGAGTTGGCTTTGGATCAGATCCGATTGGGTCCCTATCCATACCCATTTTTTTTAATTTATGCCCATATTTTCCCCAAATATATTGGATCTTAAAAATCCAAATCCTTACCCAAACACACCGGGTTTAATGGGTCTATGTCCAATATCGGTTTAAATTTTTTTCTTTCAATTTGCCTATTTTTCTCTTGTTTTGTAATTAGATATATTTATTTTAATTTGTTTCAAGTCAAAAGAATATAACAAAGTTAACACTCATAAAAGTGCTAATTGAAGAAAAAAGTATAAAAAAAGTATAGCTCAACAAGTAATGTATCTTATCCTAGTTTTAATTTCAAAATATTAGAAGTTTACAACTATGAAAGTAACAGACAGTAAGATAATGAGCATAGTGAACGTCTAAGTCTTCTACTTGTAAATTAGATGTGAGGTATTTTTTAATATACGGGTCCATGGGTCGGATTTGGGTTAGATCTTGATCTAAATTTTTTGGATCCAAACCCAAATTTGAGTCAATAACATTTAGATCCATATCTGACCTAAACTCAATAGATCTAAATAAAACTTGACCCAAACTCTAAAAACTGGGTTGGATTTGACTAGATTCGGGTTTGGATCTAATATTGAATCTATTGCCATCCCTAAAATGAAAATGACGACTCTTCCTTAAAATCATATTTGTCATAAATGATGACTCTTCCTTAAAAAAAGAAAGAAAATTGCCGATTTCCCCTTCGAGATATGCACTGTAGATTAAAGTAATTGATGTTAATTAAAAAGCCTATACCGTAACAACTCATATACATGTTAAATACCTTCATAAAATGATATAAGTTTTGGATTTTATGACAAAATCACGTGTAAACTAGAGTAATTAATGTTTACTGATCTTTTAACTTCTTATACAATCATAAAGGTTTTATTTATCATCTTTTTTAATATTAAGTACCTACCAAGCACGAAATATTGATGGTTTATAGTTTCATCCTAACAATTTAGTTTTCCTTTGGAACCCTTAGTTGATAATATCGTCACGAACTATATGGCTAGCTAGTCTAAACTCAAACTTTTATTAAATCTTAACTAATAGACATGTACGGAGTATATATTATTACAAGCCCATAAGCCATTCCAGAAAAATCGGGATGAATAGAACTTGACATTCTTTCTTGATTGTGAGTGAAGAACTTGAAGTAGTTATCCTAGCTATCATGTCATATTGTCAATCACTCACTTGGTTACTTAAGGCAAAGGGCAAATTCTGAGAACAAACAAAAACTCCAAATATTGATACGATTACCAGAAGCGATTTTGGAATTTCTTAAAGTTAGTATCTTTCTTGTCTTTCTCTCAAAATCACCCAATTGGAACAAAGATCTTTTCAAATTTTAATTTTTTAAAGTTGCATGGAACAAATAAAGTAGATTATTTGACTTTAGGCTTCTTGTACAGATTATTACATTTATTTGATTCATGCAACAAAAAAAAAGATATTATATTTTTTGTAAGCAGATTATTTGACTAAAGACAATAAATAATGTAATATCTTCATAGCTAAATATATATTCTTTTTTCATGATTTCTAATTTCTAATTTCCTATATCAAATATAGGAGTAAGATCGATGATTCTTGGGAACACATATATCCACCTTGTTATTCCACCGAATGTTTTGGAGATAACATTGCAAACAAGTTTGATGTGGTTCATTATTTTCAGATGCGTGAAGGTCCAAAGACGAGTTCCATAGTAGGAACATGAAGGTCTAAGGAGAAATAGCTTTTAAGCATGGAGACGTTAAGTGTAACACAATTTATAAAGTCAAGCAAAAGTTGAAGAAGAATCACAACTGGAACTCTAGTCAGAAGCTCAAGTTCCGATCTCCGCTCAGTGGTGTTCCGACAGCAATGGCACGAAATTCCTAAGAGGAACTCTTGCTTTGAAGCTTCTGAGGGGAAGTAAGAGTGAGGCCTTAGAATAAGTTTTCTCTGGCGATGATGCAAGTACAAGTAGAGTCCACTGATTTTATACAATCTAGGTATAAGTTGGGACATTGGGTAATGACCATAAGATAAATAGAAATCATCATTAGAAAAATGGTTCAGACAATGGATAAAAAGACTCACAAGATAATCCAACTTTATTACAGAAAATCTATCTTGTAGATAGTATTTTTGTAGCAAATCCAAGTGAAAAATGACGACTTAAACAGTTTCCCATACAAGCATGCCTAGTTGATTATACACGCAAGTTGCTTGAACACTCAAATGCATTGTACTGATATGTTTTGGCGGTAATCAAGCAGCATGAACTAGTATAAAAGATATCATTCGTCACTTAGTTTTACTAACCTGACAAAGTTTACTAAGCTTCAAATATTATCAAGTTAGAGTTCTTTCAACTTATGCTTTTAGCCTTGTATCAAATTTGTAATCCTCCTGTACATCACTTTGGTTTGTATTCTTTGAGAGTTTAGTACTAAGTAGTACTAAGGAAAGGGATTGAGTGAAAATCGTAAGGATTTAGAATAAAGTCCAGGGAAGGGGAGTGAGAAGAAAGATAGTGAGAGTAAGAGGACGAAGTGTTATGAGTGGAACACGAGCGAAGGGAAGGAAGAGAGAGTTCCTAATAAGTTGTATTAGGATTTGACCATTAGTGAAGAGTTTCAGAATCCCAAAGCTGGGTTGTGGTTTTTCTTTGAGTTGGGCACAAATGTTTCCACGCTAAAATTCATGTGTTCCTTTTGCATGTTCCCTTCAATCTCATTGTTCCAATTTTAAATTCCGTAATCAAGAGTAAAAAATTCAACTTTCAATTTAACCCTCCCTTCTTGTAAGTTCCATCCGTGTAACACACCTTAATCTCCTATTCATATCATAAAATGTTATGCTTCTGCGTGATGTAATAAAATGGGAGCATTAAACAATATGCTTTCCGTTTTTTTTTTTTGTTATTTTCATTTGAAATATTGTAGATTTTAAAGCCAAACTTTGACAAAAAGTTCTCCCTAATGTAGTTTAAAAAACATATTCATTTGGGATCTTGATAAATTCGTCTCAATGCATATTTTCTAAATATGAGTTTTTTTTTATAATAATTTTTACAAATGCATATTTAAATATATTTGAATTTTAAGTTTACACTAGAATTTGCGCATAAAGAAAATGGGAATATCAAAAAAGTACGAGGGAGTACTTACATATGCAAATCTTCAATATCAAAGTTTTAATGATAGGTTTATAGAGGGTGATAAAAAATTGTCATTGAACTCAATTATTGGATGCGTTAAAGTTAAATAACACCCATACCATCAGGCTAAGAATATAATACACTGACAGACAAAATTATTAGTCTACATACTAGAGATTAATCATTATGTCTTGTCATTAGATAAATCTGCTATATCAAATTAAAACAGTTGTTAACTTAGCTAGGATCATTACCTAATTCGAGAATAGGTCATAGTTTAGCTAAAGTGACTTCGAAAGGCTAGCTAGAGGATAAAAAAAGATAATCATACATCCCATATCACCTCATAATTTAAGAATAATCATTAGAATTAAAAGATTGGAGATGAAATTTGCATATGTGATCGTCACAAACTTACAATTAGTAGAAAAAAAATATATATATTCGAATATTTAAGTACATATATATACTACCTCATATCATACAACTCATATTCTTCAGGCACCTTACATAGTCATTTTGACTTAGACATTACATTATCTTCTCTCAAGATAGATAATATTTGGCGATGAAGTCATAGAAAAGATTTAAGCATAGGTTAAGAGTTTTGGATTAACAAAGTAATACTATAGAGGAACTTCGAGATTGATAAAAATCAAAGGTCTTAGAGTAGTAGAACTGAATGCTTAACCTTTCTGAAGTATAACATACTCTTATCAGGTGGGGCATTTTTTTTATCTATTACACGTATAACTCGTGCGTTATTTAATTTCGTGTTAAAAAGAGTACATTTAAAACTTGCCATAAGAAATATTCTTTCCCAGAGACTGAAAATCAATTGTTTCTCAACGAAATAAGATATAAAATGTATGAAGGAAATTGGACTAGGTATAGTAAAAGAGATTCCTTAAGCTTTGATTGATAAAGACAAGTACAAAGATAACAACTCGCCCCGTGAAACTTATTTTAACGCTTAAGTTAATCGCTACTTAAGATCTAGATGATCCTCATAATAAAGTATTTGTGTTTTTTCAATTAATGAAAAAATACCTTGTCTTATTCCCATTAAGTAATGAGATGATTCGAGAGTTAATTTGCTTATATGTGTAATCATGTTGGATATATCATAATCGGAGGCTATTGGGCCTATCATAATTACTCCTCCGTGTCATGTACTTCAAACTTATTTTTTGATAGGCTGCTGAAAATAGGCTCTTGAACTAGCCTATATGGCTTTCAACCCATGTATCAGAGGCAGACTCATACAAAAATATAGTAACATATATCTACAAAATAAGGTCACAATCTGCACCTGATCAAGCAGCACGATCCTTCATTATTTATTACTGTAATGCTGATAATTCTTGGTTAATGATTGAAGTAGTATGGTAATTTGGAACATCGTCCTGACTAAAATATCTAGCCAAAGCTGAGAATCTGAGATAGCAATCAATGCGATTGGGAGGCAAATGTACCATGCCATTGAAAGTGGGTGCAGTCATAATCCCTCTTTTGATGGACTAAGTAAGTACACCCACTTGATTCTGTCCTTTCTGATAGTTCATAGGACCACAAGCCAGGTAGATTAGGGGCTAGCCCTTCTCAATAAGGGCTTTTCTAATAGATATAAAAATCATACATTGTAGTATTACTGAAAATAAAAAAAATTGATTATAATTGAAAATTGATTTTCCTACTTCAACAATCGATTTTGGCATACTTTTATGAGCATACTATCCTAACAAGGAAGAGTGCCAACAGTGATTATAATACAATTTACCCATAGCTCACTTTAGTTTTCAATTACAAAGATTTGCCATAACCTAATAATATGATCATTGTAGTAGCTTAGTAGAATATTACACCGGATTTTGAAGTCATATTAAATTTAACCAATATGAAAATAGTGTTATTTTCCATTAATTTCCTAGTTTTTATTAATTTCCCTCAATTTTCAATAGTTTGGATTATTTTGCATGAATTTTTCTTTTAAAAATTAGTACATAACTGTAATGCTTGGTAATTTTAAAAACATAACCATTGTACAATTTTTTTTAAAAAATCATTAATTTTTTCATTTCATTTCATATTGTTTGAGGTAGCTAGCTTATTTACAAGCATATTATAACTAGTAATGGAATTAAAATTTATTTCCGATTTTAAAATTGTATAAAACCGAACAGAGTAAAACAACCTGTGTCTAGGACTAAAATATTTTACGGAACTTATCATAATTAAGAATATAACATCCAAAAACACCACGAATTGAGAGAATTTGTAAATGAACAATCATAATATTATATCCAAGGCATCAAATCTTCATCCTATTAAAATAAAAATGTTCAAACTTGCAGAGCCCAGTCGTATTGGAAACTCTCTATGGCCCAATTGACATACATCATTGAAGTATTCACCCGTTTGGAACTACACTGGCCCACTTTAAGGTCCAAGGCCCAAGTTGTAGTTCCAAGAAAAGTCAGTACGTGTGGAATTACCGCATTTTTTTAATAGAGGAACTACCGTAAAAGTATATATACATGACAAAAATCATTTTCCATAAATAGTAGGGTTTTATGACAAAACTAAAACCTTATTAGTGGTATCTTCTACACTTGCTCTCCTCTATTTTGATAATCGATATTGAATGACAAACTATCACTCATTATCACTAAGAGAAGTCATAAAACACCAAAGATAAACTAAATGAAGGAATCACAAGAAGGATTTCATCAATGTCTTCATGTTCATATATAGCTTTTCACAAAGTATTATATATATATAAAACATAATAAATTTATTCTTTTGGTTACCCCTTCAAAGTTGATAAAGATTAACATATGTTATGTTGAGGGGTAATTTTTGTTATATAGAGAGATAATTTTTATTGGAAACATAACAACTTAATTTTGTTTCGTATGTATACACTACCTTTTGATAATTTTTTTCTTGGGCAAAGATGTTCGAATATAGTTGATGCAACCCTTTTTTGATATAATTGTATCACCATAAAATTTCACCATATTAACAAAGAAGTTTTGTCAATCTACCTCGGTACCTCCACAAAAAGTAGCATAATGGAAGGCAAGTTTCTCTTCACAATTTCAAGAAAATAAGGCAAAAATAAAGGATGGTTGGTGGTAAAAACTCACATAAATCCATTTCCACATTTACCAAAGTGCCGCCACTATGATTGCAACATCTTCATGTTCATTGTACATAGTATTTATCTTTGTATTAATCTGCAGCCTAAGTATTGAGCTGAATCAACGTTTTTTCTACAAATAGGGCACGATGTACTTCGTGCTAGCCATTCATCTATGCACAACATATGAAACAAATGTTGACAACCGGGCAACTTCCTTGCTCTTTCACCGTCCACAACATCCTAAGTTGGCCAAAAACAAGGATTAGAATGATAACGGTAGACAAAATCCTAGTATTATTTGAAAAACTAACGAAGTTTTAAACCTTGGTTTTCTGTGATTATCATATTGATCAAATAATTTAGGCCATTTTTCACTAATGTATCCTTCCTTATTGATAGATCCTCTTTTGTTGGTTTGAAATAATTTGCATTGTTAATACAACGATCATAATTATTTCTGTCTAATAATTTGCTATTATATTCATAAGCAAATATTATGCAAAAAAATAATATAAAAAATGACGTAGGAAATGTTTATTTACCTGCAAACATATGGTGCAACAAACTTCATCATGTGAAAAGGGAAGAAGAGAGTTCGATGAATTGCGACGGAAATCAATGACAGGGAGCTTCTTGACGAGGTCGGAGGACATCCCTCGAATTTCAACGATGTTGAAGAAATCTAATCTTTCTTCACTGCCAAAGTTCTCATTCATACTTGTCTAGATTAAGATAAATACAACTTAGTGATCTGAGTCGAATTGAATTAAACCATGCATGTAATAGTTTTTCTATTTGCAAACAACTTATTTGCTAAACATTCTATACTTCGTAATAGTGTATGTCAATATATAATTATGCTAGGGCGAGGAAGAGATATAAGATTATACGAATGGTTTTCAAGTGATTCTTTGCAAGCAAATGGTGCCTTGAAAAAGTTTACTAAGCTACTTCCCTATACAAATTGATTGCTCTTAAATATTTTCTTTATCACCTTATTTTTGTATCATTTCTATTTATAGAGTCTAAATTTAAAAAGTTTAATCAAATATAAACTTTTATTTATTAGAAAATAATATATATTTAAGTGGGATTTTATGGGATACATCTAAATGTACATTTTTAGTATATCAAATTATCATAATTTTGAAAATAAAACCGTTTTAAATTATATCTTAAAAATCGTAAAAAGTCAAATTGGGGAAAAAATTAGAAATAAATAGAGTATTACCCTATTGCGTATGAAGACTATAGAGGCTCCCAACCTCCCCACCATGGAGGAGCATAGTGGGAACACCAAAAATAAACAATGTAACAAAAAAAAAAAAAAAAAAACCTTCCATATTTTTGCAAAAACAAAAGAGCCACTCTATGAACTATGATTGTATGAACTATCCCATCCGTTTGAAGTAAATAGTCACGTCTACAATGCAAATAAGCAAATTACACTTTCAATTTGCCCTTTATACAGTCTTACTTAACAATGCAACCGAAGCTCTATGACAAATCATTTTTAATTCTATTCACAATAAAATGGACAAGTTTTAAGCTACTCTGTACTTTGTATTTATAACTCTACTTAAGTAGGAACTTACTTGCCACTGATAAGCCTTCAGAACTGCTGGGCTCACCCATTCCCTAAAGGCATTTCCATTAAATATGCTTCCAAATAGAGCAACCTGATTGTTTTTTTTTTTTTTAAAAAAATCACAGTAAATTAAACCTTCACAGAGTTCGTACAAAAAAAAAAAAAAAGCAACATTTTTAATCCTTTTGCTATAAGAGACTGATATAGCATAGTGGCTAAATATGGCAGGGTTTCCTTATCTCAAAACTCTACAGCATTGTAGTATTTATGGTTCATCCACCAAACTATACCTACTTTCGGGGGCCCGATCATATTTAAAGACAAATTATCATAGGATGTTCCCACCTCCTATTATGGGCAAGTAATTTATTTAATCTTTATGAAATGGAATAAATTCACGTATATAAACTATAAAATCATGAAACTATGAGGAAAATGTTTCATCCCATATTTAATGAACGGTAATCTAAGATCTATATCCGTCCGTCCATTCAGGATGTATTCTATACACATCTTATGAATGGGTGTATCTTTTACTTTTTTCGTGTCTTGGGGATATACATCATCTGTACACACGTTGAAATGATACAAGATATTTTGGGTGAGAAAAAGAGGACTATCACTGAGTTGGTGGGATATTTCTTGCCCAAATCCACCAATAAGAAAAATAAAAATAAATAATATTATTTATCTCAATATGAATTTTTATAATATTAAGTTTTTATAATTTTTTTTACGAATTTAGAGATAAAAACGTTTAAAATCATATATTAAAAACCGTAAAAATGTCAAATGAGGTAATCCTGGGAAAACCCAGGGAGTACTAGGATTTTATTTTAGTGTTATATAGAGTACTGCCGTTTTAATTATACTCATTACTACTCGTAATACTCGTAATTAATCATTATATATGTTAACTAACATTAAATTATAAGAATAATTTCAATGACTCTATCAATGAACACAATATGGAATTGAGTTTTCTATGTTCAAAGTGTTTTGTCATACAACAGCAACTCTTCTTAAAAGTGAAAACCCACTTGAATTTTTTTTGATTTTTTTTTTTTTAATTTGAGTCACTGATATAAAATAGGGTGAAATGAATATGTGCTGATTTAGAAGGTAAAGTATGTGTTTTAGTTAGTTGTATACTTGTATACCTTGGAGGGGAAATGACCATTGAGGAGTGAATCAAGCAACTCGAGGGCTACAATGGCACCTGACATAACCCCAATTGCGGCGCCTCTACATAACCCTGACTCAGTCGTTTGCCCTTTTACGGCTCCCGCAATGCCTCCAACTATCACCCCTCCTGCCAACATATCGCATATAATATATGGAACAATTAGCAACTGTAACGATCATGATACTTCTGCAATTTCATTTCGGCAAAGTAGAGACTGCATGTTGATTGTTGAACATTGAAATATTTTAGTCTCTTTTAACTTTACTAGTACATGTTTTCTACACCTTGTACATCTTATCATTTGATAAATTCCTTCATTTAAGGAAGACTCATCGACAAGGAGATTATGTGACTCGGACTACATTCAGTGTTCAACATTAACGAATATGTGAGAAGTTGAAAATATCAGGTAAACTTACCAAATGCAAATATGATGGTTCCAAAGGCCAAAGCAACAGTCTTCATCCATTTGGAAGCAAATTGAAATCCAAAGTTTCTAATGTGAATGCGTTCCAAGAAATGTATAACCTTTATACAAAGATAATTCAATTGAATGGAACAAACAAAGGGTATCCAATGAACATCCATATTAAGTGAGACTGTGAGAGTAAGCCTTTTAAGGAACAGTTGAAGTTAAGAAGAAAATATTTTGAGAGCTTACGATGAAAAGAGCAGAGGCAAAAAGGCAGAGAGAAAAAAGGGCAAGGGAAAGTGTGAAATTAAGGGAGACTGAGTACTATTGGAAACAGAGAATAAGAGGATTTAAATGGGGTTTGGAACTAGAAATTGCATTAAAGAAGGTGTGGGCTGCTTGCGCTTCCCACTGGACATATATGCATAATTGCATGAATGGGTTTAGTGCAATTATTGCTGGTGTAACACGAGTAGTTTCATTCACTGTACAAATAAATATTCAGAATCAATTTGCAAGAGCTCTATTATACATTTGTTTTGTACGCATGTACTCTATGTTCTTTTTTATTTTTCTAGTTTGAAATCTATACATTTTAGAATTAAACTTTGACCATGAACTTTTCCTAATCTATAAGAAAAAACATAATCATATGGGGTATTAAAAAATTTGTCTTAATATATATTTTTCAAATATCAACTTTTTATAATTTTTGTAAATGTATAATTGAAGATATTTAAAATTTAAATTTGCTTTGCAATCTGTATAAAAATAAAATTAGGAAGAACAAAAAGTAACCAAGGGAGTATTTGTTAGGGTAAAAATACAGTCTTTATATTCCAGCCTTAAACATCTAAGTGTCAAGAGTCAAGTGTCATATATCAATTATCAATTATCAATTAGCATCTTACGGCTGAGTTTTCCAAATGTAGGAACAAATTTTGGGAATATAATTCGACTGATTTTATGTGTGAACGAGTTATTTTATTTCATTTACCTTCCAAATCGTTAACTAAACCTCACATATTTTCATCATATTATAAGAAATAATATATTCAAGTGGTATCTTGTTGAATGCATCTCATTGTAAATTTTTAGAATATTAAGTTTTCATAATTTTTTGCCTTACGAATTTAATGATAAAAAGTTTAAAATTGTATTTTATAGACCGCGAAAAGTAAAATTTAAGTTTTGCGTTCGTAAGTGTTACAATCCAAAGAATGGTTGTAAGAAGTTAACGGGTAGGCCTTGTGTTCTATACCTTGTGTTCTAAATAGTTACTCAGTACACACTGCATCCAATAACCTCGCGTGCATGTCTGCTTTGAGTAATAAGTAGTTCATGGGTAATAATGTGTGCAATAAATGAGACAGTTTAAGTTATATATTCTAAGAAAAATTGTTACATTTTTGTTGCTCAAAAACCGGTACTTCTATATTCCTGTTTCTGTGGGTTGTTTTTTTCTTAGGGTTTCAATGAATTAAAAAGAACCCTTGGACAAAAAAAAAAGAAACTTGGTATGAAAACAAACCACACAAAGAATTATGGCTCCTTACTCTCTCAATGATAATAATCTGATCCTGTGATCCTCCAACGTAACGTATAATCATTGTCTAGACAGGTCCGTCTCAAGTGATATGGAGGTCCTGTGCAAATTTTAAAAAATTGGCCCTTTAAAATTTTATTTACCTAGTAATATTCCATACGTACTCAAATTTATCCCATTTCATGGGTTTGTATCATACAAAATCAAGGATTAAAAACTTAGATATGAAAATCCTTGATTGTGTTTTTGTTGTGATAGAGAAATACAAATAGGTTGAATTCAAAGTCTAATTATAAGAAGTAGATATTTAATAAAATAAAATATCATATATTTCTTTAAATTCTTAAAAAGCAATAGGATTAAAACTTCTTCAAATAGGATAAAAAATTTCATGTAATCACAAGAAGAGATTTAATTTAAGGGTTTGTTAAATTGTAAAAATAATGTTTATTTTATACTTGGTATGAAATTCAAGATTAGAAAATAAACAGACAAAAAATGTACTTCATTGACAAGATAAATTTGGGAAAAAGAAAATAAAAGTAAAGAGATAAAATATAAGGACACAAATACAACATATTTCCAAACACATGCTACTATTAGAAAAAAAAAATAGGTCTATAGTGAAAATATTCGTGAGCAAAAACGATACAATTTATTACAACTAAAGGGATATTTGCAAGACACTCAAAGAAGAGTATGAACAAAGGTTCAACTTAGATCTAAATTCCTTTTAAAACCCGTCTACAAACTTGGGTCTTCTAAAACCATTTTGTTTTCTCATAAAAAAAAGAAGATAAATTAGAGTAGAGGGCCTTAATCACACGAGAAGACTATAAAGAAGAATAGGTATTTTTTTCATCTAGCCTAACTACTTTCTCTCAATTTTGGGGACCCAAAATTTGTGAGGCCCTATTCCATGGCCCACTTTGGACACCTTCAAAACCGGGTTTGTCTATAGAAACAATGTGCTATGTCTCTATTCCATGTTTGGGAGCTCATCAATGAATGTAATGGTCACTCCCTCTTTGCTCCCATTCCTTCATTTAGTGTTTTTACTTAATGTTCTTACATACAAGTTGATAATGTGGAGATTACTTTTTAAGGATATATTAATGGGTTATGGCCTAAGGGTTAAAAGTCACACGTTGGGCTTGTTGGGCTTAACTCAATACCTTAAGTCATGTTAATCCAACATAATGATCAACATGCAAGGATGAGCTAGTCTCGAGCTCATTTATGACCCATGTAAAGGTAATTCATTATGAATACACAAATCACTAGTTTGAGAAGATTTCCTCGAATCTCAAGCTCTGTTTTGACTTAAATATGGTAGAAAGTTATCTCGGACACCACCTCTAATGCTAGTAACCATGTATATGCAGGTATTCACCATTATCAATGATTCAAAGAAATTAATTATAATGCCCATATTAGCATATTTGTTCAATACTCAATGTGTTCCATTTTCAAACAAGAGCATTACTAATATTAAAGTGCAAACAATTTCTACAAAATAATGATAATAGGCTCAATAGAGGGACTGCACCTGTACTACTTGAGTCAGTGCCGGCCTCGGTAGTTCAAATATTGTTCATCTTGCATAATATCCGTAATAAATTCGAGTGAGCTCAATTTTTATTTTTGTTTGAAAATTTCAAAAGTAAAACAATAAAGGAACTTGGGTAAGTATGATCATTATTATTTTGTTGCATGAGAACACTCTTGGATACTCAGTAGCTTCCAACTTCCAAGTCCCAAGTGTAGGTTCTATGAATGTAAGAACGATAAACTAGGATAAAGATCAGGCAAACACAAAGAATTTATATGATTCACTAACAATGTGTTAGCTACGTCCATAGGCCGAGGGGGAACAAATTTATTGATATGTGAAGAGGGAGGCGGAATACAAGAGTCATAATACAAAGATTAGGTAAATAAGAGTTTAAATAGAACCCCTAAAACAAACTCTTATCAAACTTGGACTTATTATGGGCCCAAACCCGAAACCGATAAGAAAACCTATAACATTCCGAACCTCCACTGGGGAAGTTCCGACCCCTCGGACCCCACGGCCAGGAGTCACCCTAGACACCCGACTAGCTAAACGGACAACGAGACCCCCGTCCCGGACATCAGCGAAAATCGAGTGCATGAAGATATAACTCATATTATGACATTATTCATTTATTTATTTTTGATAAGTGCAGTGCTTGTACTTCTATATTAGTTGGACGAGCTTACTTGTACAAAAAAGGATAAATTCGGCTATACTTTACCGACTAATACAAGACCGAACATATATAAAAAAATGGGGCAGTTTTAAGGTGAGGAATGTCTTCACCAATAGGTTTTTTTTTAGGCAACAAAAGAACTAACAACAACAAACAGAACCGTTACCTCAACCTAGCTAGGTTGTGGGCATTAAGAATAAGGCACCTAAAAACTTTAAAGCAAGATAAGAAAGAAAAACTAGTAACTTCACTTAAGGTTATAGCACTCATAAGGACTAATACATTAAGTGCTACAATGTATTCATCAACTTTCTACTGTGTAGTATAAAGTATATTTTAAGGTTAGAATATCACACATGGTTAAAAAAAAAAAAAAAAAAACCGTTACGAAAATAAGGTGAATAAAGGGTTATTAAAATTTACCCTGTGTCTGTGTGATGTTGTAACCTTGAAATATACTTCAATATGGAGTAAAATTTTAATAACCCTTTATTCACCTTATTTTCCTATAAGTAAAAATAATGCACGTAATGAAAGAAAACGTAAAATGTGGAGCCTGCTTTATTTAAAATAGATAATATATAGAGAGGAAGCTACTCACCTCGAGAAAAACCCGTCATCGCTCTAAAGGGTCCTAAACTCACTCCTTTGAAGGACATAATAGAACATTTATCCACACACGTACACGATACACTTCCTTAAACAACAACACTAAATCTTCCAAAAAATATATGGAACCATAATGAATTGCAGAGTACATATGATATTTAAGTATTTCAAATTTGAAAATATTTTAATTTTTACTTAATTATATGTTGTGAGATGCCAAAAGTTATCCTAAAAAAAAAGCAAGAATAAAATAATGACTCTAGTATCAGTGTATCAGATTATATATTGCAAGGCCATTCAAAGATTAATTATACCTAAAATAAAATAATTAATGGTTTATCTATTCAGATATTTGAAGCTGAATACAAGTTCACAATCCCATAGCACCTAATTTAGGAAAAGATTAGTACACCTTTGAACTCATAATTTATTTGCTCTCTTATCTTCCAATTTAACCACAACAGACTAAACAAAGATCAAGAAAACATTGAAAATTTGATGGATTTGAAAATCATGGGACATGTTAGTTCTGTCACGGTCTACTGGTCTAGTCCATTTTTGGAAAAAAGTTTTAGGAAAACCCATGAAGATTTTAGTTCCATTCTGTGGTTCAGGTTGGTGTGTAAACAACCACTCCTAAAAAAAGCTCGTCAAGTTCTCATCGCTTACCTTAAGAATCTGTCCTTTTGATTCAACTAACCTTCAAGATTCTCATTTGATGCTCCAAAGTTCCAATCTTTATGCTCAAGTTCCTCAATTTCAGATTCTCTGCAGTCTCAACTTTTCTTGGGTTCTCACCTGGAAAGCAAGGACCCCAGTTCAATCAATTGCAACATCATATTCAACTCATCATTGGTTGATCAGTTCATCATTTCTTGATCAAATTTTGTTGCCCAATCTTGCAAAATATAATGGGGTCTTGTGCAAGTAGAAGTAAGGTCTCACAAGGCAAAATGAATGGGGTCGGATCAGAGAAGGAAACGCACAAAATTTTCAACAACACAACAGAAATCAGCAGAAGCCAACAATATCAGCAACAGAGGCAACAGATTGTTGTTCAGCAACTGAATCCCAATACCCAATTCAGTCAACAACCACAACCACCACAACAACATATAATTATAAGCAACCTCAAACTCAAAACCCCTATTCCCAGGTAGATATATTCAAATGGAAGGGATTCCATTAAAAGTCTTTTACTGTGTGTCGTTTATAAAATGGTTTAATCAATTATATGCTTAATTTAGTCGGTTTTTTAAAGTGTCGTGTTTTATAGGTTTTTTAAGGGGTCAAGTCGAGTTAATAGTTTACAAGATTTTTAAAAACTATCAGGTAATAAATGCTTTTCAATTGCTTGATAATGGTCCATTGCTAAATATAGGAGGTTGTATATGCAGATTATCACCTTCCATAGATAAAACTATACATTTTTTATTCTTTGGACCGGCCCAACCCGACTCGCCCCGTTTTACATCTTTTTTGGCCCAACATTATTTGTTTTACATATTTTTTTGGCCGGCCCAGCTCGACTTGCCCACTTTGCATTGAACCATTCCGTCCCTAATCCGATTCAATACACAAGTCTATTTTCAAGGAAAGCCTAGGCTTACAATAGCTAATGTATGGATAATGCACCCGTGTCTACCATGCTCATGGTGCACTTGAACCCAAACATAAGTAGCATAAAATGATACGTAAGCAACAATGTACATCATGTGGCTGAATAATATACGGGAGAAATAACAGTTTCCCCCGAATAGAACCGTCATTTTTAATTTTAGAAAAGCGAGCTATCTTTTCATGCAGAATAATAAATACGGCTACTTTTTAATTATTTACGATTTACGAGGTGGATTTTTTTTACATGTACATTGAATTCGATTGTTATAAACATTAAAATCTAAATAAAGTACATTAAAGTTGAGTATTATATACATTAAACATTTTATATGATATGTACATTAAAGTTAAATATTATATACACTAAAAATTTTATATAAGTTCTGAACAAAAAAAGTTATGTTCATTGATATTACATATGATGTACATTGAACTTCTATAAGATGTATATTGAATTTTTTATTTTTAGGAAACGAATCGTCATTATATCTGCTGTAGAGTTTTTGTCATAATCATTCTTATTTTCTTAAGGAAACAGACTCTTTTCTATGTTGCATGCTGTCAGCTACACCGATTTTCTTTTCATTGACCTAAAATGCAGAGCAATAAAAATACTGTTGACTTTTCAGTTCTTCACTATTTACGAGATGAATTTTCTTCATGTATAGTGAATTCGATTGTTATGAACATTAAAAATATGAATAAAGTATATTAAAATTGAGTATTATGCATATTAAATATTTTATATAATAGGTACATTAAAGTTGAGTATTATATACATTAAAAATTTCATATAAGTTCTGAACAAAAAAAATTATGTTTCATTGATATTACATACGATGTACGTCGAACTTATATAAGATGTATAAGTTCTGATAAAAGAAAATTATGTTCATTGAGATTACATACGATTTACATCGAACTTATATAAGATGTACAATGAAATTATATCAGAATTAATTTTGATAAACACTGACACCCAATTGTTAAACTTATATAAGATGTACATTGTAATTTTATTTTTGGGAAACGAGCCGTTATTATTTATGTTGCAAAGCTTTTGTTATAATCATTCTTATTTTTCCAAAGAAACAAGTTTTTTTTCTCTATTGCATGCTCCCAGCTATACCAATTTTCTCTTTTGCATATGCCAGCTAGACCGGAGTGTACCATGCTCATGGTACACCCGAGTATACCCGAGTATACCGTCTAATTTTCTTGCAATAGCGGCCCCTCCACTTGATGCAATATTGGATAAGCCATATGAAAACATTAGGTCGCCATATAGACTTGGGGAAGAATTGCGAAAGGGTCAATGGATTACATATTTATGTACTGAGAATTCGACTGAACAAACTTATGCATGTAAATCAATTTTGAAGAGGAAATCGGTAAGTGAAGATGATAAGGAGGACATTAAGAGAGATATTCAGATACCGCGGTATTTGTCAGGACAGCCTAACATTGTGGAGTTTAAAGGGGTTTATGAGGATAGACAATCTGTACATGTTGTGATGGAGCTTTGTGCTGGTGGGAAGTTGTTTGACAGGAATCACAGGATTATTGCTCAGGGGTATTACTCGGAATGAGCCGCTGCTGCGGTTTATAGGCAGATTGGGAAGGTTGTGCAGGTTTGTAACTTTATGTGTAGGAATTGAGACTTTAAGGAGGATGAAAGTCATGGAGAGGAAAAAGAGAAGCCATTGATGAGTATAGTTTGATCACTGAGCAAAGAGAGGAGAAAGAGAGAAAATGACTGATTTTATTATTGTTGATAATATTCTGTAAACAATTACAACGTGTCACTATTTATACTACTAACCAAGCTTAACTAAATGATAAACTCCAACATTATGGGATTGATGCACCGAGATCTTAAGCCCCAGAATTTCTTGCTGTCTAGCAAGGATGATGGAGCTACATGTTGTATGTTCTGTTTTCCTGTTTTTTTGGAATGTGTAAACCCTTTATATACCCATTTTTAGAGAATTATGCTGTCTGTCCCGTCATCCTGGTGTCTTTTGGTCTGTTTTGCTATTTGTCTAAGCATGCTTTCAGTGTTCCGCTATCAGAACTGTAACATCTTGCATCTTATACATTGTGCCTCATGTAAGCGACCTTATGGTTTTCATGGGCTCTTTGTAATCACCATGCGTGATGTGCTAATAATTGCAATGATACCTTAACTTTTGAGAGTTGTGATATCAATTTTTGACATACTCGATAGAAATAGAAGTAACAAAGCACCTTTCAGATGCTCATGAATTTGATTTTGCACTGCCTATTGGATTTGGGACAATTTCTTCTGTTCCTGAAATCTCCAATTGTAAAGACATAGGTGGACAGGTCTCAAGGTCAAGCAAAATATATTGTACCAGCAAGTTTACATCTGTAGTAAGATGGAATGGAGTGTTGGTCTTTCTAGGGGGATAAGCTGGTAAAATTTATCATATTTTTTGAGTTCTTGAGTATTACATGATACCACATTTCGATGGTTACTCAACATTGTTCATGCTGCTTAGGATTTAATATGTGTCAATTGAAAAGAGTATTGAGGTACCATTTCGAAAAGCGTATAGGACAGGGGTGCTATTTTAGCGACTCTATTATGGAATGACATAGTCTTGATCTGTAAGACTTTCCTGAATAGTTGCTATATTTAAGTTGCAGACTTTCTTGATTAGTTGTTATATTTAAGTTAAAGACTTTCCTGATAATTATTGGCCAATACCAGATTGTGAACATGCTTTAAAGTGGTTCCTGCTTCTTGGGGGGAGTATAGACGTGACTGTGACAATTGGAAAGAAGATTGAATGTGGATACCTCAGTAGCAAAGCATATGAGGGTGGGTCACTTTTTTAGTGACTCTCTGATGAGATGAGATGATCTGCAGTCTCAACATGAAGACTTTTCAGATAAGCTGTTAAAATCTAGATGCGTTGTTTCTTTTATATTTGAAATTCTATCTTCTCCATTTCCATGAATATGAACTACTAGTCAATTGGAAGAGCTAAAAATAAGATTTTAGTATGAAATTCAAAATTTATTAGGCAAGGTGTATCGAGATTTGGTAGGCAGTCCTTACTATGTTGCTCCTGAAGTACTTTGAAGACGGTATGGGTAGGAAATAGACATATGGAGTGCAGGGATTACGCTGTATATTCTACTCAGTGGTCTCCAAACATTTTGGGGAAGTAGAATGATTTTTTTTTTTTTGTTTTTCATTCATTATTGACTTTGCATACTGAGTTGTGGAGGCTGACAGTCCACTTGATTTCTTTTGCAGAAAAATGAAAGAGGCTTATTTGATCAAAAAGTGCAAAGGAGCAGGTTCAGAAAGATGTTGAATCCAGATCCAAAGAAGCGGATAACCCCTGCAGAAGTTCTTGGTAATTTCTGCGGATCAACCCTGCTGAAGTTCTTCTACCTCCACTCTTCAATATTCTTTCCTTGTAACTGTCAATTTCATAGCAATTTTGGATAATCACTAATTGTTATGGGGCTTGTACTCTACATGCCATTTTTCTGATTTAACCAAAATTTCATGTTGCCATTTTGTTACTCTCTGGATGTCGAACATGCCTCATTTATGTGAAATACCCAGAGCATCCTTGGATGAGAAAAGGTGGAGAGGCATCAGACAAACCAGTAGATAGTGCAGTGCTTTCTAGAATGAAACAGTTTAGGGAAATGAATAAGCTCAAGAAGCTAGCTTTGAAGGTAAGCCTCTATGCAGAACTTCAATTTTGCTTTGTTTTTTTTTTAAAAAAAAAAAAAAGGTGAGGAACATATACAAGATGGTTTGAGGTTCTATATGCAAGTTTCATTTTTGGAGAAAAATTACATTTCTATATAAGTGTTAACTATGTGTTAAATGAGTGGGACAATTCTGGATGTTGTAAGGCGATAAGTTTTTCCTTACTTTTGAATTGTGTTTGTAATATAGACAAGCAAATTGCCCTAGGGATGGGTGTGAGGAAATCACTTTGGTGGTTAAATTAGTATGAATCCAAGGGCTCTCATAAAAAATATAAGTGAAAATAGTGAAAGTTAGGTGTAGAATTGAATACCTTGACATTATAAGTTATTAATGTTTTTATAGACAAAATACCTATGCCTAGCTAACACATAGCATAATTTTCATGTGGGTCTATTTTTCATTCGGATTTAAAGTATTAGGATTGGGCTTCTTTCTGTATTGGATTCAAATAACCACATTTGTAGGGTTTTATTGGGCATAGTGTTGAATCTGGTACCCCATACGCTAAAAATAGTCCTTAAATTTATTTTGGTAATGAATGATAGAGGTGTAATTTTAAAAGCGAAAATCGTAAATTTCTCAAACCAAATACATTGAACATCCAGGAAATTCGTGTATCCAATCATTTTAAACAAGATATCTTAGACCTGTAGTTGATGCAATGTGGATTGGGCGAATTACTAGAACTGAATTTGGTACGCCTCTCTGCCATTTTCAGGTACTTTGCTTGTTTTGCCTATGTTGAAGTTGTCCAAATTTTAAGTACTTGGCCCTTGAGGTGAAATGAAAAATCCATGTAAATTAGGCTATAGGCTATAGGCTACAGGCTATAGCTCACTCGAGCAAATAAATTAAATTGTTTTATCACTTTAGCTGTACGACCATGCTTCTAATGCAGTCAACCAAATTAGACGGTTTTCCCTCTCCATTGTTAGAATTTTATTTTGTGTGTAGGTCTTAATGTGATTGACAGGCTATTATTTTTTAAATTTGCCGTCCCCATACAGCAATAAAGGTGGGAGACCTACAAAGGTCTTTTGCTAAATATTTGATGATTGCTGGACATCATATGGATAAAATAGCATCACGTCTGCTTGAATTTATGGCTATACTTTGTACTATTTATACTTAATTGATCGCTTGCTTATTCAATACCCAGTTCAGGGAAAAGTTCTGATGAATTTCGTGTTTCAAATCTTTGCGTGAGACATCTTGTACTTTATCACTAAATAATAGGTACACATGATTGGAGTTAGAACTCTCAAAATCAGACCCGACCCGATAAGTTACCCGAAACAGACTCGGACCCGATCTGATTGACCCGAAAAGTAAGACCCGAAAACTGACCCAACCCGACCTGAAGTCAACCCGATATTTAAAGACCCGAACCCGATCTGTATCCGACCCGTTAGGGACCCGATCCGTTACAGACACGACCCGAAGAGAACCCGAAACCGATTGAACCCGACACATAACCGATATGACCCGATTTATAAGTTGTGACCCAAATTAACTCGATATATTAACAATTTGAATATATGTGAATGTGACATAATCTTGCCCGACCTATTTTTACCAAATTTTTAATAACCTTGAAACCAAACATTTTCATTAATGACCCGATGTGAACCCGATAAAGTTTAAACCGGATTTCAACCGAAATCGAGGCAACCCGTTACCATAATTAACTTGACTCGAAATCTATCCAAACCCGAAATAATCAGATTTAACCCGTTCAGGAACCGACCTTGACCCAAACTGAATACAACCTTACCCGAACCCGAATTGAACCCGAACAAGCAAATAACCGATTTAGCCCGATCCGATAATGACCTGACCAACCCAACCCAACCCGACAGGCCAAATTGGCCTAATTTATCCCGAACCGATAAGAACCGACTCGCAATGGGTCAATCCAAAACCTACCCATGAACCCGATTTCACACACCTAATTGTAGTCACTTTCAAGGAATCAAGTTACAAAACCAGTAAAACAGTGATTGCACTTTCAGCATTTTGCCTTTCTTTGTTAAAGATATCAGTAAGTGTAAAAATTCAAGATTTGACTTTATTAAGTTGCCTATGATCTTGGAGGTTGGAACAGAGAAATTATCAATACCCCACCACATTTTGAGGACCAATGTACCATTCCCTGCATTTGACTGATTTTGTTGACATAAAGCAGGATGGGCGAATCAACTATGGGGAATTTTGCGCCATGATGAGAAGTGGTACAACACATGTAAAACTCTTTCTAGTTCCAAGTTCAGTTCATACAAATATGTGTTTTGTGCAGTCACACCGGTAAGTTTGTTTGCATGTGATTACATTATTTTCGACGGAATCTGCAGGAACCTTGTCTATAAAAGTTTATTTAGCATACTGCAGGAAGCTCTATCGCACCGATATGTATACAGATACGAATACCATTATGAGTACGAGTACAAAAAACGGGCAAAATCATTTAATTGCCAATAAAATGTTGCATAACATGAATCCGAATATAAGTAAATTTGTCCCTCTCTTTTGGTTGTGGCCTTGTGGTGCTTCTAAAATTCCTATGCACCGATATGAAAACAATGGTGAAACGTACGTCATAAAATTGATAAGAGAACTCTATACTAGTGGTACAACTTCACATCTCTTGGTACTTTTCATAGGTCGTAGGGGACCCTAGGAGGCCCGTTGATTGATTAAAACCCTCCATTTTAGCTCTAAACTAGTAATTGAACTAAATTTTAGCTATTATGGGTTTTAAGCTTGTTTTCGAACATTTAGAGATTGAATAATAGACAATGAATGGTTCCTTCAAACCACCTTCACTAGGAGGAAACCTAAAATTAAGTTTCAAATTTTATTCCTGAAATAGATCTAAAATTATATATTATAGCCTTCAAACTTCAAAATTCTTTAGTTTTTTCACGTATGAAAAAGATAACAACTTGAGGTACTTTTTACTAGTCGTAATTAAAAGAGTTCATAGTGTCCTTTGTTTGATTGGAACCCTTTATTTCAGCTATAAACTAGCAATTCAACCATTTTTTTTTTGCCTTTATCATGTTTGAATCCATTCCCAAATATTAAGAGACCGAGCTGAAGGCAATGAATGATTCTAAACCACCTAATATGACCTAGGAGGCACCCCCACAAAGCTAACTTGTTTTTAAAAAATTTCTTAGAATAGATCCAAAATCATGTATAATAATAGCCTTTAAATTTGGGATATTTTTGACTTTTTTGGACCTTGAAAGATAATATCTCGGGGTACTTTTTTCGGATGTAGGGACTCTATGAGTGTTGTTACTGGTTGATTGAACCCTCTACTTTACCGCTTTTGAACCAAATTAATTTTTGAAAAGCATGAATTTAAAACTTGTTTCAAGCTTACAGAGACTAAATAGTATGTAATGAATGTCTCCAAACCTCCTATTATGCTCCCATGAAGCACCACACAACACCAACTCATTTTCAAAGGTTTCTTAATATAAGTCCAAAATCGTGTATTATATCCTTTAAGTTAGGGACATATGTGTATCTTTCGATTTTCCCTAAACCCAATTTACTTGCCTTAACAACCTAGTTAATTGACAATTGACCTTACCTTATTTGATCATTTTTTAAATTAAAACTTGAACCGAGTTTAGTAAATGCACACATTTGAATGAACCATCTATGCAGCTTCATTATTCCAACTACTACAAGAGAGTTCTATTTGTGTCACTCTAAGAGGTTCTTGTAACAAGTAATATGGAGGTATTACATGTACATGTTATCTACATTAAGGCTGTCAATTTTCAACCCGAACCGTGAACCTGACTGTACCGACCCGAGCCAAATCCAACCCAAAAATCGATTTAACTAGAAATACAACCTGAACCGAACCCAATCGACTCCAACTGAATATAACCCGATTCTGAAATGATTCAACCCGTTAACAACCCAACTCGATTGTAAACGGATTAGTAGCAGCCTAAATCTGATTCAACCCGACAAGAAACCGATAAGGCATAATTGATAGTGGCCCTTAATCCAATTTAAGACGACATGTTCAAAATTAACCTGTTAGACACCCAGGCCAACAGTAGAGTTATCATACTCAAATCACATTTTTTGAAAATTATTAGAATTCTTAACAAACGACTTATTATTTCGTAAAATTCCAACTTAGAAGCATTAATTACTTATACCTATTAACTATGAATATTAAAATATTAAGAATATTAAAATTTTAAGAATATTAACTATAATTAGGCTAGAAGGTTGCCTCTAAGACTAGAATTACAAAGTTTAAAAAGTTTCTTCAATTGTCAAGGTTATAATTTCATTTCAAATTATCATCCCAAAAAAATGTCTTACACTTCAACAATTTATGCATTTCAAAACGTAAAAGTTTACTTTGACAAACCACCATAATAAGTAGTCAAATCCACAACATTGCATAAACTAATTATATATACTTATATTTCTTAAACTCAACTGGACATCTACCCATGTACAATGTATTCACATATACTGTTATTATGGTCAGACAAATGAGTAAGAAAACAATCGCATAACACTTACAACTAGCAGTGACATCGAATAATAATTACTCCAAATGAAATGAGGGGAAAATGTATTTAAAGAAGATATAATAAAGTGTTGGTTTGATATACATGCTCTATTAGAAGCGATTTATTAAGACTTTAGAGGCGACTATAGACTATAGTAAAACATGGGATTTAGAAAAATTATGGAAGACTGAATCAAATGGCTTTATTTCTTGCTTGCTAAAAAAAATGTAAGCAGGACAGATTATCCAAACGAGTTCATTGGCCTAATTGCTAAAAAATGTTAGTCGTTATAATGTTTATTGGAAAAGGCTAACCATAACCGTACCTTTAAGTAATGGGAACCGATAAATGGTTAACCGATATTTAACGGTAAGGTTAACGGTTAACCGCTAACTGTTTTATTCCATTTTTATGCACTTGTACACTTAATATTGTGAAACTATTTATTCCTTAGGTCATTTGGATCTTCTACAACAGTAATAAAACATATTTACACAAGGTTTGATCATGCATAAAAAAAACGTGTGACACTCATTCATATTTTAGCCTTTTAGGTTTAGTTTTTTTTTTAAAAATAATAATATAGGTTAATCGATGGTTAACCGTTACAAAATTTTTATTACCGTAACCGTTAATTTTTAACGGTTCCGTAAAATAACTTTTAATATGAAGCGGTTATACATAGTTAACAGTTATGGTTATTTACACACCCTTAGTTTTAACGATCTTAAATAAGATTATGATTTTTGGAAATGATGATTTATATTTTTATCGAAATAACAAATTCATACCTTTATACTTTATTTGTATTGGTTTCCAATAAGTTGATGATTATGATTTTTTAACAATTTATAGTTTTATAAATTGTCCTTTTTTTCTTCAAAACAATAAAAAATTAGGAATATTGTTAATAAAAGTTGAGAGTTATAAAATCATGATTCTGCCAAGCCCGTCATATCAAAATAAAATCATGATCTTAACAATACTGTTTATTGTCAAAGAATTGACAAGTGCATAATAGAAACTAAATAATAATGAATTTAAGCTAACTTGTAAAATGCGATATACAACATAATTGTAAAATAATCATGAACAAACCAAATTGTCTCGCAATGGCCCAAAATAAATTGTCTTAACCGGTCCAAATTGGACTTGGCCCAAAGTCGAGCCAAACCCGAAATCAACAGTCTTAACACGGTCAAACCCCAACTGTTCAAACCCAAACCAAACCAATTAAGTAAATAACCGATTAATCCCGATTCGATTATTAACCCGAAATCGAATTGAACCGATTCAAAAATAATTAATAACCCGTTTCAACCCGACCTGAGAGTACCAAATTCATTAGTACCAACAACCCGAACTGACACCCCTAATGTACATACTTTAAATTCGAATTGGCAAACTTATCCATATTCTATTACTCTAGTTGATGTACCTCACTCAAACTTGAACGATTCCCAAATATGACATCTAATTATGACCAGAACCATAATTGAACTATGGCGGAAACATACAAGACCAAAAATGAGACTTTTCATAAAATAATTCACTCTTAACAATCCCAATTACGATCCTATGAACTGGAATCAATTCATATTGGTTCATCATTCGAATATTATTATTCGAATCGAACTACACAACCTATTTAATTTGCTACCAGTAAAAGTGGAAGCTCACTCTAATCGCTCTTATGTCCAATGACAATGAAGAAATATTGTAGGATTATTACATCCGTGCTATCAAAAATTGTAGCTTTCAAACTATCTGAAAGGAATGAATTATGGGTATAAACCAATTCGATCTTGTGAAACAAATTATGGGACTAGTTCATAGTAACACCATATACAGACTCTCCAATGCAACAAAAACATGGATATTACTTTACTACCATACATGTCTATTAGAAGATCACACATTATTATAGGTATGAATTGAACTCACAATCGTATAAATTTACAAGAGTTTGGTCACTCAGCCTCATCAATAAACTCGGCAACTACACCACAAAGTTTACTCACTATTTTTCATCGAAGAACATCCATGGAACTAGTGGTGCTATTAGGATTAGTGGCAGTTTGATTAGCTCTAGCACATGCACCTTGTTCGAGACCTAGATCACATTTCATTGGCACCAGCAACTCGTTTCGTAGACAGATGGCCTCATCGCTAAGCCGAGCATTCTCCTGGAGAAGTTCATAGTTGGACTCCATGACAAGGTTAAGTTTCTCGGCAAGCTGGTGATTGGCAGCAAGAAGTTGCAAAACTTGTGACTGAAGGTTCTCGAGTTGCTTGCGTTTGCGAAGCCTAGACCGTCTAGCTGACTCCCTATTTGATATCATCCTCTTAAGTCTTCTAAACTCTTCCTCATTTTGTTCCTTGGTTGCTTGATCGTCTGAACATATTAAAGGGCTAGGTGGTAGTGCATCTGCAAGAGTAGAGTTCAAAGAGGTTAGATCATGGAGTGGAATATAAGAGTGGAGATTAGGTATGTATATATTGTGATTTGATGAGATGATGCGAAATTGGGATGGATTGATCTCATTATTGGGTTGGTTTGCAAGAGGGAGAGGTGGGATTTGAAATCTTATATCTTCATCAATTTGGTACATTGTCTCTCCTTTGATTTTTTCGTGCAAATATTCTCGAATTTTCAAGCAAAATGAAGAACGAAGAGAAAGCAACTAACGTAGAGAAAAAGAGAAAGTGACGCACAAGAGAGAATGATTTATAGAATACAAGATTAATTAGGGTCAACATCAAGAAGTTCAATTTAACTTGCCAAAGAAATATAAGGGGGCAAAAAGAAGAGCTAGAGCAACTGGTTTACAACATTTTATACATTATATATACGTATAGGACGAATACACTATGCTTAGTTGCGGATGCATCTCTGTTAACTTCACCATGGATATGATGCATATATAAATTATACTCGTAAAGTTGCGTAAAAAGTTTATTATTATGATTATTGTTGTTTTAACGACAAAAGATACATTGATTAGTTTCTTTGGTGACAAGATTATCAATTTTCATAGGTATTTCTACACGGCATTAATGAATAAAGAGACAATAACGTTAAGCATTCAAAAGTGTCATTAGTGCATGTGTGTAAATGGGAATTGTTGCTCAATTTCTTTGTCCGTTGCTTTATATAAATATTGTAGAGGTGGGAATCAATGACGTTTTTGTAGGGAGTATAGTAGGAATTGAAAAGGATGAAAAACAAGGGTACTTATAAAAATTGGGTATATAATTCCAATGGTGTTTTGTTTTACTCCTTCTATCCCTAATTTTTCGCTCCATTTGACTTTTTGCCGTTTTCAATACACGACTTAAAACGATTTTATCTCCAAATCCGTAAGACATAAATTTATAAAAATTTGGTATTTTAAAAATTTACATTGAGATAAAATTCAATAAGATCCTACTTGTATATATTATTTGTTATAATATAATTAGAACTAGTATATGCCCGTACCAATGCACGAGAAACTTATAACAATATTAATTTAATACAGTTTTTGGTTAACTATTTTGAAAAAAAGTTTGGTAATTGACATTAACAGTTGAACAGAATATGACGATTAATGAAAAAAATCTCTAATAGAATTATATATTCATGTAGATATCCTAAATATAACACATAAACACAATCAAGCCCTAAATATTTATTCTACAATATTTTGTAATTTTTATGGTAATTCAATACTATTAATGTTTGTACTAAAAACCCCAATTCATAAATAAGCTATAAAAAGAAAATGTTCAGATGTAAAGATCACATCATTCAATAGTCAATATAATATAGTATCATTTCCTTACCAAAAAAATATGGAGTATCATTTATTTTTGAAATTTATAGCCCTTGACCAATAAAAATTATCAAGGATGCATCATCTCTAATTACTATTTCATATTTTCATATGATTTTTTGACAAATATTATGTTCATAAACTTCTTCCACAAATAGCAATATAATGTATATAAATAATTTCAAATAGGAGAAATCATTAATATAAAACATACATCTAGATATACTAAGTAGCAATATCCATCAGAAACTAAAAATACCTCAAGCCACATTTGGTTGTCTAGTTATATATGTCGATGAGCATTGATGGGTAAAAGCTAATCACATCTTACGGGACAAATTCTAAACTATGGCACAGACGCACGGTGTCAAATCCAAAGTGTGTTGTGCCACTCAACCATATAGGCCTTCATCATACCACATTACCATTTTATCCAAAGTGTGTTGTGCCACTCAACCATGTAGTTTGTACGTATTCCATTTCGTTGCATTTGTACAACAGACCAAACAACCCATTCAATAAATATGTAGAGTGACAATGAAGATGTTGAATGGGTGATAGGGAAGGGTGGAAATAAGTATAATGGGTGGAAAAATAATTTTAATAGTAAGAGGCAGTTAAAGGGAATATTTATCAATTTTTTTAATCCAAATGTACAATTATATATATCTTTATTTTAAATTTTTTTTTTCAAATACAGTTATGCAATGTTTATCTTTTTTTTTAAACCCAAAACTGCTTTTTTTGAATTTTTTGCCAACCAAACCTACGATTAATTAATTACCCGAAATCACATTTTTTAATTTTTTTTAGTGTTTTTTCTCCCAAAGCAACAAAAATGACATGTTTGCTATTTGAAGGCCCTACAATAATCCTTACTCGTAAATAATAATATTAGATTTATGGTCAAAATTTTTAAACTTTGACTCTAAAAATAAAAATGTAGCAACAATTAGAGACGAATGGAGTATCTAACACTCTCTAGCTTGATAAAAGACTCCGTTTGACTGTTGGAGTATACTAAGCTATCGAGCTAAAACAAGTTTCCATTTTGCCTCAACGAAGAATATTAATGTATATGTAGATATGTCATATGT
Source organism: Dysphania ambrosioides (assembly GCA_026401315.1). Lineage (NCBI taxonomy): Eukaryota > Viridiplantae > Streptophyta > Magnoliopsida > Caryophyllales > Amaranthaceae > Dysphania > Dysphania ambrosioides. Next base: position 25,239,756 of record CM048667.1, read on the forward strand.
GAGATCATTGTTGAAGAATAAATAATGTAATGTAGTTGGAGTGTTGGGAAGTGATTGAGTGATTAAAGACAAACACTTTAAAAAAAAACCCTGATGAACTTCCTCATGTGCTAGATTAAAACTCAAAATTCTCAACATGGTTAAAAAAGTAAAGTGCTAGATTAGAGTAATTAAGTTCGCTGAGTCCTGATTCATGAACATAAAATTTCTGAATATTGGTAACTTCAACTCGATATGGGAGTAATGAAGGTTCTATACCGTCTGCGTATGATGAGCGTATCTCTTAACTTTAAGAGTATGCGCATATATAATTAAAGAGCTAAAACATATGCTCCGTAGAATTTTGAGCACTTGAATATCCACAGTATTTGACAGGGAATTACAACGAAAGCTTTCAATTAAAATGAGGTTAAATGCGCCTAAACTTACTGTGGAGTGCTTTTAACACATAGCCATGATTAGATGATACACCGTAGAAAACATAAGCACAGTTGATAGCCAGATTGGAGGAGTGAATTAATTATTTGTGTTGTACTAAACATTAGCAGTTAAATATGGGTATGGGTCGCACCCGTCATCAAGAGAGAGTCCCCTTATAAGGTTCAAGAGGGTTCTATCCTAAAATCATATGACTATAGTATTTAACTTTCACATTGAATGTGGAACAATTGGTTCTAACTTACATGTGGGTTTTTATCTCTTAACATTAACATTAGCATTAAACTTAAATCTTATGTTATGATTGTCAATTTGTGCCATTACATCATTGCATTCAAATAAATTATCGGCACTTCATGATTAAGAACCGCACAATTGGTTATCTGATCTTATATTAAATGCTTATTTGTATAAAGCTTCAATGTATATCACATATAATTTCCATTTCTAGGAAATACTTTTAGCTTGGGCAACCTTTGTTTGTTAGTCCTTTTGATATTTTATGCCATACACGTTAATAAATTAAAATTAATTAAATGCTAATAAACTAACAATCATTGATTATAAGGAGGCTGATGTTGGCAAAGCTAGCTAGTCCACCTACCTACAATTCTTATATCCTCCGATAAGTATTACGGGTAATATTTAGGAAGTAAAAATAAAAGAATCAAAGAGCCTATCAAAAATATGAAATCACACATCAAATATTAAGCTGAAAAAGTTTTCAGCCAACTTCTAAAATTAGGAATGTATGATTGGAATTAAGTACAAAATAAAACACTTAAATAATGGAAGATATATACTTTGTAATGGTAAGAACTTTGAAATGCAGCAATTATAAGGACATTTAAGGAAACAGAAGCATAAATAGTCGATATATATTTAGCAACATTAGGTTGTTAATTGAGGTTTTTTGGGGATCATATATTATTGCATGGGAATTAAGGTGTAACCAACACACAGTTAGATCTTATGTGTCACACCTTGTTATCTGTACTTACTTATATGGGTGCTTATTAAGTTGAGCTACTTGCGAGCAACTCGGACTCGAGTCGGTCAAAGCTCAACTCGATTGAACTCGACTCGATAAATTAACGAGCTAAGTCGAGCAAATCAAAGCTCGACTCGAAAAGCTCGTGAGAAACTCGAATTTTTATTTATACTATATATTTATAGAAAAATATACTTAAGATATAAAAGATGGTTTGATATATAAACCAAAAGTCCCATATTAAATTAAAATGAGCTTTAATCGAGCTTGAGTTGAGTTTGAAACGAGATTTAAACGAGCTTGAAATGAGCTTTAATCGAGTTCAAGTCGAGCTTGAAACGAGCTTTAATCGAGCTCGAGAATTGAGTTTTCGAGTCGAGCTCGAACTTCGGTTTTTTAGCACACAAGCTTTCGAGCTTGAGTCGAGCTCGAGTTTTAGTTATCAAGCTTGAGTCGAGCTTAGCCAAACTCGAGCTCGACTCGGCTCATAAGCACCCCTACTTACTTATATGCCACTTATTACGTACTTTGATTGCATGATTCATAACATTTGTGTATTAATTTGAAGATTGAGATTCCTTCTTGCATGATAAATACGTACATTCATATGTACTGTTCGAGTAATTCTAGTACTACTATGAAATTCTTTTAATTTAGCAATAATAATAGAAGAGATAAATGATGGATCTCTGTATATACTATATGATGTTCCTGTACAACAATGTAGTAATTCTAGTAAAGTGCAAAATATTCATGATACGATTCCGAGGTATGCGCAACCTAGTGGCTGATGATTTACAACGACAACAAAAAAAAAAAAAAAAAAAAAAACTGAAATACAGGGTTACAATTACATCCCAAATTTGAAGTGTCTTCTTATATTAATCCCAAATTTGAGTTATTATTTCTTAATAATCTCAAATCTGGCCGGATTTTTTTTATTAATTCCAAATATGATATCAACCCATGTTGAAGCTCGTGAATATTTCAAATTGATAAATTAATATAGAAATGTTCATTATATAAGTTTGAGGGGCTACTTCCCTTACGTATTGTCATATAATTTTAAAATGAAACTTTCTTAATTATGTAAAATGAACTATTTTATATAGACGGGTGTGATCTAAATTCATATTTAACAATCAGGCTACCAAATCAAGGGAATTGAAGTAAACAAATAATTGCAACACAATACAAAATAATGTTGGATAAATTTTTAATTTATCATAATTAAGAGGAGTGATACATAAAATTGAGAAAAGCAATTATACGATTAGATTGAAATCTATTTAGAATATTATTTTTGACTAATACTAAAAAAATTGCCCCAAAAACACATTGGCATAGATTTTCCTAAAAAAAGCAAGAACCAAAAATATTGAATAAAAAAAAAGAAACTACTATATTTGGAAAATAAAAACATTTACATTTACTATACTCTATAACTCAATTAGAAAACTTTGTATTTTTTTTTTCTTTAATACTCTCAAATTTCCACTTAATCTTTGAGTAATATTTAACACTAGAAGGCTTTATAGGTCCTACATACGAGATCGACCCCAGGAAGATATTTCCGCATAATCCTATCCTGGAGTGAAGGGGAAGATATTTTATACCCAAATCACAACAATTTAGCACTGTGTCCTGTTCGGAGGATACTAGAAGAGGAACATGTTATGCGTCCATCTGATGCTAACTGTCCATCATGCTTGTTTCTGTGCATCAAGTACAGAGGGAGTACACGAAACATTCCGTAGAACGAGTAAGGCTTCCTTAAATTATTACTTTGCCAACCCTTATCTGACTGATCAGAACTTACTATCCTTTATCAGAACTTATCTGGACGTATCACTGTATCAGTACTTATCTCAGACTTGCTGTATAGTTCCTTCTTTGCTGAAAGTAAAAATTTGCAATTTCATTGTGTACTTGTGGCCTAATCTTAAATGTAACTTCTGTCGCGTTACTCTAGATATGTAAGGTGGTTGGGAATTTAAGAAAAAAAATAGGGTTACAAAGATAATAAGGAAATAAAATTTTTCGAATCATGAGATTACTTTCTCAAGAGTATAACTTCGACCCTTTAAATTACAACTCGGGTTACCCAAAATTTACTTAGGAGATAAAACGAAGAACTATTGTAATTTCGTATAGTAAAACTACAATACAATGAAGACAATATTTGTATTTGCGATGATGATAAATAAAAGTACCAATGCTAAAAGGAAAGAAGAAATTTATTTTCTCTTATTCCTCCTTTATTATATGAATGTTCTCGTATATTTATAGTTGTATTAAAACCAACAAAAAAAACCTATTAAAAGACATTTTTTAATTAATACTTTAAGTATTTGAAACAATGTCAAACGACATTTACTAAACCAACCCTTTTTATATTTAATCATTTTTCCTCGATTTATTGTATACAAATATTTTACTCATATGTTTGTTGAAGTTATGACACCATAACCAAATGACTTAAACTATATACAACATGAATATAATTAATTAACCAAATACTCTAAATCTCCAACAAAGGCAACACATGGGATGAAACAAATTGAAGTCATTTGGTCCACTCATATGCATGATGGCTAGGCTAGTCAATGTAAGAACAGGGAGTTTCTTCTTCAAGGCTCTAGGTATCATTCTACTCTTCATGGCTGGTTTTCCGGATGACAATGTTTGCAGAGAAACTCAGCACAGGAATTTGGACCTGTTGCAGAAGTACTATAGGTTTGTGAATTCATTCAGTCTTCAATGAATAAGATTCAAACCGTTTCCTATCAAATTACATTATGGATCTTTTGTTTTTGTCTTGTACATGACATATTTCAGAACAGATAATGACGCTACAGGAGAGGAACTTTTCCTGGCAGAACCTTCAACTTCTGAACTTGTAAAAACACTTCCTTTAATTGATTTATAATTTATTTCTAGCATTTACATTATTAGGGCAGCCTGTTGCTGGACTGTAATGTGAAAAATTCTGTGTGTTACTGCCTCAGACTAGTCCTAAATTGGAGAAGCCCAAATCAATGAACAGAAAACTGTACAAGCAATGAAAATTTACAGAGGTCTCCACATGCAACAACCACAACCTCTCTTGCTCTTGTCCCTCCTGATGCAACATGTCAAACTATGCCATCATCAAAAGATATGATCATCAACTTCCTGCAGCCTAATATAATGCACAGTCAACATCCTTTATGCCCGGTGATATTCCCACCTTGGCCAGAAAATGCCATAGCACCTATGATGTATTGGCCTTTGTTTCAGAATTCATATCCTACATGCCCTCACCCGTCTTCAACTTACAGGTATCGTCATCGGTCTTTAGATGGAAATCATGGAGGGAATTGCCTGCCAGTTCATCCATGGCTGTTGTACGATCAAGGAAAGGGAGAGAGTGTTGCTGATGATTCAAACGAAGCTGCTGTTACTGTGAGCAGTTCAAACAGTACAGAGCCTAATAAATAAGCACTTATGCAACAACAAAGCCAAACCTTATGAACTGATGGTCTATCTCATGTGATCATCCACAAACAGCCTAAGTAAGCACTTGTCAGGTTGAAATTTGAAAATATTGGTATGTGCTGCCTCCACCCTCCACCCACCTGGGGTATGAGGTCTTGATTCTTTTGTGCTCTTGCACTTGTTAGTTTTTTTTTTTTTACCTCTTTTATTGGAGGAACAGAAAAGAAGGAAAAAAAAACAACTTTCTTTGTACCAAAAAATTAGACTCGTCATTGATTTATAAAATGTGTACAAGCTCCCTCAATTCAACTCAACTTATGAAACCGAGCTTATGCGTAAAGGATAGACGTATGGAAAACAAAAATATTCTACAGACTACAGGTTGAGATAACACTACATCAGAAATGTTACCGTAACAAGAAAAAAGCTTTCGGCTATTGCTTGCAATGTCTAAAATCCTAATATTAGAATGCAACAGTGATTAGTGCGACATACACTATCGAAATTAAAGCAGGAACTAACAGAAACCCAATTGTGGGTAGTATAGCAAACATATTATGTGCCCAAATCTATGAACAAATGCAAGGAGCCTAAGAGGGATACAACAACGAAGATCAATTTATCAGATCTGTTAATGCATTAAAAAATGCAGTATATACACGGCTATGTATCATCGTGGATGATTATTTTGGTGTGGATAACCAATCACTCTAGTACGTACTAAATTCTAACCTTACAATTGCTACAAAGATTTGTCATTTTGCCAAAGAATTGTAAAAGAATTAGAACTACTTAAACATACAGGAGTCACTTAGATTTAATTCAGCTTGTCCAGGCCTTCAGGGTTTTGCTTCATCTGCAAATGTTTTAATTGTTTTGAAAATCTTTGAAGCATCTGTTTAGTATCTCCAAACGCAGCTTCCATGACGCAAAATCTTTTCTCTGCTTCTTCTGCTGTAATTAGCAACTGTTTAATTGTTTCTGACAAGGGTGTATCCTCTTCTCCTTCCTTCCTGAATTGCCCACTTTTATAGTCCGGTGTACTTTGAGCACTCAACCAGGATTCTTCCACAGCACTCATACCACCATAATGCTCTTCATTCTTACAAGACTTGAGCCTCTGCAAAATTTCTGGATCGCTCCATGGTCCTTTGTCGCTTAACATACATCCACCATAATCAGAACACAGACACTCTCCGCCAAGGAAACTTGGCAGATTAGTTGGATCAATAACTTCAAAGAGTTTACTTCGGAAGTCGCTCCCAAGAACCTGGAAAAAAAAAGTATATTAGCCCTCACGCATAGAACACTGTAAATTATTCGGAAATTTAGTATTTTATACAATTTTTTATCTTGTAAAAAAATAGCAACTTTCGCTGCTTATCTATTTTGAAAATAGTTGCTCATTTGGGGGATGGCTGGGTGTACCTAGAGTTAACAGCTAGGTACGACCAGGTTTATAAAGAAAATCGGATGAGAACCTGTGTCTTTGCAGAAGTATGAGCATCAAGAAAAGTCTTCAGAGCCTTCCACAGGACGCGAAAACCAGAGCCAGCATTGACAATGTAAAGGCGGTTTAGAGTGTCTGGGTAGTAATTGCTGTCAATCTTTTGAAATTCCATGAACAAATATCTTGCTTGCTTGGAGAAGCTTGAAGTTCTTATCCCCTTGACATCTAGAATTACTGTGGTTGAACCAATTCGCTTCCCTGCAGCAATTGAGCATGCAGGGTACCTCAAGAGCGATGTTTTCTCCTGCTCGTACACATGATGCTTTACCAGCCTATCAAACGTTGTCCTCTGAAGAAGGGCATCAAGGTCTACCATCCCCATTCTCTCAATGTAAACTGGCTTACCACTTCTATCCACGCTATGAAAACCGTGAGGATAAAACTTCTGAACTTGTTTGAATTCCTCAAACTTGAAGTCCTTGGCAATCGCGTCAACCCCAAACTCCTCCCTCCATTTAAGATGCTTGAGAAATGAATCTTTAGCCTTAGAGATGTCATAGTCTCTCATGTGCAGAAACCGTAAAAGTGTGTGATAATCATACGGCTTTCCAGCTACAGGTAGCTGTCCACCCTGATCTTGAAGCAATGATTCACGTAACTCTTGGACAGCTTCATCGTCGTTAGGATCATGGCGTTCCTCTTCTTCGTCATCTTTGTTCTTCCAAACTATTTTGCTCAATATATGTAATACCTTAACAGATGAAGACATTTTTTAGGATTACACAGAAAATAACATGGTTCACATTGTTGCATCATTCGGGAAACTTCTCTTTAGTAACAATATTATTGTTGCCTTCGTTGCACCGCATAGAATATTTTGTTTCCTGAATGGAGTATGCTTTCAAGGGTTTCCAAGCAAGAGATTCCTGAAACAGTGTTTTCCGGGTAGAGAATATTCATTGCTGCAAACTGAAGGAACACATAAAGTATGCATCATGCACACTAATTTCTAGCATTTGTAAGCTAGTCCGGTATATGTGGTGGATGAACAAACCGGCTAATTTAAGAGAGTTCCACCTTAAAACTACATGACATTAAGGGAGAGTTTCTCAACCTTATATAGTGGACATTTCTAATTTGTCAATGCGAATTGATGAGGGATAGTCACATATAATGTTTTATGAGCTTTTTAGAGCTTCAATACTATAGCCCATAGGCAGTTCAAAACTTCAAACAAAGCTTGGCCCATGCACTAAGGGAGCACAACTGGTTTCCAATAAGCACCTTGAATGACACTCTAAATATAATTTTTGGGCTAAGAGAGGAACTTTGTCCAATCAAGAACAATAATCTGAAGATATTACATACGTATATGATGAGTTATGACCAACGCCCAAAATTTTCCCATTGGTATCATAGCAGACTCAGATTTGAGTTTCTGGAATAAGTACAGGATTAGGCTTACAATGAATCATGCATGTAAGGTTGGGTGCTTTACTCGAGTTAGGATAAATTAAATCATTGCATTTTGAATTTGCATTTTTCAAGTAATTTACCAGTAGTTCAGTACAGCATTACCTATATGACATTTGCAACCTAATCTCAACAATAATCCTGCTCGAAATAATCCTATCAAAATCAAATGTCATATGAGCATATACATTTGCAACCTAATCTAAAATCTTACCGGAGCTTCATCTCAACTTCATTTAAGTTATAGATTATTACAAAATAGTATTAACTGAAGAAAAGATAGAAAATAAAATCAAGTAAAGAACATGATAGAGCCATAATAATCAAAAGATAGAGTTGTAAAATAACACCTGAATGATGTAACTCAAACTCTAGGAGTAGTTAATTTATGTAACTATAAATACATTGCCTGTATAGCAATCGAATTAAAAAAAATTCAATCAATATAAAAAACACATTTATAAAATCAAGTTGTTAAGATTAGCTTGGTATCAGAGCAGCCATGTTCTAAGGGTAGTTTCTGACTATAAGCATCATCACCTACCAAGATGACTTTTGAAAGGATGAGCGAACCACCTAATGAAGCTTCCACTGTGACCATTGGTTAACTGATGGAATTTTTTGAAAAGCTAAACAAATCCTGGAGCAATGAGAATCACGGGGCAACTTCTATTACCATTGTCAGAAAATTAAACACTCAAAACTTCATTAAATGGTCCAAGCTAATGTAACTAGCAATCAAAGAGAGGACTCAACCATATCATAGCCAATCCCCCTTCCCAGGACAACCTAGAGTACAACCAATGGACCTAGAAGGAATCAGCAGTCAAGGCGTGGATCATAGAGAATATCGGGTCAGAATGGGTTAACCAATTCTTAGATTTCCCGAAAAAAAGGTATATGTGGAGAGGCATGGAGTCAACATTCAATAGCGGTGGATATGGACTCCAAATCTTTGATCTCAAAGTCAAAGCAAATCACATAAGGCAAGGAGCCGATTCAATAGAAAGTTATTATGACAAATTGACAACAATATGGAAACAGATAGATCGTCGAATGCCAAATCCAATGAAATGCACAGAAGATATGCTCACACACAATAACCTCACGTAACAAGACATATTATACCAATTTCTGGCGGGGCATAAACGATGAATTCGACAAGGACAAAAGGGACTTGGTGAATCAGGAACCTCTATCCACCATAAATATTACCTACAGTACAATAAGAAGAGAGATAGCAAGGAGGGAAACCATGAGAAGCAATAACCAGCCCTGTTCTTGAGATTTTTAGGACCCTATGCGACGTATGAGAAAGGGCCCTTTTCTTAACTGATAAATCTAAATTTAAATTTCATAACTAAAAAAATTTATTGTATTCAATATAACATATCTTACAATACTAAAAACTAACAATGTGCTATGTAGTTGTGTTTCTAGAGAAATAAAACCGGCCTATATTTGTTGAGAGCTTTAGTGTGACTATCTGAGTGAAGCAAACAGAGGCCAAAAGGATACTAGCTTTTAAATTTAAGTTCTCTTGTTCTTGAAGCAATTCAGAGACTCCAGTTGGATTTGTGCTGTGAACTCAATCTTTAGGCTCTCACAAATATTCAATTATTCATGTTAAATACTTAAGTACATCATAACTTGAAAATCTTATGAAACGTAAGATGGTTACGAGCATTGAAAGACACTGCAAGTGTATATGGATTCTTGTCATTTTGTGTAGGCGTGTAGCAGGGTGGTTACTGCAATTTTTGAGTAGAATTGAAAGACAATGCAATTTTTTTGTCATAAACAATTAAACATATAAACACCAACACACCATTTGTGTAGCATTGAAAGACTCTGCAATTTTATGTCATAAACTATTAAACATATAACAAGAAGGTCAAGTACAGACCATTTGTTACTTAACGGTACAATTACGGTTACCAATTTTCAATAACGATTAACCGTACTGTTAAGCCTTACCGTAACGTTAAGGCTTAACAGTATGGTTAACTGTTAATGAACACCCCTACCTGATATTGCTTATGATGTTGGGTTAGTTAGCATATTCATGCATATGCCCCAAGTCCAACACATGGAAGATGTGTATAGTATCTTGAGGTATCTCAAAAGAACACCAAGAAGAGGAGTCATCTTTCAAAACAATGGTCATTTGAGGGTCTAACCTACATTGATGCATACTGAGCAGGTGATAGGGATAGCAGAAAGTCGACATCAGGATACTTCACATTAAATGGAGGGAATCTGGTAACCTGGAGGAGCTAGAAGCAAAAGGTTTTGCAATGTACAGTGCATAAGCAAAGTTTTGGGGAATTGCAAATGGCATAACAGAAGTGCTATGGCTTCGAAAGCTATTGTCTGAACTTGGTTTTCCACCAGTAAACAGTTGTGAAGTGTATTGTGATAATAAAGCTGCGATTAGCATTCCTAAAAATCAAGTTCAGCATGATCGGACCAAGCACGTTGAGGTTGATAGACATTTTATCAAAGATAATCTAGATGGTGGAATTGTGGGTCTTCCATTTGTATGAACGACTGATCAGTTAGATGATATTTTAACTAAAGCAGTGGGTTTTGGTGCCTTTGAATATGTGTTGTGCAAGTTGAATGTGCTAGACCCCCACAATCAACTTGTGGGAAGTGAAGTAAAGATAGAAGATAAATTCAAGCAAAGAACAGAATAGAGCCATAATAATCAAAAGATAGAGTTGCAAAATAACATTTGAATATCAGAAGATAGAGTGTGATGTAACTCAAACTCTAGGAGTAGTTAATTCATATAACTATAAACAGATTGTCGGTACAACATTCAAATTAAAAAATTTAATCAATATAAAAAACACATTCATAAAATCAGATTGTTAATATTAGCTTTAACTACTATAGCAAGTGATTTTAAAAACACATAAAAGAACCCAACCTTACATGATTCATTGTAAGCCTAATCATGTCCTTATTCCAGAAGCATATGTGACTATATTTGGTGTATTGATATTAATAAAAACCTAAATAAAGTGGGGCATATAAATTATATTGCATGACAAACCCTTATAAAGTCATTTTTATTAAATTAAGAATGATTATATTATATAAAGGGGTAACTTTTGTACAATATATCAAATATTTTCTTTTTAAACATGTTTTAATCTTTATCAATTAAAATCGTGATTTCTTTTGTTATAGGAGTGACTTTTGTGAAGCTTTGAAGGGCTGACTTTGTATGCACCATAGCTACTGATTAACAAAGACTTACTCTCTTTATTAATGGTTTAGAAAACTTGCTCAAAAACTAAACACATAAGCAATAGTTGTTGCCACAACTCAACGCACCTTATATAAGAAACAACCTAACTAAGTGTTCGTAGAAACAAGGGATTTAGCATGCCTAATCAAAGATATATCCTAATTTTAGACTCCTTCAAACCTCCATATTAATCTATCCTAATAGTAGGATAAGTAGTATGCTTGAATTATCAACTATTTTGTTGTATTGAGGGATAATTTTTATTGTATTTAAGAGTAACTTTTATTAGCCACACAATAACCTTATTGTATCTCACCTTGAATACACAAAAAAAAAAAAAAAATTCTGAGATTGCATAGCAGACTCAGATTTGAGTTTGATCATATACCGACTCAGAGAAGTCAGGTTATCTAACGACATTTGAGATAGGCATTAGTGCTCTATTAAGTAACAATTATCCCACACCATTTAAAGGCATTAGTGCTCTATTAGGTAGGTGTTAATATGTCATCTTATATATGAGTCTGCTCACACTTTCATGTATGTTTCATTTTAAAATTAAATAACATATTTAATTATACAAATTTAGTTCTCTTGAGCAGTGAATCTTTCATGGAATTTGAGGATTTATCTACTTCATATTCTTCTGTTTCATTAATTTTCTAAGTTCGCATGGAAATTTTAATTTTAGTTTATTTCATCTCGTAAATTTTATCATTTTTACCAATAATTTGACAAGTGAATATAACAGTTTGTCACTATTTTTAGCTATTTGTTTTGAAGAAGACCATGAGCTACAGAGCTAGTGCGTTTTCATGGACTAAGCCTAATTTATTTATTCTCCCTTTCCCAAAATTTCGAGCCAAATTTCATTCGACATCAAAACTGTGTGTAACTACTATATGTGAAGCAGGAAGTATTAAGTCAAACTAAAATGCTTTCCAATCTTGGTTTATATAGAATAGATATTTTTCATCCATCCTTCATATATATATATATATATATATATATATATATATATATATATATATATATATATATATATATATATATATATATATATATGTATATATATATATGGGCGGGTTCTGGTGAGAACCCCTCCTTATATAAGAACCATGCATATATAAGAATTCATCTATAACCGTTAATTAAGTGTAATTTGATGGTTGTGATTAATTCTTCAATAATGGAAAAATTATAAATATAGAAAAATTTGAAATTAATTGGCAGTTGAAAAAATTACGCACCCTGTAATTAGTGGGTAGTTTCCAAAAACGTCTTTTTATATTATTAATGAATCAGGCTTTCAATGTCAACTTACACAATTTTTTAATAGTTTCCAAATTATTTCTATTACTTTATATTTGATTTTCACTATTTTTTAGTAGTAATTTGAACACCAATATTTAAATTTGGAATATCAATATTAGACCTTAAAACAATAGCATAAACATTTAAAACATATGTGTTAAGATTTAGAACATCGCTACTCAACTTTAGAATATCAGTATTACATTTTACAATAATAGATGAAAATTTTAAACATATGTGTTAACCTTTAGAACATCAATATTAAATTATAGTGCATCAGTATTAGACCATAGAATAATAAAATAAACATTTAGAATATATGTGTTCAGATTTAGAACACCAGTACTCAACTTTAGAACATCAATATTAGACTTTAGAATAATAGAATAAACATTTAAAACATATGTGTTAAACTTTTGAACACAAGTACTCAAATTAAAAACATCAGTATTACACATTATTACATATTACAACAATAGATGAAATTTTTAAACATATGTGTAACCTTTAGAACATTAATATTAAATTATAGTACATCAATATTAGACCTTAGAACAATAGAATAAACTTTTAGAACGTATGTGTTAAGATTTAAAACAACAGTACTCAACTTTAGAACATTAATATCAGGCCTTAGAATAATAGAATAAACATTTAAAACATATGTGTTAAGCTTTAGAACACAAGTACTCAAATTTAGAATATCAGTATTACACATTAGAATACTAGTACTAACTTTAGAACATCAGTATCAAACCTTAGAATAATAGAATAAACATTTAAAACATATGTATTAAACTTTAAAATATCAATACTCAAATTTAGAACATCAGTATTACATATTAGAACAATAGAATAAAATTTTAAAACATAGGTGTTAAGTTTTAGACCATTAGTATTGCGTTTTAGAACATCAGTAAACAATGAAATGAATATTAACACTAGTGTTCTAAAAAGTTAGACTATTGTTCTAATTCTAGTGTTCTAATACCTATTGTTCTATATTGTATCTAGTGTTCTATATTCTAAAATTGTCATTGTTCTATATTGTTTTGAAATTTAATCCTATTGTTCTAAAATTTAATTTTATTGTTCTAAAATTTTATAATGTTCTGAATATTAACTTTATTGTTCTAATTAATAACTCTCTTATTCTAAGGTTAAATTTTAATGTTCAACTCTATTATTCAATTATCTATTGTTCTAAAATGACACTATAGTTCTAAATAATCTATTGTTCTAAAATGACACTATAGTTCTAAATAGTATGACTATTGCTCGAAGGTTGTTATCACTTGTTCTAAACTTTTATTTAATTATTCTAAACTTTTGCTACGTAGTCCTAAATATTAATTGTATTGTTCTAAATATTAATTGTATTGTTCTACGTTATTATCTATTGTTCTAACTTTATTTCTTTTGTTATAAACTTTTGTTACATTGTTCTAAATATTAATTGTATGGTTCTATATACTCATTGTTCTATATTGTAATTCTAATGTTTAAAAAACGTATACTAGTGTTCTACAAATCTATACTAATGTTCTGAAATACATACTATTGCTCGTATTGTACTTTATTGTCTTATAGCCTGAATCTAATGTTCAAACAATCTATACTAATGTTCTAAATATAATTATAGTATACTTATAATTATAAAATAACTATTTTTTATATTGTAATTCTAGTGTTCTTAAAATATATAATAATGTTCTAAAATAACTATTAATCTACATTGTAATTCTAGTGTTCTTAAAATAAAAAATATTGTTCTAAAGATTTATATGAATGTTCTAAAATTATATAATTTTGCTCGTATAATACCTATTGTTCTATATTCTAATTCTAATGTTCTAAAAAACTATACTAATGTTCTACAAAACTATACTAATATTCTAAAATACATAATATTTCTCATATTGTACTTTATTATCTTATAGCCTGAATCTAATATTCAAATAATCTATACTAATGTTCTAAATATAATTATTATATACTTATAATTCTAAAATAACTATTTTTATATTGTAATTCTAGTGTTCTTAAAATGTATACTATTGTTCTAAAATAACTATTGTTCTACATTGTAATTCTAATGTTCTTAAAATGAAAAATATTGTTCTAAATATTTATATTAATGTTCTAAAAATTCTATAATTTTGCTCATATAATACCTATTGTTCTAGATTCTAATTCTAATGTTCTAAAAAACTATACTAATGTTCTATAATTACAATTCTAAAATTGTCATTGTTCTATATTCTAATTCTAGTGTTCTAAAAATGTTTTAGTGTTCTATAATTACAATTCTACTATTATAATTACAGCCATCAAAATACACTTAATCATGCACTATATAAATAATGAATCAATTACGAAAAAAAATGAATCATTTACCTTATTTTCCAATGCAAAAACAATAAACCTATACTTTGAATATGATATATAGAGACCTTACTGATTTTAAAACCTATATTGACGTTTTTAAATGGATAAAAATAGGAAACTGATTATAGAGTAAAACTGATTTTTCAATTATGCGAATTTTAGTGAAAACTGCCTATTAATCACGGAAACTTCCTTAACTAACAAATCCGACTTTATTCTATTTACCAATTTGCCATTAATGTTGATTGAATCATAACCATCAATCTCAACTAAATCAATGGTATTAGATGCGTTCTTATATAACAAAGGTTCTTATATAAATAAGTGGTTCTCACGTGATCCCATTATATATATATATATATATATATATATATATATATATATATATATATATATATATATATATATATATATATATATATATATATATATATATATATATATATATATATATATGAAACTCAAAGAAACTTATGAGGTTGACTAATGAGCATCTTTGCATGTATCAAAAAGTATAAACCATACGAAAATTTTAAAAAAAAAAAAAATCTCACTTAAACTCCCAAATTTAATGGTCTAAAAATCCCCTTATCCACCCAACAAGAGGCTCATCCACATGCTCTTCCCCTCCACCTCTCATTTCCCTCCTTTCGTCCGCATCACATCTACTCATCCAACATTTCCATCCTCAAACAGTCAAACCCACCAATCCAACTGATAAGATTTCTAACAGAATCTAACCTTCCTCTTTCTCTCCAAATCTCCACTCCTTGAGAGAGAGCTTAGACAAAACAACAACACACACCTCACAATGGCTTGCTCCCTCTCCTTCAGCTCCTCAGTGAGCAGCTTCCACCTTCCCACCACTACCCAATCTACTCAAGCCCCCCCATCAAATGCGTCGCTTCCCAACACATGCCCCATCCAATGCAGCACTCTCCGCGAGCTCCGGGACCGTATTGGATCAGTTAAGAACACACAAAAGATCACTGAGGCAATGAAGCTTGTCGCGGCTGCTAAGGTGAGACGTGCTCAGGAGGCTGTTGTCAACGGGCGCCCCTTCTCTGAGACCCTTGTCGAGGTTCTTTACAACATTAACGAGCAGCTACAGACTGAGGACATCGACGTGCCTCTCACAAGGGTCCGTCCTGTAAAGAAGGTGGCCTTGGTTGTTGTCACAGGCGATCGCGGACTCTGCGGTGGGTTCAACAACGTTATACTAAAAAAGGCTGAAGCTAGGATCGCCGAGCTTAAGGACTTAGGCTTGCAGTACACTGTCATCAGTGTAGGAAAGAAGGGTAACACTTACTTCATTCGCCGTCCTGCGATTCCTGTTGACAGATACATCGAAGGCAGCAACCTGCCTACAGCCAAGGAAGCGCAAGCCATAGCAGACGACGTTTTCTCACTGTTCATCAGTGAGGAGGTTGACAAAGTCGAGATGCTTTACACTAAATTTGTTTCTTTAGTGAAGTCTGATCCTGTAATCCATACTCTTCTGCCTCTGTCACCTAAGGGAGAAATCTGTGACATCAACGGAGTCTGTGTGGATGCTGCGGAAGACGAGTTGTTTCGTCTGACTACCAAAGAGGGTAAGCTGACAGTGGAAAGGGATATGATCAAGACTGAAACACTATCATTTTCGCCTATTTTGGAGTTCGAGCAGGATCCTGCTCAGATATTGGATGCTTTGCTGCCTTTGTATCTTAACAGTCAGATTTTGAGGGCCTTACAAGAATCGCTTGCTAGCGAGCTAGCCGCAAGGATGACTGCCATGAGCAATGCTACTGATAATGCCAGTGAGTTGAAGAAGACATTGTCTGTTGTTTACAATAGAGCCCGTCAGGCTAAGATTACTGGCGAGATCTTGGAGATTGTTGCTGGTGCTAATGCCTTAGTTTGATTGTTTATAGTAAGGCATTTTTTTTTTTGGGTTTTCCATATTACTTATTTTTGGAAAGAACTATGGTTACTTATTGTTGTTATGGTTATAAATATGGATACTCATTTTGTATGTTTTGGTGATGAATTAATGAACAGAGATATCAAGTGCAGAGAGAATAGATCATTTCAATTTGTAATAACTTTTCTTAGCTTATACTGTTTGTAGTCCTAGTAATTCACATACACTTCTTTGAAGCTTCCTAGTCTTTATGATCTCAATAGATGAGATGAGGGCGAATGAATATTAAATCTCTTCTACTATAGGACTTGATTGATACTTCATACATGATTTGAGGGAAAATGAATTAGATACAATGATGCTGTATTAAAAGAGTAACGAAGATTAGATTTTACGAAGGGTTCACTAATTGACGGATAATTGGTTGTGCTGGCATACAATTGTGAAAATAAACATACAATTGTTGGCACTTGATTGCACTAAATGGTGAAAATAAACATGTTCGTACATATGATTGAGATACTTTAAAGTAGAGACATATAAATCATATTGAATGATAAACCACTTCTATTTTATTAAGAAATAACTTTAATGTAATATATCTAATATTTTCTTTTTAACTAGATCTCAATCTTCATTAATTGAAATTGTTATATCTTTTGTCGTAGAAATGCTTTTTTGGAAATAAATTTTTATATTGGAAGGTAAATTTTATTGCCCCCACAGTAACTTTAATATACTACAAAATATGGGTTGTAAAGTTTGGGTGATACATAGAACATACATAGAGTTTGTGGAAGTGCAACAAAGACAAAGTTATGCTCTCACAAAATCTAATAGATAAATCTTCTTAGATATCTTCTTCTCAAAGTGATCACTGATCAACTGTTTGATAGATCTTGAAGACATTTTGCTCCAACAACAACTAGAATCTAATACGCCACATAATGCTTCCTTGAGATCAAACAGAGCTACACAATACTATAGAGATCGACCAAAGCATCATTCGAACCCCAAAAAGGGCGATTAAACTTGCAAATCGTATTGAAAGTTACCCTTAAAGATCGAGCATTTGGCCTCTCAGCAGCCACTAATTAATCATACTAAACGAAGCTTTTTGGATCACTTAATCATTTGCTAACAATGCACACTGCTAGATTGACCATTAATTTCTCCATACATCCAATTTCGCCCCCAAAATTGATAAAGTGTAAACCCTACTCTCAATCAATTCTACTAGAAATTCAAACAATTGCGACAAATTAATTGAATGATAAATTCAACTCAAAATCAAAAAGTATAACAACAATTGTATTCAGATTCAGAAACATTGATTTATTACAGAATTTCGACCCATAATTAAACATTGATTATTACACAGTTTAAAACATACATCCGTTGTACAATCCTCGTTCTCTCTCAAATTGTATTCAGACCCTACAAAATCCAAAAAATTAAAAGGGGTTTTGGCTTATGATGGGGAGGGGGTGAAGATGGGGGCGACAGCTGAGAGGTGTTTATGGCGGAGGCAGCGGGGTCGGCGGCCAGGAGAGAGAGGGAAGAAAGGGAGAGCTACTTCGAATTCCGATGAAGGGGAGGAAATGGAATCGGGAGGGATGGGTTGTAGGTGGGAGTTGGTGAGGAGGATAGATAAGCAGATCTGAGAGCGGCGGAAGGTGGTCAGCTTGGTGTCCCTAATCTGAGCTAGAGCCCCTGGTCGGAGGTACTTGCTGTATGATGATGACGTGGACGGTGATGATAATGGTCTCATCTTGATGGACTGCGGAGGAGAGAGAGTGGGAGAGTGAAGGGTGAGGTTTTTGGGAGGAGATGGGTCTGAACTGTAGACTGTGGACAGTGGAGAGAGGGTTTAAAGTGGGGTTGGAAGGCGGGAAAATGGTTTGGGGAACGGGTTTATTGGCGGGATTAGGGTTTTATGGTTTCAACTTTCCATTGTCATTTCATGTAAAATGTCAAAAGTGATGTCAGATGTGTGACTATGTCATTTACGCTATCAGTCTCACACCTTCATCAAAAATTTCTCATGTGCTTTTCTTTTAACACCTAGACTATGTTACAAATTACTTGCTACATTTGATTTTTTATAGTGTTTAATATATAATTTAAAATATTTTTTCTTTAATTTTATAAGACAAAAAATTATGAAAACTTGATATTTTAAAAATTTACATTGAAATTGTTATGGGTCCAGCCCAAGTATTGGTAATATGTGTTTTGTTGTGGTATTTGTTAATGGGCTAATTTTTATTAGTTTTTTATCTCTTGTGGTTAAGTCTTAATTAGGCTTATATTATGGCTTGAAAAATAAGTCATTTAGAAGGTTATTAAGTTGATTGAAGGTCAGAATTGAAAACACACAAAAACACAACAAAACCTAAAGAGAGAAGAGAGGGTTTCCAATTTTCGCACATTTCAGGATAGTCTTCACTAATCTGTCCGTTCCCAGAAATTGCACCGTTGGATCGTCCTCAAATTTTGGTATCTGGTTCGTGACATATAGGGCTTCATTTTGGACGGTTGGATCGTCGGTTTGAGCTCTAGTTTGGTTGCAGTAGAATCTGGACAGATCTGCTGTTTTAGGTTGTTTCTACACCTTTTGCTCTCTAGTTTATCTCTTATTGTTCTTGGTGATTGTTGGTGGGTGTATGAACCTTTGTAGACTGATTTGGGTTCTTTTTCCCTCAATTATAATAAGAGAAGATTAAGGGTGGACTCCTCAAGAGGTCCTGTGGTTTTTATCCTTCACATCGAAGGGGTTTTCCACGTATAATTAGTGTGTGTTGTTTGCACTTTTATCTCACTTATTATTGTGTTTTGCTACTGCAATATTGATGACCATAATCTGATTTTCTTTGGTTGATTGACATTGGTGATAATTTGGGTTGATTGGTTTGGATATTTGGTTGGTTGTCTTGAATTTGTGATTTTGTGAGAGTCGTAGTGACCTCTACCGATCCCTTCAGAAATGTATCCAATAAAATCTCATTTGAAAATATTATTTATTATAACATAATTAGAATTTGTGGTCAAAGTTATTAAACTTTGACTCAAAAAATGAAAATGTAGCATATAAATTGAGACGAAGAGGGTATTTTAAGATTTTGTTAGCCACGACTCATTCTAGAGTTTTACCATGACAATCCACAAATCAACATTCAACCCATGGCCTAGTATATTGTTTGATTAACACATTGTAATATAGTATTAATTATTAGGAAACTGCTTTATTTATTCAAGTTTAAAATTTTGTAACTACATAAAATTGTCATGTACTCCATATACAACTTACACTGCTCATACTTAAATTTCATAATTAGAAATGAATGTGCATTTGATTAGTAATATAGTTGAAATTGATGCCATGTTGAGAAATTTGATTATAAATGACTATTTTTGTTAGAACATTGCTTAAACACACTAGAATATATTTTTAAATAGATTAATCTCAAAATTTACTCATAAGAATCAAAATCGAGCTTATAATTTTCATAAACTAATATATTTATCCATGAACATTGTTCGTTTGGATATTCGTCCTTACAAGCTTTCCAATTCTAACGATATAATAAATGAGTTATATTCCAATCTAAAAAATAAAAGAGTTATAAATGATTTAACATAATTGAATTTGATTTGGATACAATTTATTATCTACATTATAACTTTTTAATTCTTCTCAAATAACTTGGTTCTAATGATATTTGTTACCTCATTTTCTTCTGTTTTCGTTAAAAAGTTATTGACACCGTATATGTACTAAAAGGTATGAGTAAAAAAAAGAATGGTTTATGAAATAGATGCCTTAATTTCCAATTTATCTTTTATTTTTTAATAAATATTTTTATATGATATTAAATTTAAATTTATTAATGAGAGGAAAAAGGATTAATTTTTGTGAAAAATATAAGCAGGTATTAGCCTATTATAAATTTGGAATATGACCGGTGGAAATGAATCACACATTTGTTACTAAACCCAGGATAAAATTCTACAACATATGCCTCAAATTCAAAGGCATTGCTGATACTATCCAAGTGTAGCCTGTTTATTTATTTTTATCATTTGAAATTATTATTGTTATTTCTTTAATTATTTAACATACCAATAAAATTAATTAATTTATTTATAGTTATAAATAACGATAAAACAAAGAGTTGGGTGATTGCGAAAGTCAATGACTGGTCACTAAAATGAGTGGGGGATGAAGGACAAAGGAGTGTTGAATGCAAACTTCGGTGAAGACTCAACCTTGATTACCACTAACATATTTTATTTTGTAAGTGATGGAAGTCATACACTTGATCATATTACAAATGCATAATATTGTGTATTGTTGCTGTTTTGCTGTTTGTTGCTGTTGTGCATGTATTGCTATTTTCAGGATAATTCTATAAGCTATTCTCATGGCCGAGCAAGATAAAAATGCGGTGTTCACTGAAATTCAAACTCTAAGCTCGATTCCTATTTTCATGGTTAATAAGAAGATTTCAACTTCTTTGTTTCGTGAATTGATAAGGTTGAACATTAAGTGTTTGAATTTGTTCAAACTACTGCTTGGAATTCTTCTACAGATTTGGATTAAGTCAATGCAACAACCTTCCTATTTTTATGGAGTTTGCTTCGTTGGTTATGAGGAAGACTTCAAAGGGTCAACATCTTCTTCTAACAAACTTTTGAACTGAGCTAAAATTGTGGAATGACTTTGAAAAAGTTAGTCAAAAGTTTAGCCCCGATTCAAATGCAACGGCTCATTGAAGATTCTAGTTGAAGAGTATCCATTGTAATTGGTCATATAAATAGAGTTTGCTGAAGCATTGAAGATACACAAGCATTCAACGAAATACAACTATCAAACTACAACAACTTAAACATTTTTTCTCTCTAGCACTTATTCTTTTATTGTAATTTAGATTTGAGAGAAAAAGAATATCAAGTATATCTTGAGTGTGAAAAAGAAAGATCAAAAGAAAAGAGAGATATACTTTGAGTAGAAATCATAATACTCAAAGGCTCATAAAAGTGAGGTGATATTTATTTCTAGGAATTGAGATGTTAAAGTGTAGCTAGGAAAAGCTATGGTAAAGAAGATAGGATGAAGATCTTCTAGATGGCTTTAGATCTCTAAGGGAAGAAATAAAAGTTGTTAAATCCTAAGGGTAGGAAACCCTAGGCGAAGACGTAGGCACATTGCCGAACTTCGTAATAAATACTCGTCTCCTTTACATTTGCACTTTCGTACTTAATTTTCTTTACTTACTTTGCATTTGCTTTAATAGCTTATTCAAGTCAAAACCCTGAAACCCGTTTCAAAGCCCTTGAAATCAACTTTATTATTTTTTCGCATCTGAGAATCGTTTCAAAGCTTTAAAAGCCTAATTGCGAAAATCGACCATACTCTATTTACCCCCCTTCTAGAGTATATTGATTCTATTCTATCTCCTATTAATTCTTTATTCGAGAAGAAGGAGAGTTGGTTGATAGAGGAGAGAGAACGCTTCAAAGTGTGCAACAATGAAGGTTCCTTTACACACTCAAAGGCCTGTTTGGCGGAGTAGGCAAGGTTTTAGACAACATTCTAATACCCATTTCAATTTCAGACCTTTTACTGATTTAGTCCCTTGTAAACCATCCACAAATAGATCCTTACAAGTAAGTTTCAATCTTTCTTGTAAAAATTCACTCTTTTTCATGATTTTCTTAGGTTATGAAATAATTTTGTTATATAATAAGGTATTTGATAATATCTTGTTTCTCTGCATTTGTGCTTTGGCATTGAAATTCGGACATACCCATTGGATTTATGTTGATATACATGTTAGAATTGTACTCAAGTTTTATTCTTTTCTTTTGTGTGATTCTCTTTTGATGCTATATACTTTGGTTTTGTCAATTTTGTTATACTGTGTAATTCTTCTGTGTTGTAGATTGTTCTCATTTCAATAGTGAGATCTCAGACCTTTTTTCATGAGTATGTATATTAGTAAATAGAGTCATAGAGAAAGTGATGTAGACTTGATTTGGTCATAGTTGTTAGATACCATTTTGGAGATTTTATCAATTTAGCTGGCCGACATTCATATGTAATTTTAGACTTGCCATTTGTATTTATTATTAATTTTGGTTGTTTTGTGTCAGTTGAAATGACTATTGGATTGCTATGTAACTTTAAAACTTATTCATGTTGATTATCATCTTCATGTAATTAGGCTTCCCAACTCTTTTTATGTGGGAGAATGATTTTTTCTCTAGCATGAGGGTCTGTACAATGATCCTTCAAAGTTATTTGGATTAGTGATTAGATCCCTTAGCAATGAGATGGGAACCAAAGATTTACTTGGTGAGAAAAGTGATGATGAAATTGTTACAGAAATTGAGGTGCTGCCACGCTGGGTTCACACGTGAGTGCTACTGTGACCACTGATGAGACGGAATTGGAGGAGACTTCGCAAAAGTTGAAGTTGGAGAAGGAAGCACTACTTTTGCGGAAACAAGTACTTGAGGAAATGGCTGGTGTTAGTATTTCCAAGGGCTCTTCCTTAATCGAAGACTTTCCCCTCTGAAAGATGAGCCGGATATGATGGTTATGGGAGCTTTCAATGATTGGTTGTGGAAATCATTTACCAACAAAGTTCAAAAGACCCATCTGAGAGGTGATTGGTGGTCCTGTCAGATTCATGTTCCCAAAGAAGCATATAACATAGATTTTATTTTCTTCAACCGGAAAGATGTTTATGACAATAATGACAAGAAAGATTTCCAAATAATTGTGGAAGGGGGCATGGACATGGATAATTTTTGGGATTTCCTACTTAAGGAGAAACGCAGAGAACAAGACAAGCAAAGATACTAGATGAGAGGGAGAGGCAAGCAGACGAGCAGAGGCGGAGGGAGGAAGAGAGGGCTGCTAGTGAAGCTGATCGAGCATAAGCAAAGGCCAAACTGGAGAAAAGAAGAGAAAAATTGAGAGGACTGGTGAAGAATGTCGTGTCATCTGTTGAAAATGTGTGGTTTTTTTAGCCTTGTGAGTTTTAATATGGGGATTTGGTTCGTTTATATTATAACAAGAGCTCTGGTCCTCTTACTCATGCCAATGATGTTTGGATTCATGGGGGTCATGATAATTGGAATTATGGGCTTTCAGTTGTTGCAAAGCTAATGAAATCCGAAAGGAAAGGGTTATGACTGGTTATGCTGAATGATCCCAGAGTTTAGATCTTTCTTGACTAAACCACATTATCCTGACTAAAAAGTTAGAAATAAGAATTTTTGTTATTTTTCATATATTTAAAATTGTTATACGAGACTAATATTTATAGTGTTTGCTTGTGACCTCAAGATAACCAAGATCATCCTAAGAAGAGTTTGAATCTACTTCTACCTATTTGTATTTATATCTTATCTTAGATTATTCTATCTTTACTTATCTGTATCTCATATCTTTGTTTACTTATCTTTTTCAACACTCCCCCTCAAGTTGAGTTTTGGAGTTTCCAATACCTAACTTACACAACACATTTTCAAACACACGAGCATTTACTCCTTTTTTGAGAACATCAGCTAACTAGTCTTCTGACCGAACAAACTTCAAGTTGACAACCCTTGCTTCTAAATTGTCTTTTATAAAATGCCTATTAATCTCAACATTATTTAGTCGATTATGTTGCACAGGATTCGCTGCCTTATTATCGCAGCACAATTCACACCTTCCTTCTAGAGTAAGCCCCAACTCTCCTAATAGTTTTCTTAACCATAATGCTTCGGTAATTCCTTTTGCTATTCCTTGGAAGTCTGCCTCAGCACTAGACATAGCCACAACTTTCTGTTTCTTGCTTCTCTAGGTTACTAAGTTCCCTCTTACTAAGGCAAAGTAACCTGAGGTAGATTTCCTACTATCTCGATCTCCTACCCAATCTGCATTTGTGTATACTCTAAGATTCATATTTCCATTTTTCCTAAACATAACTCCCCTTCCAGGTGTTTCTTTCAGATATCTCAAGATCCTATACACTGCCTCCATATGATGAGTATGGGGTTCATACATGGACCTGCTAACCACTCCTACTGCATATGCAATATTAGGACGAGTATGCGATGTATTCGTTCTTTGCACTTCAATCCCTAGAAAATACTTCAGTTGTCCATGGTCTTTCATTTCAAATTCCTAGAACAACTTCTTCTTCAGCTGTTTTATTTCTTCTTCATCGTCCTCAGTAATGACTATATCGTCAACATAGAAGATAAGACATGTTGTTAGACCATCCTTCCTCTTCAGGAATAGAGTATGATTAGAATTACTTTGCCTGTACCCAAATCTCTTCATAGCAAGAGTGAACCTTCCAAACCAGGCTCTCGGGGACTGCTTAAGCCCATATAAAGCCTTTCTTAGCCTGTATCCTTCTCCTGCTAAGAATTCTTGTGAGAATCCTAGAAGAGCCTCCATGTATACTTCCTCCGTTATTTCTCCATGCAAGAATGAATTTTTTACATCAAATTGATACAATGCCCACTCTTTATTTGCTGCAACTAAAAACAAGACTCTTATCGTATCAATCTTTGCTACAGGTGATAAATTTTGAGAGTAGTCAATCCTATACACCTGAGTATACCCTTTTGCCACCAATCTCGCCTTTTACCTTTCGATCTTCCCATCTAATTTATATTTCACGGTGAAGACCCATTTGTAACCCACAGCCTTTTTCCCACTTGGGATGATATATTGTTCCCATATACCATTCTTGGTAAGAGCATCAATCTCCTCCTTCATTGCCTTTCTTTATTTCTCACTTTGTAATGCTTCATTAACTGTCGTGGGAATATTTTTGGAGTACACAGTTGCATTGGATAAACCACTCATGGGATACTTTGACCTTTGTGCCTCATATTTAGGGCCATAGCGTCTAGGTGGGATGCCTCTAGTACTTTTGGGTGGAAACTGATAACTTTTGTTAAAAATCTTCCTGTAACACTTCATCAGTTGTTACACTATTAGAATTAGATAAGTTCTCAAGTGAATGAGATCTTACCTCATTCACAGGATATTTAGACAATGGAGAGTCCATTGGAGCAAGTGTTGATATTATAGACCGTACTATTTGATCTTCTCCTATATTATCTAAGGCCTTAGGCATCACACTTCAAGTTAACCAACTTAGATCGTTAATTTTGGATTTCTTCCCCTGACATCGAAGTTGGGAGTAGATATATGTTCCCTCTGAAAAATTACAATTCATGGATGTGTAAAGTTGATTGGCTTCAGGATCAAAACACCTATATCCCTTATGAGATACTCTATACATACCCAACAAAAACGCATTTGACTGCCTAGGTTTTAATTTGTGATGGTTGCGTTTGGGTAGATGCACAAAGACAACACGGCCGAAAATTTGGGGTGGCAAGGAATGAAAGGATGTGGATGAGGTAAGGGAACAAAGAACATTCAATGGTGTCTTATATTTAAGACATTTTGTAGGGAGACGATTAGTTAGGTAGTTTGCAGTTGCTATTGCTTCAGAGGAAGGTAGGTACATTAAAGTTAATCATCATAGCTCTGGTCATATTAAAAAGAGTCTGCTTCTTCCTTTCTGCAACTCCATTCTGTTGAGGAGTATCTGGGCAGGTTGTTTGGTAGAGGAGTCCATGATCATGGAAAAAGGTTTTTAAATAATGGTTAACATATTCTCCACCATTATCGGACCTTAGGATGCTAATGTTAGTTTGATATTACGTAAGAATCATTTAATAAAAGGTCACAAAAATATCATATACCTCAAACTTATGCTTCATAAACTAAAACCAGCTCATTCTTGTACATTCATCAATAAAAAGAACATAATATAAAAAAATTTATTTACCAAGGTTTGGGGCAGGTCTCCTTACATCAGAATGAACTAAATAAAAAGGTTTATCTGCATGACTCATATTGCTAGTGTAATTATGTTTATGACTTTTAGCAAAGTGGTAGGCTTCACAATTTAAATCTACTTTTAACTTGGATAAAGAAGGAAAAAGGTGTTCTAAGTACTCAAGTGAAGGATGACTTAACCGTCGATGCCATATTTGAAGCTGAGTTTCAACCGATCCACTAACTAATGACCCCTCTCCAGCTTGACTCACTGCTTGCATGTAGTACAATCCATTTTTCTCAATACCATGGCCAATGGTCTTCCTTGTCTGAGCATCCTGCACAGTACACCAAGTAAAAGTCAGTGACACAGTACAATTTAATTCCTTTGTAAGTTGGCTGACATACAAAAGTTTGTAAGAAAGGGTTGGAATATAAAGGCAATTAGATAGAGATATATGAGATCCAATTTTAATTGTGCTAATTCCGACAACATCCATGCATTCACCATTGCGGTTTGGATTAGGATTTTTTGTGGTTTAGGTTGTGTCAAAAAATCATTTAAATCATGGGTCATAGTATGGGTCGCTCCACATTCAAAGATCCAATGATAGTCGAGTCTTGCATGGCATGAGGTTCCTTCACAGTTTTGGTTCAAACAAATGGTTGGATTTGTGTTTGGGCTTGTGTTTAGGTTTTGGTATTTGGGCCTAAGGGGAATAAGGGTTTTATGTTTGGAAGAGAGGAAGGGTAGCGAAGGATCACGTGGATCCGGGTATGGTGCGGCAAGTGGATCCGGGTATGGTGCGGCGAGTGGATCCGAGTAGGTTGAGGCACGTGGATATGAATGTTCTCCATAAATCCTTAACTTATCTAATTCCTTCAACCCTACAATCTCAACTCCCAAATCACTCTCCTCACCCACTCCCGAAAATATGGCCCCGATTTGGTTACCTCCACCTCCGCCGTTGATGCCGATGCTTTGGGCTTTGTCTCCCTGGTTCCAACCCTCGTCTTCAAGGCCCTTCTTTCTCCTCTCTTCGTCTGTCTCTCCTCTAGCTATAGTTGTACTTCCCTTTCTCCTTGAATCGTCACCCTGGGTTTGTCTGTTGCCCTTCTCCTTCCCCTATTGCCACCACAAATCTCGCTGGCACCACAAGATGTACTCTTCAGTGTCAGGAGGGGGTTTGGCTGTGATATGACTAAGTCGACTCCTTCCTTCGATCGCCATTAGCATCAGCTGTGAGCACTTACCGTATTTTTGGTTTTGGAGTTTCTCAGCAACATGGAGTGAGGATCCATGGTTATATTGGCTCTTATTGTTGTTGAGTTTCTCCAACAATTGCAATAAATGAGCCATAGTAACGTGCTCCTCACTTGGGTCCTTCGAGTTTTTTGGTGGTCAGTCCATGGTGGTTCAGGTAAGGTCTTGGTAAATGATGAAGAATATGGCCAAAACCACCGGTAAAAAATAAGAAAAAGGTCTGGCTCCTGATACCAAGAAAGTCAGAAATAAGAATATTTGTAATTTTTCGTATATTCAAAACTGTTATACAAGACTGATATTTATAATGTTTGCTTGTGACCTCAGGATAACCAAGATTATCCTAAGAAGAGTTTGAATCTACTTCTACGGATTTGTTTATATCTTATCTTAGATTATTCTATCTTTACTTATCTCTATCTCATATTATTTGTGTACTTATCTTTTCCAACAAATTCTACATTTTACTTCTTTTTCGTCATCATTATTTTGGGGAAATTTGCACTGAGATTTATTCAGTGAGTGCTAATTGTTCTTCACCTGAAGACACTCAGCACTGCTGCAGCGTATTAATTGAAGAAAATAAGAAATCACATCTTAGCTGGTAATCAGTAAGGTGATCTTTGCAACTGAATCAGCTGTGACAATTGTCTGAAGGTTGGATTGGTGATTCTCTAGGCATCTTGCAAGTGGTATCTTTAACTACATGCACCCTTTGCTAATTTAATCGTCTATTTTGCTGTATGCCGGAGCATTTCCTTCTGTTTCCCCTCAATTTCAAGTATTTGCATGCTCAATGATTCCACGATTGTGTTTCTTATTGTTATTCCATGGTTGTGTTTTTCAGTTCAAAATTACATCAAACTCTTCCGCTTGTAATGATTCCACCCTTGTTTGTATTCTGTTGGGGATGAAGAGAATATTCAGAGTGCTCCTGTAGTCCTGTGTTTCTGAAATTATTCTGAGTATTGAAGGCGAAAAGCTACTGATTATAGCAAAACAGAACTGGTGTTTGTTTATCATGGTTTAATTTATCCTTTTTATGGTCCTTGATGGACCTTGCTGTGGGCAAATTTGATTTGTAATCTTATAGTTGGACTACAAACAGGACTGTGGATGACCAATGAGTCGACTGTGCCAATCATTTGAGCTTGCAGGTATCAAGGTTGTGAGATGCTTTCATGCTTTATGACCTCCTATATTTATCTTTCACATGATGCCGAAGAATGGAAGAGGCAAACGATATGTTTTCATAGGCTGCGTATTATCATCTGAGAGTAGGTTATATGTTTAATTTGGTCTAGGTTATGCTATTTTTATGATCATATATAATTAATATCATATCAACCGTGTAAGTAATTATTATTTATTAATGATTCTTAATCAAACAAGTCACCACCACACACCAACTCTATTGTGTTAACTATTGTTGGATATAAGCCTAAGCTGATATGGACTGATTTCATAAAAAAATATTGTACGTTGTTTTGCGGTAAACCATATCAAAAGTCAAATAAGCTGCGGTCCTATAGGTGCTTAGACTTTACACTTAGTGATTTGATATTGAATTACTTTAATAATTTATAAATCAAAACTCCATCTGTCCCTAAAGGAAAGCCCCATTTGACTTTTACGATCTTCAAAACATGACTTTAAACGTTTTTATTTCTAAATCTATAAGTCAAAAAATTATGAAAACTTGATATTCTAAAAATTCACATTGAAATGTATCCATCAAGATCACAATCGAATATGTTATTTCTTATAACATGATGAGAATTTATGGTTAAACTTTTCGAACTTTGACTTCAAGTAATGAATTGAGGCTTTCTTATAGGAAAGAAGGAAATACTATATATGAAAAAGTATCCTAATAAATATGCGATAATCTTTACATGGACCATTCATCATTCACATAGTGCTTTTGTACAGTGTGTGTAATTTACATACAAACTTGTTATTGTTTACGTCCATTTATTTATAGTCTATTTATACCAAATACATAGTTAGAATCCAAGAAAGCAGTTCGTTCGTATGTTAACACTAGTAGATTTTAATTTATTTGCGGCTACTAATTAGCGGTGTAATATCTAAAACACCGCATATTAGTAATAATATGCGGCGGGTGGGAGTCTAAACCGCCGCATTTTAATTGTATCCTTAATAATATGTGGCATATAGTGTACAAACCGCCGCAAATTAATTCCCGGGCCATTAATATGCGATGTATAAGGGGAGGACCCGCCATATATTAGTAACCTAATTTTATTTCACGAAAAACACACGGCCTTATCGTCATATTTTCAGTGGTGTTCACCTTCTTCAGTCGCTATTCTTCATTTCCCTCGTGTTCTTGCCTTAATTCCCCAACTTAATACTTCATTCGTGCCACCCCAGATCTTGCCTCCTCCTCACCTTTCTTTTGTTCATGTTTTTGCCCAAATTTTACCCACATCGATTCGCCTTTCTTCGTTCGTCTTCTTGCCCGAAGTCGTGTCACCGTCGTGTCCTACATCCATCTCCTCTCCCTCACCGTGGTGCCGCTAACGTCGTCCATAGTATGCTTTTGATTTTTGCTTTATTGTCTTGCTCGAATTTTGCTTTAGTTTATGGTTTTCATTAACTCAGTAGAATGATCTTTGCATCTAAACGAAATGGTTAGTGTACTTGACATGGGTTTTGAGTTTCAATTCGAATTACGTAATGGGGATTGGTTTCATTGTGGTGTTTGATTCTACATTTATGATGTTGGTTAGCACAACTTACTTGCAAGCATGAGAACTAAAGCCTAGTGATAGAGAATAGAAATCGAAAGCATGTGCAAGATTATATAAAAAAAGCTACTTAATATATTAATAGGAATTGGATTATGATAGAATATATAGTATTTTATGATAGTTGGAATTGAATTAGATAATGTATATGAATTAGTTTTATTAGGGATTGAATGGGGTAATGTATTTCAATTAGTGTGTATAGTAATAAGAATCGGATTATGGTAATATATGAATTGGGTATGTATATTAGTTTGAATTGATTTAGTTAATGCATATGGATTAGTACGTATATGAATTAGTAGAAATTGATTTGGCAATGTATATGAATTAGTAAATGGCATTGTGTGTTGGTTGTGGTTGTATATAAAGTCATATAAATAGGTTTGAAAATCTATTTTCAAAATTGGGAAATGTTGGATTTACCCAGGAAACTCTGCCAAATTTTTTGTAGAATTTGTATTGATTTACAATGCATAGACCAGAAATAATATCGCTAGAAGAATTTAGTAACTTAAACTATAGAGCGAGTGTTTGTGGGTCATTGTAGAGTTTGCTTAACCTTATTTTCGGTAAGCTACTTGAGGACCCTTTAGGTGCAATTATATATATAACTATGCGTAAATTGAGTATTGATTAGATTGTTATTTAATCTCTTACATGTTAAATAGGGCATAACACAAATTATGGAGCGAAAATGGTTGTCGTACTGTATGGTAATCGAGGCATAAAGGGAGGCTCGAAGGGCACGGCATCGTGGGTTCTAAGGAGGTCGTAATTCCATTGTCGAAAGAGAGACAAGCTCATTTATTTGTTTTGCACCATATCACATAGGTTCATCCATACTTAGAAAGGCATATGAATGAATTAAAGGTGAAGTACCCATCTAAAGGTGAACGAGCATTGATGCAAGAACACAATAACACCTTCATTGATTGGTTTCATGAAAAAATTATGCATAAATTGTCTGAAATGGGGCATAACATTTCTGATACAATCAAGTGGTTAGCTTACGGTCCTTGAACAATTGTTCGATCTTTTAAGGGGTATGATATCAATGGATATACCTTCTAATTTGAACGTCGGGATAAGAAATCAAAGTCTGTTCAAAATAGTGGTGTTTCAATAGTGGCTTCTTCTCGAGAATATGCTAGCTCAAAAGATAAAGCACCAGTTGATGCGATATTGTCATACTATGGGATAATTCAAGAGATATGGGAATTTGAATATTGTGGGTTTAAGGTTCCCCTTTTTCAATGCAAGTGGGCAGATAGTGTCGACGTGGTTCGGTGAAGAAGGATGAATCTAATTAGACTTTAGTTGATATGAGTCGGATGCGTGATACGGAGGAACCTTTTATTCTTGCATCACAAGGTAAACAAGTATTCTACATTATAGACACAAATGACCCTCGATGGGCAGTTGTTGTCCCTGGTAAACAACATATCCTTGGAATTGGTGATGTCACTAATGAGGAAGAGTATGATGACTTTGATGATCTCCCACCGTTCTCGATGCCATGTAATGATGACATGGATGGTGGACCAGAAATGGAAACAAATTATATGAGAATGGATCACCATGAAGGAGTTACTATAGATGAGTAGTATTCATTGTCTAGGTATTTATTTATTTCGTATTTATGTTAATGTTTGCCTTCTTTCCTGTACTATTTTTATATGATTCACTAACTCGATTTGAATTGTCTTATTGTTATTGTATGCAGTTACAGTCTTGAATCATGGCTAGTAAAGAAGATTTCAGTGTCTCTTTTTGAGGACGTGGAGTACGATGTGCACCTCAAAACTGATCGAGGTGATCCAAAAGACGTGGCTGCTGAGTTAGAAGCAGAGATATTAGATAGATTATTCGAGAAACATGAAAGGCTTGCTGAAGCCGCAACACCTTTAAGGGATGATGTATATATGGACATTGTCACCCCCTCGTGTTCAGGTGCCGGGAGGGGGAAGGGTGGTGCTCGGGGCGTAGGTTGACCTAGAGGTCCAACTAGAAGCCTTAGAGTGGCCGAGCCTATGCATCTAGAGTTTGACCATTTGCACAGCCCCATTGGTAGGTGGCGTCTGAAGTACGGTCAGCACATTAGACTTCTTATTCGGAAGTTCAACATCAACTGGGAGTGGTCGGGAGTGAATAAAGGACTTCGACAGACCTTGTGGGTGGACACAATGGTATGTATTCCTAACTTAATCTCAATTACTTAAATATTTGTTTAAACTAACTTACTAAATGAAATTAACTCATTTAAATTTATTTCAGGCTTTGTTTCACATTCAGGACGACTCCCAATTGAAGAAGCTTTTTCTATCTGCAGTCGCCGATAGATTTCGGGACTTCAAATCGAAGTTGGTTACTGGTTGGTTTACCAAGACAAGAAAGGTGTCAAAAAAGGAAGCTAACAGGTTGCCCTATGAAATATGGAAACATTTTAAGGAAGGTGACTGGGCAACCTTTGTGAAGAACAAGACTTTGGAAGCTACAGTGGTAAGTTAAATACTTAATTGTATTTAGTTTTGGAAAATGCTTTCTTTTGTACTTTAATTTTAAATCAAATACCTTTATGTTGTTGATAGGCTAAATGCGAGAAGGCGAGCAAGAGTGCCAAGATGAACATTCATCCATATTACCTTGGCAGTCAAGCTACAACGATGCAAGGCAACAATGGATATCTGAGGGTTTTTATCCCTCTTGCTCTAGACCTTCTTTTATAGAATCCAGCACCACACAGATAAGTCGTGGGGATGACTGGTTTTGTTCATGCCACAAGAAGGACAAGAAAACTGGGAAGAGAGTCATTCCCAATGAACAGACGCAGGCTGTGGCTAAAAAATACGTAAGTATTCTATTTGCATTACGGTACAGTTACCGATGCTTATAAGATGTGACATTCATTTCAAATCGTTTCCTTTTCATTTTCAGTTGGAGTTCCGAGATAAGCAGATTCAAGGGGAATTCATTCCCGCGAGGGCCCAAGACGCATTAGCCATGGCCATTGTGAAGCCAAATCACCTAGGACGCTGCGTTGGACTTGGAGGGACTAATATTGGGTACCGACAAGTATTTGGACCTCCTCCACCGAGATCAAGCCAACAGAGTTAAAGCAGAGTTTCAAGAGAAGATCAAGAAACGTTAAAGGCTCAACTCCGAGAGGAACTTCAACAGGAGTTTGATGCCACTATGAAGGACAAGTTGTTCTCCCTACTCTAAGACATTGGTATCAGTGTCGATCAGTTAGCATCCCAGGGTGCACGGGTGTCTACTCCCCATGTAAAGGTGTGTTATATATTAAATTCAATTTCCATTGGTATTACATTGGTATTATTTGCATTAATAATGACCTATATGCTTTATATATTCAATTTCCAGGGTCCTACCAGTTGTCGTCTACTCCTTCAAGATCCAAGTACGGGAACGATATACGATGTGGCCGGTGGTGTCGCGTACCTTGGTCAGTCAGGCCAACAGTTCACCCGAACTCACCAAGGAATGAGACTCGAAGGACATGAAGTAGTGAAGGTTGAAACTGTTCCTGACTTCTTCAAAGGAGCAGCACTACCGGTCCCGATTCCACAGTACGACATAAAGACATGGAACGACGCAATTGGTACTTTGGTGCAATGGCCTCTACCTTTGATCAAGATCGTAAGTGAGGTAAATATCAAAGTTCTAATCGAAATTCCTCTATATTTATATTTATGTATGGCTGAAGTGATGCGATATGTTCTTTTTTAATTAGGTGACTCCACAAGCTAAGAAGATGAAGGGGATGTCAGCTGATGAAGTTATTGGTAGCAATGAGCTTGCCTCAAAGAAATCAGTGGCAGAGAACCAACTTCTTCTCTCTGAATATGTAGCGGCTTCTCTTAGTCCCAAGTGCAAATGGATACTCCAATGTGCTGCCATGATGAATGAAGACGATACCATTGCTGCACCGTTGGACCGGGCCTTATTCCACTACTCTGAAGACGGAACATCGTGGCTTGACAAAGATGATATCTCCCAGTTCTTACAGGGAGCTCAATTGAACATCTTTGTTATTCAATGCTTCATGAGGTATACACAATTAATATATAGGCTAACTTATATGGTGCATGCAATAATTTTGAAACCTTTTAATTTGTATATATAATGCATTTTATGATTCCGTTGGGCACTACAAGATGATTGCATGTCATGCGATTTACTTTCATTAGTCGGTTGGTTGTGTCTTGAGGACACTTCGGATGCAAGAATTGATGGCAACATCGAGGAGGTAAAGACGTACGTCCACTTTGCATTCACGAAAGCCCTACAAGCTAAGTTGAAGTTCATTTTTGCCCCTATTTTTGAACGGTACGTTTGAAGTTGATGTGTGATGCATATTATTACTTATACATTTGATGTGTGATGCATATCCTTATTACTTATTTCTTATAATGTAGTGCACACGGGATGTTTTTAGTCATTTTTGTGGCTAGTGGGAAAATATACTTCTTCAACTCGGCTTGGTCAATGCGTAGTACTAAGCTGAAAGCGATTATTAATTAGTAAGTATTATCAATAGATTTACATTGCAAGCTGAGGTTAATATGAGTTGGACTTTTAAACTAATCAATTCCGTTTTCCAGTGTGCTAAAAAGACTTACTTTGCAAGGAGAACGAGCCGGAAATCAGACATCAACATGGATAGAAGTGATGGTAAATTCCTTAACTAATTAAAACATTGTAAATTAATACTATCATAAGTATGGCGAACACTTTTATTTTTTAATTCGTAGTGTGCTCAACAACGTGGTGGAACTGAGTGCGGCTACTTCGTAATGTGTTTCATGCTTGACGTCCTTAATGGGTGCAGTAGTGGGATGTCCATGGAGGAGGTAAGAGCTTTTACCCATAATTTCATTGTTTTGAGTATCTTCAATATTATATTCCCTCATAATCATGCCTCAAACACTTTACGTGCAATTCGTTGAGTTAATATAATTCAATTACGAGAATAAGGATAGATTATTGGCCTTAAAACTTTATGGTTGCCTTTGTTACTTTTACCTATCCTTCCGCCTTCATCGTAGTCCTCTGCTTTCCTATAAAATGATTTTGTGTCCTCTGTTCTTTTTTGAACTTTTACGAGAAAAAGAAGGAGAAATTATCTGTGGGAAAGAGAACAAGGAGCTAATGAGCTAAAATGGTGATGGAACGAAATAGAAGTCGCGTATTGTTGTGGTTAGGAAGTAGCAATGTATGAAAGAGACTGATGAGAGTGGTAGTAGCTGAGTAAAAGGTAAAAATAAGAGGGTTTTGATGGGTGAGAATGAGGCTGTAGTGATTGATGAAGAAGAGTTTTTAAGAGGGGTTATTGGATTCATGAGATTTAACCCATATTGGATACTCTTTTTTATCAATCACACCAGCTTCATTTTCATCCATCAAAACCCTCAAATTTATATCTTATATTCAGCTACTACCACCCTCATCAGTCTCTTTTATCGAATGCCACTTCCTAACTGCAGTAAGATGTGTCCTTTTGTTTTGTTCCATCACCATTTTAGCTCTTGGACCCCTTGTTTACTTTCCAGTGGATAAATTCTCCATCTTTTCTTCATAATAGCAGGAAAAGAACAAAAGGGCACATATCGTTTTATAGGAAAGATGAGGAATATGATGAAGGCGGAAGAGCAGGAGAACGGAACATAGGAAACTTAAAATGCATCGATTTGAGTTAATATAGGTCAAATGGGAACAGTTTTGGGTAGAAAGTGACCTAAACACTTGAAACACATTGATTTGAGTCACCATAGGTCAAATGGGATCGATTTGGGGTAGAAAGTGACCTAAACACTTAAAACACATCAATTTGAGTCAAGATAGGTCAAAGGGGATCGATTTCGGGTAAAAATTGACCTAAACACTTGAAACAAATCGATTTAAATCAATATAGGCCAAATGGAATTGGTTTAGGGTAGAAAGTGACCTAAACACTTGAAACACATCGATTTGAGTCAAGATAGGTCAAATGGGATCGATTTGGGGTAGAAAGTGACCTAAACACTTAAAACACATCGATTTGAGTCAAGATAGGTCAAAGGGGATCGATTTCGGGTAGAAATTGACCTAAACACTTGAAACACATCGATTTGAGTCAAGATAGGTCAAATGGGATCGGTTTGGGGTAGAAAGTTACCTAAACACTTGAAACACATCGATTTGAGTCAAGATAGGTCAAATGGGATCGGGTTCGGGTAGAAATTGACCTAAACACTTGAAACTTATCGATTTGAGTCAAGAAAGGTCAAATGGGATCGGTTTGGGGTAGAAAGTAACCTAAGCACTTCAAATGCATCAATTTGAGTCAATATAGGTCAAATGGGATCATTTTTGGGTAGAACGTAACCTAAACACTTCAAATGCATCGATTTTAATCAACATAGGTCAAATGGAATTTGTTTGGGGTAGAAAGTGACCTAAAAACTTCAAATGCATCGATTTGAGTCAATATAGGTCAAATTGGATCGGTTTCGGGTAGAAAGTGACCTAAACACTTCAAATGCATCGATTTGAGTCAAGATAGGTCAAATGGGATCAGTTTCGGGTAAAAACTGACCTAAACACTACAAATACATCGATTTGAGTCAAGATAGGTGAAATGAGATCGATTTCGGGTAGAAAGTGACTTAAACACTTCAAATACATCGAGTCGAGTCAATATACGTCAAATGGGATCTGTTTTGGGTAGAGAGTATCCTAAACACTTGAAACACATCGATTTGAGTCAATATAGGTTAAATGGGATTGGTTTCGGGTAGAAAGTTACCTAAACACTTCAAATGCATTGATTTGAGTTAAGATAGGTCAAATGGGATCAATTTGGGATGGAAAGTGACCTAAACACTTGAAACACATCGATTTGAGTCAATAATGATCGAATGGGATCGATTTGGGGTAGAAAGTGACCTAAACACTTGAAACACATCAATTTGAGTCAAGATAGGTCAAATGGGATTGGTTTCGGGTAGAAAGTGACCAAAATACTTCAAATGCATCGATTTGAGTTAATATAGGTCAAATGGGATCAATTTCGGGTAAAAAGTGACCTAAACACTTCAAATGCAATTATTTGAGTCAAGATAGGTCAAATGGGATCGGTTTCAGGTAGAAAGTGACCTAAATACTTCAAA
Organism: Dysphania ambrosioides; assembly: GCA_026401315.1. Lineage (NCBI taxonomy): Eukaryota > Viridiplantae > Streptophyta > Magnoliopsida > Caryophyllales > Amaranthaceae > Dysphania > Dysphania ambrosioides. The sequence goes on from CM048667.1 coordinate 25,277,521, forward strand.
TGCATCGATTTGAGTCAAGATAGGTCAAAGGGGATCGATTTTGGGTAGAAAGTGACCTAAACAGTTAAAATGCATCGATTTGAGTCAATATAGGGCAAATGGGATTGGTTTCGGGTAGAAAGTGAACTAAACATTTGAAACACATCTATTTGAGTCAAGATAGGTCAAATGAGATCGGTTTCGGGTAGAAAGTGACTTAAACACTTCAAATACATCGATTTGAGTCAATATAGGTCAAATAGGATATGTTTTGGGTAGAAAGTATCCTAAACACTTGAAACACGTCGATTTGAGTCAATATAGGTCAAATGGGATCGGTTTCGGGTAGAAAGTTACCTAAACACTTCAAATGCATCGATTTGAGTCAAGATAGGTCAAATGGGATCAGTTTGGGATAGAAAGTGACCTAACCACTTGAAACACATCGATTTGAGTCGATAATGATCGAATCGGATCGGTTTAGGGTAGAAAGTGACCTAAACACTTGAAACACATCAATTTGAGTCAAGATAGGTCAAATGGTATCGGTTTCGGGTAGAAAGTGACCTAAACACTTCAAATGCTTCGATTTGAGTCAATATAGGTCAAATGGGATCAGTTTTGGGAAGGAAGTGACCTAAACACTTCAAATGCATCGATTTGAGTCAAGATAGGTCAAATGGGATTGGTTTCGGGTAGAAAGTGACCTAAACAATTCAAATTCATCGATTTGAGTTAAGATAGGTCAAATGGGATCGATTTCGGGTAGAAAGTGACCTAAACACTTCAAATGCATCAATTTGAGTCAAGATAGGTCAAATGAGATCGGTTTCGGGTAGAAAGTGACTTAAACACTTCAAATACATCGATTTGAGTCAATATAGGCCAAATGGGATTGGTTTTGGGTAGAAAGTGACCTAAACACTTGAAACACATCGATTTGAGTCAATATACGTCAAATGGGATCGGGTAGAAAGTGACTTAAACACTTCAAATACATCGATTTCATATGCATTGCATTTTATATACACGTTAATGATATGTTAATCAATATTAGGTATGCAAAGGATTCAATAAGGAGCCCTTCTCCAACGAAGAAATCGACATCGTCCGCAACAAACTTGCAAAGTATTTGACATATAACTTTTTTTAGATTTTGTACATTACCTTATTCTTGTGTATTTTGCAATTTATACATCAATTTCATTAATTAGATTGTATTTTTGATGTCACTTAATATATGGTTGTTTTTACGACCCTATTAGTACACATAAATAAGAGATCGATGGATCATGTGTATATATGTATCTTGGGTTGCAGAAATTGCAAATGTAATAAGTAGGTTTTGAGTTTGAAATTTGGGCGTTGTAGGGATCAGATTCATGCGTTTAAAAAAAAAAACAACTTATATGCGGCGGGTGTCCCCAAGACTCGCCGCATATTCCTATATTACAGGTCAATTTTTAACCTAGTTAAATGGAATTTTGCGGCGGTTGTAGCTAGGTGACGCAGCAATTTATGGCCAATTAGCGGCGGTTGTAGGATAGGTGACGCCGCAATTTATGGCCAATTAGCGGCGGTTGTAGGATAGGTGACGCCGCAAATTTATGGCTAATTAGCGGCGGTTATTGGGTAGGTGACGCCGCAAATTGGTTAATAATATGCGGCGTATTTTTTACGTCGCAAATTAAATAGATTAATTTGTTTCTATCTGTATTGATGCTAGCCTTTTGACGCCGCATATGTCACTAAAAACCCCGCCGCATATTTAAGCTTTTCTACTAGTGTAAGCAAGTACATTTAACCAACTCCACTATAGTTTCAAGCTAATTGTAATCAGTTAGAGAGGACCCTTTTATATTAAATAGAAAGGCGAATTATTACTATGTATGTGATTTAATGATTGAATGGTTTTTATCATTCCATTGCATAGTGCCGTATGATAAGTGGGGGTTTTATGTTGTGTGAAAGCTAATATCGCTCTATAAGAACCATAGAATATGCTTTGGTCCTTTAATTTTAATGGCAGTTTCTTTAGTCGCCAATTCAGGTGGGCTTTTGACAAGAATGAGAGATACATATTATACATATTTGAGATATCATAGTGGAGGTAATATGTTTTTAGATCTTGAAAATATATCGAGGAATGATAGCTCCAACATAGTACTTAAAATCCATGTGTAGTCCTCGCTAGATCGTACTCCCTTCGTCCCTAACAGAAAGCCTCAATTTACTATTTGGAGTCAAAGTTTGATTACGAATTCTTATGATGTTATAAGAAATAATATATTCAAATGGAATCTTGTTGGATGCATCTCAATGTAAACTTTTAGAATATCAAATTTTCATAATTTTTTGCTTTACAGATTTGGAGATAAAAAAAAAAGTTTAAAGTCGTGTATTAGATACTATGAAAGTCAAATTGAGGCTTTCTTTTAAGGACAGATGGAGTATTTGGAATAACAGGTCCAACTTAGTACTCCCTCTGTCTATTGTTTTCCTTCAATTTGGAATAGGAAGAAATCAAGGCAAGTTTATTCATAAGCCTAGTCATTTACAAAGTGTATTGATGGAGTTTATTGATGTGAGTTAGAGAAAATCAGAATGGCCTTGGCCTTGGCCTTGTGTTACGCCTGTTTTAAGGAGGACGAGTCCGTATGGCTTTAGACAGTTAGACAACCTTATTAGAGCAACAGTGTTGGGCGTTGGGTGGGGTAGTTGAATTGTTGCCATTTTGGGTGTGATTAGACCCATATTCAACTTTATAAATTAAACCAAGTTTGGATTGCAAAACACTATGACTTGCATCAACTTTAGCATCTCTAGGCTAATAATGAAGCTCGCGGACTGCCAAAGTAGTACTACATTACCGCTTTGACTATTTGTTTTCTCTTTAAAGCCCGTCTATTTTGGCAACAATAATTGTATCTATCGATATGATTAAAATAGAAAATTCAACAGAATTAACCATCTCAACTTTGACATGTATGAACACTGGTAGGCACTATACAAAGATTGACAAGACAACGCTACCTTTCTGTCCAGAAAAGGCACTATGGTGTTGGACCCTTGGCTACTTTTTTTATTTTTGGTGTTTAAATTTAAAAAATTTAACTATAATTTCTCGTCATGGTTAAGTAATATGCATTTAATATTAAATTTTCATAATTTTTGTCTAACAAATTTGAAAATAAAATTATTTTAAGTTTTGTCTTATACATCATAAAAAGTTAAATAAGAGACAAATTAGGGATAGAAAGACTAAATGCGACTTATGTGTAGCAATGACAATAGATCAAAGTTGGAGCGGATCCAACAAAATTTGAATCCAATCTGACAAGTTCGCGAACTTTAATTTTGGATCCGAATCCGCAAACTCCGACTCTGAATCTAAATCCGTCAGACCTCCGAATCCGATCCGATCCGATCCGATCCGTCGGACCTTTGAATTTGATCCAAAATTTAATATTTTCTTACCTATATTTTTTGTTAATTTCATTACCAATACTATAATTCATGTATAACATATAAAGTAAATAAAAAATCTATACAACAAGCAAATACCATGGTTTATTTATTTAATTTTTTTTATTTTGGGTTATTATATTTGGGCTTTTTTTAATATTAGCCTTAATACTGCTCATTCGTATCAGACTATCGGATTCGAATCACAATCGGGTTGGATGTAATACAATATTCAAATCCGATCCATCTCCTCTTCGGAGTCAGAGTTCTTTTTTATCGGAGTCGGAGTTTTTTAAACGGGTTTGGATCGAACTTTTTCCTTCGGATCATATGTAATACAATATCCAAATCCGATTTAATTCATATTCGAAGTCGTGGTTTTTTTATCGGATTCGGAGTTTTTTAAACGAGTTTGGATCAAACTTTTTCTTTCGAATCAGATTGAACTCGATTCAAATTCGAATTGTGATCCCTATTTTAAGTAGGTTATGAAAGTCAAAACATGAAGCCCAAGTTTCTAGGCATGTTCTACTATTGATCACAGACTATATGGCCTGTTTCGATGGCGACGTTGCAGCTCTTTTGAAGGTCATGATTACACGGAGTACTCCGTATTTGATAGAAGTTCTTCAATGAAAAAGTGACAATGTGCTATGTTATAATGGCCTAATCCACTATTAGTTACTCACGTTTCGCAACCCTCCTTTGTCAAAGCTTTGGACAAGTAGTAATCCCTCACTAGCATATGAATGGTAAGGTGAATTTGAATGATGATAGTAAATATGGATAGCCTAACAGTTGTTTCACGAAGATCATACTACGTAGCTAACATAGGGCTAGATAATGCATGAATGGAAATGATAAAGGATCTAAAGTGCCCCCCAAAGTCTCGCCTACAATATCTAATTAACTTGATAAACCATTGTCCCTAAAGTTGAGAAAATCTCGTTATTAGTGTTAATAGAAATGCCAATTTGATTTCTGTTGGTAAAGTGAAGGTTATGCTTTTGCTTAAGTCGATCAAGCTAACAACTATCTAATCATTGGCAACAATTGCAAACTTGGCAAGTAATAAGGGGCAAAATATTGATAGCACCCTACGTGAGACTAGATCTGTGCATTGGATCGGGATGTGTTACATGCAAAATGGGTCAGGTTGAGCTTGGTTAAAGAAGATGCAAATCGGATCGAATCGAGCCGGATCGGTCCAAAGATAGTATAGTTCTATCTATCAAGGGTGATATTTTGCCGGTATTACCTCCAATATTAAGTAGTGGACTATTAACAAACATGTGGAGAACATTCATTACCTAATAGTATTTAAAAGTTTAGAAACTATTAACCCATTATTAACCCAAATTGACCCATTAAATACCTAATAAAACCCGACTCTTTAAAATACCGATCAAATCAAGTTCATAATTAATTAAATCTTTTTATAAACGGGTCGGTCAAGAGCTATTAATAGGACACCTTCCCTTTGAACAGATCTAAACGAGGCGCACTTCACAAAAAATCTCTATGCATATAGATTTAGGAATATTTTGATATTTTTTTAGCTCCACGAAGTGCTTTTAATTTTACTACTTCATTAGCTTAGTTTATTTATTGCAACTATAGCAAATGTAGTTGTTTTAAGTTCACACTATCTTCAAGATCCTCATTTTTAATAGGGAAAATGAACTTTCGGTTGCCTGAGTTCTATTTTCTTATAGTGAATGGATAATGTTCTATAATAAGGAATTTTTTCCATGGATATTGGATATATGTGACGATATTGTGGAAGATTCATAGTGAGTATAACTACCTTGTACATACCACCTTCCCAAAAGGATAATGAGTATTAAGGCTATTTATTTTCTTACATCCTTATCAGAGTATCACGTACTTTATAATAGTATTAATTAAATATATTTAATATTTTGTAATTATAAAATCTTGTAATATTTAAAACTTGAATTATTAAAAGTTACACTTCTCAAATGGATTACAAACCGAAACCTCTATGTGTTTATTAAAATTTAGGGAAAATTATCAATATACGAAATATAAAAGAAAACTGGGACTAAATAATTATAAAAGGCATAAAAAATATAGGAATACTTTAGTAAGTCCTTTGTACATTGATTTTAGAATCCACTGTAAAGTAAGTAATACGCGTATATATAAGATGATAATGATAAGAATATTTTGTTATAATTATTTTTTGTTAAAAGGTGAATATGATTATAACTTTATAAGAGATGTGAAAGCACACACAGTAATTTTATACTCTCTTCGTATTTATTTAAATGCTACATGGCCCATTTCATCAGTTTTTAGGAGAGGTAAAAATGGAGAGGGGATCACAACATTGGTAACATAAAAGTGATTGATGTACAACAATAGACTTTAGAAGGAAAATAACAACTTTTACAAACTTCTCGGAACGAATTTCACTCAAGTGAAAAAGTGAAAATTTTTTTGGCTCCAAAATTCGAATTTCACCAGGGCAAACCAAATGATGCCTATAAATATCATGCCACATTTACTGCTTAAGAACAGAGTTTTCACTTCACATTTAATGCCATTTTTTCTTCCATTGCTCCCAAAGTCAGGGATAGGAAAGGGGTATTATCACTCTCAGATTAATAATCATCATTGAGTGATCAACTTATCATTAAATCTGTTCTTTTTCCCTGGAATAATCAAAGCCTAAGTTGTAGAAGATGTTGTGTTTTTCTAAGTCACATCATGTCAAGTACAATTGAGGCTGGCAGAGCATCTCAGAATCATCCAACAGCTTCCACATCAGCCACAAGGATGGTAATTGACTTGAATGAACCAGCTGATGAAGCAGCAATGGACTGCATTTACTCAGAAGCAGCCAATGGCTTTAACTGTAGTCACAGAGGAGAAGCAGGAGCCTTTAGCTTCAACTGCAGTCACAGAGGACAAGCCGTAGCCAATGGCTTCAACTACAAACACCCACATCCAGAACTAGAGGGCACCCAATTCAACTGTAGTCACATAGGAAAAGCAAGAGCCTCTAGCTTCAACTACAGTTACAGAGGACAAGCAGGAGCCAATGGCTTTAACTACAAACACCCACAAGCAGAACCAAAGGGCACCCACTTCAATTGCAGTCATAGAGGACAAGCAGGAGGCTCTAGCTCCAACTATAGACTCCCACAATTACAAGAATCCATTGGCTTCAAATACTGTAAATCACAAGAACAAGCAGAAGCCAGAGGCTCCAATAAGGTATGTGTATTAAGTAATCAGGATAGAGCCCATGTTGCACAAAAGTTGCAACAATTGTGAAGAAGATGATAATGTACCCAAAAGAACATGCAAGAAGCTACCAACATGATGCATCAATCAACTAGCTCAAGAGTACAAAGTATCAAGATGGATAATCAGTAGAATATGGCATATAGTCAGAGCACAGATGGAAAGTATCAACCAATCAATGTACACAATAAAAAACAGGTAGAGTGGGAAGGAAAAGAGTCCAAGTCAACCCAGATAATTTTAAGATGATTCCACTAAGGAAGAGAACATCAATCAGAGCATCAGCAACAAGCCTAGGCATACATAGATCAACCATGCACAACCTTATCAAAAGGGGTGACATCAAGAAATACACAAATGCAATCAAACCAGAGCTATCAAAAACACACAAAATTGCAAGAGTAATGTGGTGCTTAAATGCAATAGTACCAGCATCAGTGACAACATGTCCAAGATTCTCAAACATGTACAATATTATACACGTGGATGAAAAATGGTTCTACATGTCAAGGATAACAACTAGGTACTACTAGGGGTGTTCATTGTCGGGTACCCGGACTTTCGGGTACCCGAAATACCGGGTACCCGATATATCGGGTAGTTAAAATATCGGCCCATGACCCGACCCGCTTAAAGCGGGTACCCGCTTAAAGCGGGTCGGGTCACAGGGTACCCGGTTAATTTTTATTATTCTTTTTACTAAAAGCCTTGTGTTCAATGACTATTTTTTTTTCTAAAAATCTAATTTTGAGTAGTGAGTGTATCATGCATCCATGATTTTACCCTACTCCATAATCATCCCCCTTGAAAAAATCAAGAGGATGAACTGAACGTCATATGCTAAAAAAACACGAATCAAAAGTTCACTATTTTGGTGCACACAAGCAAAACCTCAAAATATAGTGTACCAAAATCAAACTTAGTGCCATAACATTACAAGTTCAGTAGTTTAAACTTTACATAATCGCTAAATTAAACTAATGGCACAAACCAAAATAAATGTAAATGGGAGGGGACATTTCATTCATTTGTGAGATCCGAAACTTCAATTGTCTCATCAATGATAATCGTCGGTTGCTCCAAAACCAAGTCTTTCATTCCTATAAAAAGTGCAAATTACAATAAACTAAGTTAGTATTAATTAATTACATACATCATATATATATATTAATATTATAATACCAAATTTTAAAAAGTTAGAGATTATGTTGATAAAGTTACCTTCTTCCATACTTTCCAACTCTAGCAAGTTCTCCTCGATTGTAATAGGTACATTAGAATGACGCATCCAATCTTGGCCACAAACAAGGGCTTCTACCATTTTAGTGCTCAAGGAAGTGCGAAAAGAATCTAGAACACGTCCTCCCGTACTAAAAGCGGACTCTGAAGCAACGGAAGAAACTGGAATAGCAAGAATATCCCGAGCCATCATCATAAGAATTGGATATGTTTTTCCTTGTGCACTCCACCATGCCAAAATATCAAAATTGTCATTTTCAGGTTCTAGGTTATCCCCTAAATATTTCTCCAATTCAGTGATTCCCTTGGCATTATTTTCATTCCCACTCTCCCTCTTAAAGTTATTCCTCAATCTAGATATATTAGTGACACCTCTTCCTTTTTCTATCTCACCCCCTTCATTGTACATTGCAGAGGCACAAGAAGAAGATAAACCCATTGTATTTGCATAACAATCAAATAATGAGTTCAATGTATCTTTGATTCGTTCGCACAAGATGTAGGAATTACTAACATCATACGAATTGCGAACAATGTACTCTGTGTACTTCAACTTGTTCCTTGGATCAAGAACCAATGCAATGAACATTAAAAGGTTGATGTTATGAATATTTGACCAATACTTGTCAAATTTCACCTTCATTTGTTGTGCCATACTCTTGATATCATCATTTGGGTCACTACTAAAATTAGATATAGTGTACCCAATATCATATATTTCTTCCACAAAAGTATTACCCGTAACATAACGAGATCCAGACAATTTCAATGTAGCATCATAAAAAATCTCAAGAAAAGGCAAGAAACTCGTAATTTTATCCCAATCCTCATCATCAGGAGCACCCCCTATTGGTTGCTTCCTAAGCTCTCTCGTGTAAGGAAGGAACTTCGTTTTCATGTTTTTAAAAGCTTTTCTAAACACCAAGGCAGTCTTAAGCATCAAATAGGTAGAGTTCCACCTTGTTTCAACATCTAAGCAAACAAGTCCTTTAGAGCAAATATTTTCCTCTTCAACACAAGACTTGAACTTTTGAAGCCTAGAAGGCGACGACCTAACATATTTCACAGCAGCACGTACTTTTAAAACTGAAACACTCACATCTTTTAAGCCATCTTTAACAACTAAGTTTAAGATGTGTGCAGCACATCTCATATGCAAAAACTTAGATTCTAACACAGAACCATCCCAAAGGTTAAGAATCTTTTTCAAGTATTTAATGGCTAGATCATTTGAACTAGCATTATCAACTGTTAGAGTCAAAACTCTTTTCAAACCCCAATCTAACAAACACTTTTCAATAGATTTAGCAATAAGTTCCCCAGAATGACCACCAACTTGACAAAAGTTAATGATTCTCTTGTGCAATTTCCAATCATCATCAATAAAATGAGCAGTAAGACACATATATGACAAATTTTGAGCAGAAGTCCAAGTATCTGTGGTAAGACAAACCCTAGAAGACAAGTTCTTGAAAAAATTCTTTAATTTTTTCCTTTGTTCAATGAAAAGACCATAGCAATCCCTAGTAACGGTAGCACGAGAGAGAGGAACAAACTCAGGACAAACAATTTTGCAAAATTGACGAAATCCTTCACGTTCAACAAAAGCAAATGGCAACTCATCTACAATCAACATCTTAGCAAGTGCTTTCCTAGCATCATCTTGATTAAATCTCCATAATTTAGGAACATTATAGGTCTCAACAGTGCCATCAGTGTTAATCTTTGTCCTAGACTCAAAATCCAAGATTGTCTGTTTTTTATCCATGTAAAAAGGGGATTTCTTACACCTATTAGTATGGCGTGTCATGGCATTAGTACCATTTTTAGGTGAACAACTAATTTTAGCCCCACAGTAAACACATTTAGCATGAATCTCATCACTAGGAATTGCCTCAAAATGGTCCCAAGCAGAAGAGGTTTTTTTCCTTTTACCTCTTTCATTTACTGCTTGAGGTTTCTTCCCCTCTCTTTTGTTCTTTTTTCTCGTTGTAGTCTCCTTCGAGGTCTCATCATCTGACTCGTCATCTCTAATTGTTTTACTTGAATTCACCTCCATCATATAATTAGATTCATCCCCAAATGATGACATTCCTAATAAAAAAAAAACCTTAATTAAAGATATTTTTAATTAAAGATAATGACATCCCCAAATGCAGTACTATAATATTTCACAGCTTCCAATATGATTATACTGTTGAAGATTATGACAAATGATAAGCAATGCTCTATAACAAAGCAAATTTAACAAGAATATATACGATTTGTTTATAAGTAGGTAGCAAGAGGAACTTGTAACCTATTAAGTTTTTCCTTAAGTAGACTTGGAATTGTTCCTGAATCTTTTTTAATTGAAATCAAATAGTATAGCTGCCTTGTCTGCTGGATACATTTGCATTCATTGGATCATTTAGAGACGATGGAATAATCCACATTCACAAGTCACAACAGCTCCAAAGTCTAATCAAACCTCATTAATTAGATATGTTCAAACAGCAATTAGTGATATTACATTGGTTTCTTAGCATATGATCCCTAAATAACAAGAGAAAAGGTTTATGTAAAGTTTCTACATACAACTCATTTTATTCTTGAAACATACGAATATACGATATGATGAGCCTATCTATGACCCATATACAACTTGATTCGATTTGTAGAAGATAACATGACCTATACCTCATTTTATTGACTAATTTGCTAAGCCTTAAATTGTAACCTCTATCATACAGAGTACCTAGTTACTAGTTATCCACAGTGGGCCTATATTTTCACTGTTGGGGACTTGCTCAATAAAGGAGTACAAAGCTTCTTCAGCATTGGATACTTGCTAAAGTAGTGGAATACAATCCTTGACGCGCTGAATATCACCAAAGAGAGTTTCATGGAGGTGAAATTTTCTGTTATCGCAACAACTGTCATATATTCTGTCTAAACTATACTTGATCTAATATGAAGGGATCAGCATATTTCTCTTGCTAGGCCTAAAATACCTGTCTAGCCTTTGCAGTTAATGAGCAGTGAAAAATGATAGAGAACGGACTCCTCATAGCCTCTCTCAAAATCAATAAATATCAGACTTGCTTCTTGTATACTAACATCTATTCATAGGAACACGACTGCTTGAATGGATTCTACACTGTGGATAATAGGAGCCAACCCCCGAAGGGAAAAATCCATACATATATTCCTTACCATATGGATAAGAGTAGAGTTTATTTCAAAAACAAAATCAGATCTAACCTGGGAGACAAGAGGTGAGAACTCCGGCGAGAGTGTGAGAGACTTAGAGGTCGAGACCCGAGAGTGACTGAGTGAGGCTGTGAATCTGTGAGGGACTGAGGTCGTGAGACTCGTGACTCGTGAGGGACTAATAATGGCAGTGCCGACAGTGCCGAGTGCCGACTGCCGAGAGTAGTAAAATGAAGATACGGTGAGTCGGTGAGGCTGTGAAGAACTGAAGATGATGGGCTGATGGAGTGATGGCAGATTGGCAGTATGGCACTAACAGTCTAACAGTCTAACATGATGGGCTGATGGCAATGCGAGACTGCGAGAGAACAATAGAACAAAAAAAAAACCCTAAGACTAAGGCTAAAACAGTAAAACAACATAAACTTAATTAAAAAAAATATATATATCGGGTACCCGGTTATAGTTTTTTTCGGCCCATGACCCGACCCGATTATTCTATTTCTTACCGGGTCGGGTACCCGACCCGAAAAATAATTTTTTTTTTTAAAAAAACCCGACAGTTTTTTGTCGGGTCAATGGGTCATCGGGTCGGGTCAACCGGGTCGGGTATTTTTGAACACCCCTAGGTACTACTTAGCACCAGATGAGACAGAGCCACACAGAACATACAACAATAAGAGATTCATCATAAAAGTCATGTTCATAGCAGCAGTGGCAAGGCCACATATCACCCCAAATGGTGATGTGGTATTTGATGGAAAAATAGGTATATTTCCCTTCACTGAATCAGTCCTAGCTAGAAGATCAAGTAAAAACAGACCAGCAGGCACACTAGAGACAAAGGCTATAGCAAGTATCACAAAGGAAGTCATCAAGACCAAGTTAGTTCAATACATTATACCAGTAATTAGGGACAAATGACCAGAGTGGGGGAGCAAGCAAATATGGATAGTTCAAGACAATGCAAAGCCACATATAAGCAAAGATGATCCAGATTTTATCCAAGAGGCAAGAAAAGATAGATTTACTATCAACCTAGTGAACCAGCCAACTCAAAGCCCAAACCTCAATGTCCTAGACCTAGGATTTTTTAGGGCAATTCAGTACCTGAAAGACCAAACAACACCCAAAACTGTTGATAAACTAGTGGAAGTGGTTGTGCAAGCATACAATGATTATGATCCCAAGCTCATAAATCATATTTTTCTCAGTCTACAGCAATGTATGGGTGAAATAATGAAGGTTAAAGGCAACAACTATCACATACCACATATGAATAAGAAATCGTTGGAAACAAGAGGAGAGCTACCCACATCCATTCATATTTCAAAGGACCTTTTTGAAGAATGTAAATCATGGATAAAAGATTACAAACAAAAGACACATGAAGAAGAAGGAAGCCACATCAATGAAGATGAAGACAAAGATCTAAATGAATAAGTAATGACACTTATGTAATTAGACAACTCATTTTGTATGTGTAAATAAATAAATAAGTAATGAATGTAATGTAAATAAGTAAGTAATGAATATTACGTATAAAACAAGCAATCATGTAATGAATATTGATATTGTTGCCAACAACTCGTGCATCATTCAAATAATAGGTCATAGATAGAAGCTAGAGACCAAGAAAACAGACATAAAGCAAGTTAATCAAACCCTAACCCACATACATAGCAAGTAAATCAGACCCCAACCCATGGACATACCAAGTAAATCAAACCCCAACCCATAGCCAGAAGCTAGAGACCAACAAATCACACCCCAACTCCCAGACCTGAGCAACAAGCCACAGACTCCTAGCCCAAACAGAAGCCAAACACCAACAAGCCATATACCAAGTGAATCAGACAGAAGCCAAATACCAACAAGCTACAGACCAAGTGAATCAGACCTTAGCCTAGACAGAAGCCAAACACCAACAAGTGAATCAAACCAAGTCAATCAGACCCCATCCTAGATAGAAGCCAAACACCAACAATTTAGACACCAAGTCACATACTACAGACATATAGCAACAAAACAGACCACAAGCCACACACTCAACATAGAGAGAGATATAAATGATCAAGTAAAGCAAGTAAATCAGACCCCTAACCCACAAACGTAGCAAGTAAATAGACCCCAACTCACAGACATAAGCCAAAGACCAACAAATCAGACCCCAAATCACAGACTAGAGAGATAGAGCAACTAATCATACCCCAAGACAAAAACCTCAGCCTCTAAGCAGATCAGACCCCGATTTTTCATTATAGAGACATAAAGCAACAAATCATACCTTCACCCACATACTAGTGACATAAAGCAACAAATGACACACCTAAGCCACAAATGAAGTGAATCAGACCCGAAACCACAGATCAAGTGAATCAGACCTGAAGCCACACACTCAAAGCCACAGATCAAGTGAATCAGATCCGAAGGCACACACTTAAAGCCATAGAGCAAGAAAAATAGCAACCGAAGAGCAAACCCTAGAATCCAAGAGCATATAATCAAAAATATTTGCCCAAAACAAGATCCACATAGAGAATTGAAATACATGATTACAACTAACCAGAAAATTAACCAAATAATACATAAACCAAACAAGAATTGAAAAAAGCAAACAACAATCAACTAAACAAACAAAAAGAACCCTAAAGTACATCATAAGAACAACATATGAACTAAAGCAACAAAAACAAAAATCCAGTTAAAAGTGATAAGAACACCACCTGCGTTCTCTCATATTAGAGAAATAGTAAGAGTAGACAGACCACGTTTTGATCCCGGTTGGTAGGGGTTCAGACCCACTTAGATCTAGTGTTTTAGGAGTAGTTATAGCCTGAACATCACCACAATTACAAGGTTTAGGGTTGCTTTTTTTAAGAATACGGGATTTACTATTATCTTCATAATTTCAGCAATAATCTGTTGCAAACGCTCCATCTCAGAGGGAAGCAATGGATCTTCTTCAAAACCGAAATAAAGAGGCTTACCAGAAAATTCTCCACCCACACTTTTATGTGCCATGATCAAATTTACTCAAGCTTGAAGAAAACCACCAATTCCCCTAAACCCTAAAATAAATCGCAACCCCAAACACGCAATAAATGGGTACCAATCTGAAGGGGAAGACTAGTAGAGTATTAATCCGGTGAGAATTTTCGCAAATTACTCACAAATAATGAGAGATCTAGGTTTTGAATGGGGGAATTGAGGTCGAGGAAGAGAGAGCAAGAGATAGAGAGTCAGAGTGTAGAGTACAACGTGTGAGTGGGAGGGGGTAGCTTTAGGGTTAGTTGTTAGGTTATAATGTAAAACTCGTAAAGTAATAAGGGTAGTTTAGGAAATAACCTAACCAAAGATAAAAAAATGTAACAAGTAATTTAAGACGATTATAAATGAAAAATGTAGCCCGTGAAAGAAGACCGATGGACTAAGTTATAAATTGTAACCCTTCGGATGTTTGCCTTAGTCCAGGACAAGAAATACACGAGTTTTTTTCATCAATATTTTGCAAGTGAAATTATAGAAGTTGAATTGACTTGAAGCAATCAAACCATAGCAGATAGATCTAGAAGGAGATATGGAAAGTGTACTGCACATTTACAACTGACGCCGCATCAGCAAATTAGCTGTGACTCCTACTGTGAGAGTGACAGCAAGTGAGTTATGGATAAGCTTAATTTAGTACAGAATCAGTAAAGGTTTCATCACGCCAATACTTCTTTTCCTCTTCAACCAATCATAACACTTGCCTCACTCTTCATTTTAAATTACAATCCTAAATCATTTTTACTTATTGCCTTATTGGTATGGTATTATACAAGCTTATAGTTATACTCTGTATAATCCTTGTGTAATCTGTCTTTAATTTTTTTTATCCTATTTGACTTTTTATGGTTTTTGAAATATAGTTTAAAATGTTTTTTATCACTAAATTTATAAATCAAAAAATTATAAAAATTTGATATTTAAAAATTTACATTGGGATGAATCCAACAAAAATTTACATTGAGATGAATCTAACAAAATCTTACTTAAATCGTACTTAGAATTTATGAAATAGAAATGTAGCAGAAAAAATATATCAAAGTTTATCTTTCATTAAAATTAGCGGAGATTATAAAATGATGTAATGCTCCGTCTTCTCATTTTACAGCTACTATTTCTTTTCCTGCTAAGTGACCACTCCGCTTTCTTAGCGAGGTAGCTCCTTCACTGCACAGCACTGCACTGTACACTACTGTGAGCTGGTCCATATAAAAAAACTGAATAATCAGTGTTGTTTCCAGGTAAGATATGTGAAATTCTCTTCTTGTATCCCATCACTTTCTTTGCCATTTTGGGGTTTCATTGGATCAGATTTAAAATATACATAGTATACTACTCTTATGTCTCTAAAAAATGACTTCTAAAAATTTAACTATAATATATTATTTTTTTATAAATTATGAGAATTTGTGATAATTTTTTTTTAATTTTTTGACTTTAAATAATAATTGGATACCTTTTTTTTAAAGGAGGGAGGTAGTATAACTATTTGCTTCGTTACTCCGTCTTTTTCCTCTTACTTTTTCCAACTCTATCGTCTTCCTACTGATATTTTTCGCAGGAATCAGGATTGAGCAGCCAGGTTCTTCTATTCTTGGAACCCGTGATCATTTTTGGAGCTATTCATTTCTTGAGTGCCACATGTACCACCCGGGAAAATCAACAAAGTTATAGGGTAAAAATATGAGTATGAAAATATGAATAAAGGATCTTTTAAGGTAAGTTTGGAATTAATCAAATGTTTTAAAAAAAAAGTGATTGAAAGATTACTAGAAGATTTTAGATAAATTCACGAATTAGTCGGATAACGTATGCTTTTATTGTTTGTTTGGGATAAAAATATATATGGTTTACAGTTATCTAAATGGTTAGATAGTGCATTTTCTTTTTACTGTTTTCTGAAAAGTTCATTTTCGGAGTACTTACCTAGATTTGCTCCCAAAAAATGGTCTAAAATACGAAAATGAATGCCTAGATATTCAATTAGTTTCCAATAAAGAAAAATCTATCCGTTAAGAGTTACGGAGTACATATTTTTGTAACAAGTTAACAACCCAACTTCATAATTCATATCATGGTCTCATGAATTCATGGGTCCTTTTGCATTAGCCAAAAATGATTAGTAAAAACAGGTTACAGAGGTAGCACCACTCTACATCAGTACTTGTAGAGTTGTTGGATCATATTTTGTACAAATCCAAAAGGATGGCTTTGAATTTTGTGCATGCACTGATCTTTAAAGGATGTGTAACATTCATAAAAATGTTATAAAGGTAACAAATAAAAATACTTTATACTAAAACTGGCTTGTAATCTTTGATTAGTATCATAGCTATAGTAAATTTATTAGGAAAGAAAATCATTAATTATATAATGGAGTACTAAAATGCTAATTATATAATGGGTTGCGCTTGTACTTGTACGGTTCTACGCTTCTACCCCACCCCCTATATAGTCATAAGAAACCTCTGCTCTCTCATTACAACTTACTTTCTGTTGCTCCTTTCTCAGTTTTGCCTCACAAAAGCTCCTTAATATTTCAATTTCACCTAATAATTTTGGTCAATATTTTTGCAGATTTGAATCCCAAAGATTAAATTATTAGACATGGCAGGCAGGTATAGCAGGAAGTGTCTTAAAGATGAAGACTTTGACGAAGGTGATGTTTGGGGTGTCGTGGAGGAGATTAGAGAAAATTCAAGCCCAAAGCTCAGGAAACCCTTGAAGAAGTCATACTCTGCAACAAATCATTTTACCGCTGCTGCTGCTGCTCCAAGGATGATACCAAGATCTTCACCATCATCATCAGAGAAGCAGTCATCAGCACCAGTGGCCATCCCTGATTGGTCCAAAATCTATGGTAAGACCACCTCAAACAAGACAAGTTATGGTTTTTCTGCATCATCATGGGTTGATCATAATGCTGATAGTCATGATGTGTACTATGGTAATGGTGATCATCATGTAAATGGTCATTATGATGATGTTCGTCATGGTGATGATGATGATGACGACGACATGGTTCCACCACATGAGTTCCTTGCTAAGAAGTTATCAAGAAGTCAGATCTCTTCTTTCTCTGTCTACGAAGGGATTGGAAGGACTCTCAAAGGGAGAGACCTTAGTAAAGTAAGGAATGCCATTTTAACTAAGACTGGTTTCTTAGAGTGAAATTATTATTTTAAGTTAACTAGTTATGTGATGCATGGCTCATCATCCAATGACATGAAGGAATCATAGAGTAAAAAGAAAATATTTAAGAAAGTTTGTTTTAATTAGCACTAGATTATAATGGATTAATTAGTACATTATCCAAGAAAGTAATCATCAATTTTGTATTTTGGGGATTATGAAATCAACATCAGCATGGTCATCATGAACATGATTGTCCTCTCTTTGTTACATGAGTGAGGTCCCATGTAAGTCCTTGTCATCTTTTTTTTTTATTATTATTATTTTTATAATCTTAGTTTCTTAGTTAATTAGCTCAACTATGGATGTATGTAGTGTTATGTAATGGTAATATGGTATGGTATGGTGTTGTAAGGTATGGTAAAGTGGAGATGAGAAATTATTAGAAGGTTTTTAGTTGATGAGTTAATCAGAGGAAGTGCCTAGTTTTGTAATATTGTTTTGGCAGTCTCTGAAATTTTGGTAAGAGGAGATTTACTGCTTAATTAATTATGATTATCTCTTACGTTAGCCTGTTTTGTTTTTGCTGCTTCATACACTTGGTTTGAGCCATATGCAGTCTGAGCTTCAAAACTTGGCAATTGCCCAATGACCAATCAAGTGATTTCTAAATGGTCTGTCCAATTATATTTTCATTTCTAAATTAACTATAAATTTTAATTATATAGTAACAAATAGGAACATTCCTGTACATACAAAAGCCATGAGTCGTTATTTAGAGTCAAAGTTTGAAAAGTTTGACCATAAATTTTCATTATGTTTTAAGAAATATTTTATTTAAATGAGATCTTATTTGATGCAATTCAACGTAAATTTTTTAAAATATTAAATTTTCATTAGTTTTTTTGCTTTACAAATTGAAAGATAAAAATATATAAAATCGTGTTTTGGAGATAGTAAAATTGAGGAAACTTAACGAAACGTTACGAAATTGAGTCTCAGGGCAGTTTGGCACAAACGTTTTCATTCACACAAAAGAGAATTTTGACACAAAAATCGAAGTAAAAGAAGGTTTCATTCAAAACCCTTATTGAGGGTCCTAGTTAAAGAAGGGGACAATCATTGAGGATATTGAGGGTCCTAGTTAAATTGGTAAAGCTTTGTTCAACCCTTGAATTTGTCTCTTGGCTATTTATAGTGGTACATCAGTAATGATGCATATTCTAAGTTCAGAAAGAACTACAAAGTTTAGACACACCAACCTCTCACCCTAAGATTACAAGTTCAACTCTAATGTCAATTGTTTAGGTGCGATATGACGTTGTTCCACAGTGTAGACAAATTGGTTGGCCACTGCCAATTTTGAGCAAGTTATTAGCTACTAAGGAACAAAGGAAGTATGATAACTTCATTATAAAGCACTCCAAAATTTTGTTTAACTGTGAGGAGCTAATCATAAAACTAGGATATATTGTAATTAGTTTATACAACAGACAGAAAGTATTATATGGTGTTCAGACCAATATTTCAAACATCAAAAGAGTCCTTGACCATTTAACAAAGCTCATCAAACCTCATACTTGTTTTTTACATTTGTTCAAACCATCTGTAAGGCATTAAGATCCTGCTCCATATCCTCTACTTTCTTGAAGATTAATTTTCATAGATGGGTAACGAATATATCCCTAAAGAAATAAACTTTGAATTAGGTCAAATGTCATTGTAATACAGAGTATGTTTTTAGTATTTTTAGTTGGATATTCTTTGTGGTGGTGTTTCAATCATCATCCGTTTCTAGTTCATACTATTTGGTGTTTATGTTGTACAGGTTCTTTCGTTTGGATGTGTGTTCCCTAACGCGTTACACTAGGCTATTCCTCGCCCTTGGCGAAGGAGCATTTTTCTTCCCATTGTCGAAAGGTTGTTGATACGTTATTTTGGCCTACATTGATGGTTACCAGGCGTGTTCTTATCGATTTTTGTTTCTCATCTGTGTCACTGGTGCTATGTTTCTTCCATTTGCCAGTAGATTGTTGATGATACCGAAGCATCTATCAGACATTTGTGTTTTTTCAGTGGTTCATTATAATAGAGAGTAGAGAGCTTGTACTTAAATAGTTCAATCCAGACGTTTTGTTTTCTCGCCCAGTCTGGCTTTGGGGGTGGGGGTTGGTTAGAAATATTTAGTGTGGGTATACTCTATAACTACCCACACCCATTAACATTGTATTTTGTAATAATTATATATCAATAATACATACACTTTACTTTCTCTAATTCATCTTTCATTTACAAACCCATCTTCTTCCTCCTCCCAACTTCTACCTCACTATCATTACCCATCTCTAATCATGGCTTTACACCACTTCTATCCTCCATGATTACTAATTTTATCACCATGTCATACTGTACCAGTCACCATATCAGCGCTCTTACTATTATCTTCCTTGATGACTAATAACTATCAGAGAAGGGTATTTCCTAGGAAAAATATCTCTTTCCAAACTCATCCCATTTATCTCGTTACATTATTTTGCAAAACTTCATATAGGGACTTGTTAATTACGGCTTTGGGCCACGCCCGTCTATTGGAGAGAGTTAACTTTACAAAATCAAGAGAGTTTCACCTTAAAACCATATGGCAATAAGTGGAATAGTTCATCAACCTTATATAGTAGAGATTTATCTATTAATTTGTCAACGTTGGGATACTCACATGTAATATTCTATGACCTTTTTAGAACTTCAATAGGACTCTCGTGTGGATAGAATAGGGTTTTAGGATCGTTTGGAGTGAGTAGAATAGTTTAGAAATTATTTCGACAAGGATTGAAAAGATATCTGCAATCTTAGAGACTGATTGTTCAAATGTGTGGGGGTTCTTTGAGCAGCAAAAGAGCATTAAGCAAGTTCACTTTCTAAGCTTTCACTATTAAAGCACTAAGTAATAAGGTCAAAAAATAGTGCAACTCTAAGAAAGTACGGAATTTTCACAATGAATACTCAGTTTTTGTTAATTACTCTCACTTCTGCCTTAAACTGATGGCAGTGAGTTCCTTTTATACTTTAAGAGTTGAAGTTAATGGAAGCTAAGAAGTCACAAACAACTCTTCAACTTCCTAATATACACACTCTAAATAGGTAGTTACACTCCACAATGATAAGCAATGCAACTTCTTTACAAAAACCGAAAATATGCATTCAAAACAAGCTGAAAACACTCCTATAATCAAGTCAACTTAAAACAGATTTTGAAAGCTGATTATGACCCCTTATATCATGCTTTAAATTAGCTAAATAAACAGCAGATTCAACTACTTTCATTGCCCTAATAAAGCTGATTAAAAGTCCAGAATGAATACACAGTAATGAGCTGCAAACCATCCATAATGACAGAGCTTTCATTGTGTTGCGTTGAGCCGTTGATCGATCTGCAACTTTTACTCCTTTATTTCACCCTGCCATGTAAGGCAAGTCATGAAGGCTTTCCTTATAGAGAATCCCATGAAATACTCAGCCCTTTTCTGGACATTTTCATGGCAAAGCAAGGCGTGGACCGTAGCTTGGATTCTATATATGGATTTAACATGTGCTGGAACAATGCCAGATTGTCGGGTGGTGAAGCAGCCGATTTTCTGTAGTCTTGGGGTGGAACTGACAGCATGTCTAAACAGAGAGAATTTTGAGAAAGCTTCCTTGCATATATTAGTATATTTTTTTTGTCGTAATCTAACTTCATCCTCTTGAGATACACCATGGAATTAATTAATGGTTGAGCAGATATGATTAGGATGAAGATATCTAATTTAGACTACTTAGCTCATACCTTTACGTTTGTTGATGATATATTTCAATATATAAGCAGACTCTATTACTTGATAAACCCTCTCATCATGCATTAATGTTGGATCTTGTTCCTCATGATTTGCAACACAGTGTTCTTAATATATCCATAATCTGATCATCTGATGGTCACCTTGTCTTGGCTGTTTTTTTTACTTTCTTTCTCTAATGATAGATGGGATATCTATGAGAAAAATCTCTTTTTTTTTTGAACAAATTTACAAAAATGTAACAGTATGATACATCTTTTTTTGCTCAGTTTAACATCGGGTGGCATTCTAGATAAAGCTATTGAAGCAGAGGATATGGAGACTCTTTGAGACTGGCGTGCTCTTTTTCCTTTTTGATCTTAGCAAAGAAACAACTATGGCTATCAGCTTTTGACTGTACAAATCCATATTTTAAGCAAGAACATGTAGAGGGCTATTTGGAACTTTCAGCAAAGACAAAGGCATACTTTTCCACAGCTGTTGGTTTGTGGGATTCTGACTTTTATATAAAAGTTGATGACGATGTTCATGTTAATATAGGTGAAGCGTTTCTCAAAAACTCACTCTTTATGATTTCCTGCCATAGTAAGCTACCTATTCAAAATTTATGATATATCATGGTGTGAAGCTACTAGAACAGAGGGTTTCACAGGCAGTTCTGTATTACAACCCTATATGTCTGTCACTCATAGTAGGTTTCACATGTTGAAGATGCTCACAAATTGGATAATTTTTCTTGCTAATTGAAGTACCGTAATGTAAAAGTAGTTGCTTAAGCATCCTTATCCAAGAATTATCCTACTCTGTTTGAAACAAAAAATTAGTATTCTGTGCTTAGAGAATCCTAATTCTTTTATTGCTTTGTGGTCTCCCTTCAAATCATTTGAAGCAATATCCAATTTTTGCTGCTGGGTAGCCGGAATTCATGTCATCCTCTTAACTTTTGGAGGCAGTCTCTCTTCACTTAAGTTCTTATTTTGCAACAGGGCAAGCTAGTTTTTGTATAATGACAAACTTTCTGATATGTAATCTTCAAATGATCTGGCAAGAGTGGCAACCTATATAGCTATTAACCAGTAAATCTGCAACTATTGCTTTAATGCGATTTGTCATTATGTTTCAAATGATTTGTCTACCACCGCTGGCTATATGCCATGTTAAACTAGAGAGAATTCGGAAAAAATTACTGTACCTTGATTATGGATAAACAACCCAATATATATAATACATACACACATCCTTTTAGAGTTCTACTAAGATTACACCATATAAATTCTTAAGATAACTCTAATTCCTAATGAAAAATGAGATAAGTATATCCTATCCTAGTAGAAGAAGAAAAATTTAATGATTTGTGTTAATTGGCCATTGATCAGTACTTGATGCAAATAATTACATAAAGTCAGCTGAACCAACTTTGATGGCTTACTTTCTGTTCTAATAATAATATAGTAAAGATGATGATATTTTTATGTAGTCTCACCCATACCTTCTCCTGGGGGCCGGGAATGATCGATCTTAGATTCTTAGCACTGTACATTAGTCATTCCAATGTACTCTCTCTTTTATGTTGAAATTAGCAACGCCATAGATCTCTTACAGAGCACCCATATGACCTTTTAAATTTAGTTTCTGAAATATTTAGAAACGTCTTGAATGATTTCACATCAAAATGGGCACCTTCTTTTTAGCCTGGCACTTAGACAGGGTGGATTTACATATGATATTTCTTAAAATATCCCAGTATATTTAAGAAACATATGTCTACCGAAGTAGCACCTGATGCATTTTTAGTATGAGTTTAGTGACTTCATCTGAACCCATCCTAAAACCCAAAAAAAAAATCTAAAAAGTTTAAAAAATAATTAACTTTATACAAATAATAATACTTTTATACACTCATTAACTCAGTGGTAAAACTCATTAAATTACATACAAAGAATCATAGGTTCTAATCTCCTTGGACTCATATACTCCACTTTTCTTTTTCCCTTCACTCATGACTCATTCCAAACCCATAACACAAAAATATTAACACATATAACGAATGATTTTGAAGTTACTATGTGAAATTATGCACATTGCTAGCTCGATCTTTGCACCTTTAAAAAATGATTTGTGAAAGAACTTTGGATAAGAAATTCAATTCACAAGTAAATTTAAAACGATTACTATTAGCTCAAGAACCTCTTAATATGATAAGATTAAATGAATTCAAATTATATCAAACAAGAAAACACACTAAAATGTTATGCATAGATAAATAATAAACATGTTTTTGGAGCTTTGCCCTCTCTTTCACCAAAAAATATGAACATTTAGGTGTTTAAGAGAATTCTCTCAATTCCTGAGTTTGAAGGATCAATTCTTCTTTACCTTAATTTGAACATTTAGTATGAACGCAAATTACCCATGCATCGATGGTTAGATGAATGATGCATATTCTTGGGCCTCTCTATTGTATTATAAATTATATAGAGTGGCCATCTTCATGTGTTAAATACGCTGTTGTTGTTTCTTATTAAATTCTATTTGAAACTAACAACAACGATTAAATGTTGTGAAATGAAGAGATTAGTCAAAATACAATAAATCATTATATTTGGCTCTAGAATCACTCACTCACTCACGACATGATATGATATCCATTCTCAAATATGAAAGTATTGAATATATTTATATACATATATCAATCATACACGATTTGCTAAGATCCCCTCAAATAATCCAAAGGCCTTTGAAAATATAAAGGGTGGTTAGTTAAAAAGGTGATAATTCCAAGTCAAAATCCAATAATAATACCAAATCCAGATTGAAGATCAAATCATATGGAGTAAAAAGCTATAATTTCTGACCTCAAAATGGACCATAAAAACTCAGCTGCCCCCATTTAAATCAGTGTAATTAGTTCACCTACCAGAACAAAATGCATATCAACCCCCTCTCCTCCCAAACAACAAAAATTAATAATTTCTTAATTACAATAGCATATTTTTTGACATTTATCTTGATTTTTGCCCCCCTCAATCCTCAATCCTCATCCCATCCTTCCCATCTCATCCTCATAAATACCATACAATGCTTTAAAAAATCATTTTCTTTTTGCCCTACCTATTTCCCCATCCGGCCCATCCCCTATTTTTGCATTGGTTGTTGGCTTATTAATTCAATGAATATATGAATTCATTCTCATAAATTTCAAAAACCTTTCTCCTCCTTTCTCAACCTATTTCTTCAATCAATCTTGCAAATACTCAAAGCTCTTCAAGAACCTCAAGCGTGATCTCTAGGGTTATCGTATTGCACGCAGTCTTATCCTACACACACCGCTTCGATGATACATAAACTTCACCCCGTCTAACTCTACTATACAAACCTTTGTCTTACAACTTCAGTTGGTTCACACATTTTTTTGGTAGGACGTGCATGGGATATTGGTACGGTTCAATCAGAAAACCGAATTCTCATAATAGAGATCTCTGAGTATTTGATTGAGCCGTGCCAATATCCCGTGCGTTCGATAAACTTGTAAATTTCTTCTTGTGTTTGGTGGTGCGAGCGCACTGATTTGTTGTTGTATGCAGGATTTGGAGAACAACTTAACACTTCCTTCGCTTGTCATCTTCTCAACCACCGGTTAGTCATCTTTATTGGAGTATGTTTGAATGTTTCTCTTCTGTTTTTATTAAATACGTGGTCACTGGCCAGTATGTCATTAATGGCTTCTCATCCCAAGGAAATATTTAATAGATAGAGAGATCGGCTAGAAATCTTTGAGAATTCTTTGGTGAAATTCTTATATGTTTTGAAAGAGTGTAAAATGTAATTCTAAACTATAAATCTTAATTTGGAGATAATTTTATTTTAGCAATAGGTTATGAGTAAGACGTAAATCCAGCGATATAAGCTATAAAAATGAAATTACAAAAATACTCCTAAGATACTCAACGTTAAATAACACCAAGCTACGTAAACTTGACATGAATTTTCTATTTTATGCTGCATAGTATTATTGCGATACATGTAACTTTTTATATACCGATTGAGGTGTTTTAATGCTTGTTAAGTATATTAAATTTTTAGATCATTCTTTGTTTAAGACTAATGTATGAGTACTTTTTATTCAAACCATAAGTTGTTTTTAACAGTTTTCGCATATATACAAAGAAATTGATTAAAGTTACTATATGGTATATTGCCATTTTGGTATTGTGAATTAGCAACTGAGATTGTATAAAGTTATGTTTCCATTTGTTCATTTTTTTACGAATGATATTCGGAATATACAGTTACATTAAAAAGTGATATTGTAGAATTCCTAGCATAATAATTGGATCGAGCTAAGGGATCGGAGTATCAAGAAGATCTGTTAGTTTTTATATTGTATAAATATCATATTTATAGAGAAGGAAATAAAGCCGTCGATTGATTGTCAAACTATGGCGTAGGGCATTCACTTTTTTTTTTTTTTTTTTCATTTTAGACCAAATCCCTTTGGAGCTTGATAGCTGCGGATGATGCCCCTAATGTTAATCTCAGTTGTTTTATTTGAAAGGAACTAATAGCCTTGGCATTAGTCCTTTTTATTTATTTTCTTTCTCTTTTACTTGGTTTGTACCACTTTTGAATAAAAAAATATTTGATAGATATCAAAATGGAATGTGAATAAATGATGTTACATTGTTCTAAAATGATAAATCATATTGAACAAGACGACTCAATCAAAAGAAATTTACAATATTACATGGATCAAATGCATTCGCTGGTTCCCCCTCCAGATTCTAAAATGAGCTAAGCTAAGATATGGGCTTGTTTACTCTTGTAATCACGTTTCATCCGATTTCATGTAGGAATTTTAGTTGTGTACGCATATGAGTATTCCGACCACAGGATACTACCCTTACTCCCATAGGCTACTAAGTACTAACCTCATTATTAGAGCTGTTAAAAATTGAACTGTTCTGAATGATCGACCTAGTCTGCAATAATTTGAGCTCGTCCTGCACCCATTTCATATGTGAAATTGGTGACCTCTTAACCTGATATTGACCGATAATCGATTTGACTGATACTTTATTATGCGAAACTAAACCTACACCCAACCCCGAGATAAACCAATAACCGACTCAAACCAACTTAACAATAAAGCAAAGTCGAATGGCACTAGACTTGATTAGATTTTGAAATTGATAAGAACCCAATTCAACATGTTATTGGCTCAACCTATGGTGACTCGTATTCAATCTATTATTCACCAACTTGTTATTGATTTGAGTAGTAAGTTTTAAATTATAAAAAAATATTGGATGATAATTGTGTTATAAATAATTTTGAATAATTACAAAACAATCAACATATTTTTTGAAACTATAATTTGAAATGTAAAATTAAAATTTATTACGCTCCATATTAATCATAATTTTCATTATATAAGATTTTTGCTAGAATAATTTGAAATATTTTATGATGAAAGCAATTTTATTTGAAATTTTAATTTATTTGACTTAACAATCATCTGAATCGAATCTAACTTGAACTTGAAATGAGCTAGTTGAGAATTCCAATAAAAACTCAAAATTATTCTTCACCCAAATTTGATTCAAACTCCAAATTATCCGATTCGATAACTACCTGACTCGTTAATTATCTTACCCAAATATGACATGTACACAAAATTATCCACCCTAATCCTAACCTCAACTTAACTTAGTACATCCCAAACTCGAAATTGAACCAAACTTGACCTGTACTTAAAGGGGTAAACAATTCGACATGACTTGAACAAAAATTAATCAACTTAAACCAGAACTGACATGATGACAACTTAACTTGACATAAGCCAACCTAAATATGACCAAAATAACCTAACCCAAACCTAAATCAAACACTTGAATTGACAGCTTTACTCATTATAGTGGAAGCTATTTATCAAGAATGCATGGAGGGAGTTTTTTTCATTGGAAAAAATATCATATACAAAGTGCATAAATTTTGATAAGATATTCAACTTAATTTGAATAAGCATTTTTCAAAATAACAAATGATATGGAATAAGATATTTTAAATTAAAAAAAAACTAATTTGATGTCTAACAAGAATTTTTATTATCTAATTTAGGAACGAATACCATGTTTTGAATATTTAAATCTATTTCTCTTTTTTTATTCACTAGATAACATTCACTTTGTACCATGATTTTTAGAAAGTCATAGTTGTAACAAGCTAAATTTTTGAACTCCTCAAGTATACTTATTTTTAACTAGTTTAATTTCGTTTCTAAAGTATGACTAATTAGTGAAATTTTTTTTATTTTTGTTTATTATAAGTTAATATAGTAATAAAAGGAGAATAATTTCGAAACTAAAATGATTCTGATGAATTAAGTTTTTAGCTACTTTAATTTATTTATGATTCAACGTTTAACTGATTGTAAATCTTTAATATTTAAAGTTTATAATGTAGCCACTTATGTATTTATAAGAGCTGTTGAAAATTATATACTTGGTTAATTTTATAAATCAAGTTTAACTAAGCTAATTACTAATATTACATCGTTGAATCATATGTTCATTTTTTAGGATAATTTTTTTTTCATTTTAAGCTTCTTAACAGATGTTACATTAGTTCTAAAAGAATCATAGATATGTGATTCGAAGATAATTTTTAATCACTTCTAAATATCGACGCTTATATATATATATATATATATATATATATAGAAATGGGATCATGTGAGAACCCCTTATTTATATAAGAACCTTTGTTATATAAGAACTCATCTAATACCATTGATTTAGTTGAGATTGATGGTTATGATTCAATCAACATTAATGGCAAATTAGTAAATAGAATAAAGTCGGATTTGTTAGTTAAGGAAGTTTCCGTGATTAATGGGCAGTTTTTACTAAAATTTGCATAATTGAAAAATCAGTTTTATTCCATAATCAGTTTCCTATTTTTATCCATTTAAAAATGTCAATATAGATTTTAAAATCAGTAGTGTCTCTATATATCATATTCAAAGTATAGGTTTGCTGTTTTTGCATTGGAAAATATGGTAAATGATTCATTTTTTTTCGTAATTGATTCATTATTTATATAGTGCATGATTAAGTGTACTGTGATGGTTGTAATTATAATACTAGAATTGTAATTATAGAACACTAGAACATTTTTAGAACACTAGAATTAGAATATAGAACAATGACAATTTTAGAATTGTAATTATAGAACAATAGTATGCATAGAACATTAGTATAGTTTTTTAGAACATTAGAATTAGAATATAGAACAATAGGTATTATATGAGCAAAATTATAGAATTTTTAGAACATTAATATAAATATTTAGAACAATATTTTTCATTTTAAGAACACTAGAATTACAATGTAGAACAATAGTTATTTTAAAACAATAGTATACATTTTAAGAACACTAGAATTACAATATAAAAATAGTTGTTTTAGAATTATAAGTATATTATAATTATATTTAGAACATTAGTATAGATTATTTGAACATTAGATTTAGGCTATAAGACAATAAAGTACAATACGAGCAATATTATGTATTTTAGAATATTAGTATAGTTTTGTAGAATATTAGTATAGTTTTTTAGAACATTAGAATTAAAATATAGAACAATAGGTATTATATGAGCAAAATTATATAATTGTAGAACATTCATATAAATCTTTAGAACAATATTTTTCATTTTAAGAACACTAGAATTACAATGTAGAATAATAGTTATTTTAGAACATTAGTATATATTTTAAGAACACTAGAATTACAATATAAAAAATAGTTATTTTAGAATTATAAGTATACTATAATTATATTTAGAACATTAGTATAGATTGTTTGAACATTAGATTCAGCCTATAAGACAATAAAGTACAATACGAGCAATAGTATGTATTTCAGAACATTAGTATAGATTTGTAGAACACTAGTATACATTTTTTGAACATTAGAATTACTATATAG
Organism: Dysphania ambrosioides; assembly: GCA_026401315.1. Lineage (NCBI taxonomy): Eukaryota > Viridiplantae > Streptophyta > Magnoliopsida > Caryophyllales > Amaranthaceae > Dysphania > Dysphania ambrosioides. The sequence continues at coordinate 25,306,671 of CM048667.1, forward strand.
AACAATGAGTATATAGAACCATACAATTAATATTTAGAACAACGTAACAAAAGTTTAAAACAAAAGAAATAAAGTTAAAACAATAGATAATAACGTAGAACAATACAATTAATATTTAGAACAATACAATTAATATTTAGGACTACGTAGCAAAAGTTTAGAATAATTAAATAAAAGTTTAGAACAAGTGATAACAACCTTCGAGCAATAGCCCTACTATTTAGAACTATAGTGTCATTTTAGAACAATAGATAATGGAATAATAGAGTTGAACATTAAAATTTAACCTTAGAATAAGAGAGTTATTAATTAGAACAATAAAGTTAATATTCAGAACATTGCAAAAGTTTAGAACAATAAAATTAAATTTCAGAACAATAGAATTAAATTTCAAAACAATATAGAACAATGACAATTTTAGAATATAGAACACTAGAATTACAATATAGAACAATAGGTATTAGAACACTAGAATTAGAACAATAGTCTAACTTTTTAGAACACTAGTGTTAATATTCATTTCATTGTTTACTGATGTTCTAAAACGCAATACTAATGGTCTAAAACTTAACACCTATGTTTTAAAATTTTATTCTATTGTTCTAATGTGGAATACTGATGTTCTAAATTTGAGTATTGATGTTTTAAAGTTTAATACATATGTTTTAAATGTTTATTCTATTATTCTAAAGTCTGATATTGATGTTCAAAAGTTAGTACTAGTGTTCTAATGTGTAATACTGATGTTCTAAATTTGAGTACTTGTGTTCTAAAGCTTAACACATATATTTTAAATGTTTATTCTATTATTCTAAGGCATGATATTGATGTTCTAAAGTTGAGTACTGTTGTTTTAAATCTTAACACATACGTTCTAAAGGTTTATTCTATTGTTCTAAGGTCTAATATTAATGTACTATAATTTAATATTAATGTTCTAAAGGTTACACATATGTTTAAAAATTTCATCTATTGTTCTAATATGTAATAATGTGTAGTACTGATGTTCTAAATTTGAGTACTTGTGTTCAAAAGTTTAACACATATGTTTTAAATGTTTATTCTATTATTCTAAGGTCTAATATTGATGTTCTAAAGTTGAGTACTGGTGTTCTAAATCTGAACACATATATTCTAAATGTTTATTTTATTATTCTATGGTCTAATACTGATGCACTATAATTTAATATTGATGTTCTAAAGGTTAACACATATGTTTAAAATTTTCATCTATTATTGTAAAATGTAATACTGATATTCTAAAGTTGAGTAGCGATGTTCTAAATCTTAACACATATGTTTTAAATGTTTATGCTATTGTTTTAAGGTCTAATATTGATATTCCAAATTTAAATATTGGTGTTCAAATTACTACTAAAAAATAGTGAAAATCAAATATAAAGTAATAGAAATAATTTGGAAACTATTAAAAAATTGTGTAAGTTGACATTGAAAGCCTGATTCATTAATAATATAAAAAGACGTTTTTGGAAACTACCCACTAATTACAGGGTGCGTAATTTTCTCAACTGTCAATTAATTTCAAATTTTTCTATATTTATAATTTTTCCATTATTGAAGAATTAATCACAACCATCAAATTACACTTAATTAACGGTTATAGATGAATTCTTATATATGCATGGTTCTTATATAAGAAGGGGTTCTCACCAGAACCCGCCCATATATATATATACATATATATATATATATATATATATATATATATATATATATATATATATATATATATATATATATATATATATCACAATATTTTCTTTTCTTATTTTTTTTAATTTCTGTTTTCTATTTTCTTTTGTTTTAACTTTAATTTGTCAAAGTTCTAAATCCGCTTACTTAGCCTACCTCACCCCCACTAAACCTAACTATATAAACCCTATTTTTCCTTTCCAATATCACTCATAGATAGAATGAAACCTTCTTATACCTTATAAGTTGACTCTCTCTTGATAATGGATATATCTCAAACTCGTATTTAACAGAAACATCACCATATGCGTATAATGGTGGTTGAGTAGTACTTTGAGAATTAGAAAAGTTTGGAGGAAATCATAATTGAGCAGTATAAAATCATTTATAAATGATTACAATTGGTAGAGGATATATATTAATATTTTATACATCTATCAAATTTAGTAATTAGTTAAGCTTATCCTATTAATTTATCAGTAAAATAAGCATCTATTTATTTTAATCCCTCTATTTAATATTTGCCCCATTTAACTAACTATTATATAAATTTTTATGAAAATCAGATAAATTATTTAAAATTAAGGGAATAGTGATAATGACGTAAGTAATTTTATACATCCTTTATTAGTTTTATTATATTATAAGATATACGTGCATACTAATGAGATAGTAATCAAATACGAAGTATTAAACATAAATAATATTATGGTAATCCCGATGTATATGTGATTTTATCATCCTTTAAGTCAAAGCGGTACCGGTGATGATCAATCCAACAGTATTGATGGAGGTTTGGTGGTGAACACCCGGAACAACTACTTGCGGTCACTCATCAAAGCGTTGTGGCAAAGGTGCAACATATCTCGTGGATAGCATGGTGGAGGAAGGTGGTGATGTTAGTGCCGAAAATATAAGAGGAAGAGAAGGAGAGAAAATGTGAAAAATAAAAACAAAAAAAAAACCAAAAAAAACTTTATTGTTAAACGATGTATTAAATTATAACACTAATAGGGGTGTTTATTAACGGTTAATTATACCATTAAGTTAATAGTGCGGTTAACCATTACAACGGTTATTGAAAATGGTTAATCGTAACCATACCGTTTAGTAATGGTAACTGGTTATCGGTTACCATTACTTAACGGTATAGTTAGCGATTAACCGCTAACCGTTTAATTCATTTTTCCTTTTTGGCTCTTTTCTTTGGTTCGTTCCTCTTTCTCACGTTAGTCCATCAATCTTCTTGAAGTTGTACCCTCTTCTTGAAGTTGAAGTTTGCCAAAAAGTTTCATAGTTAACTTGATGAACCCCTTCAAAATTTAGAACCCACGAAATCTAGATTGTGAAATCCAAAACCCATATTGGGAAATCCAAAACCCAGAAGTTGATCAGAGTTTTGGTTGAGTTTTTGATCCAAGTATGAGGAATTGAAGTGGGATCGTGATACAAGCAGGATAGCAAGGATGGAAATTGAAGAGAAAACCAAGAAGAAATCACTGTTTTATTGAATAGAGGCGTAGTAGGGCAAGTGGGAAATGCCATGGAGGACTATGAGCTGACTAGAAAAGAGGCTGAGCTGGCAAATGAGCATGAGGTCACAATCAACTTAAGGAGTGAGAATAACGGAAGAATATTTTATAACTAATTCTGTTAGAGAAATATGAGAAGTAACTGATTACACTTTTTGTATATATACTCGGTTGTAATCAACAGAGGGTATGATCAATGAAATACACTCCTTCCCTAAATCTCTCTCTGTAACTCTCTCAAAGCTTGATCATATCCTTGTGAATTCCCTTCCCTAATCCTGGATATTCACTGCATTGGTTGAGCCTAGTCCTTATGTATGCAATGGTTAGTAGGAATCGAGTCCCGCATTTTTAGACGTACCATTTTGGTATTAGAGCAGCATCATCCTCAGAGTAATGGCGACCAAGTCATTTAAGAACAATGATGCAACGGAAGAAGGCAAAACAATGTGGGCTGGAGATCTGGGTAAGCTTGAGACATCCCTTAAGAAGTTGTTAGATGAACAACATAAAAACCTGAATAAAGCTTGTAGTAATAGTAACTTGAATATTATGCAAAATACTAAGGCTATTTCTTAATTGAATGAAATGCTTGTTGGTTTGTCTATGCAAATTACTAGACTAATGTCCAGTAATTAAAAAGAAGGGAATAAGATGATCATGACATAAAAGAATGGTTTTAAAGATAACCTAACACATTTTATTCAGCAAGGTTGACAAAAGTAGAATTCTCCAGATTTAATGGTGAAGACCTTAAGTCATGGTTGTACAAATGTAACCAGTTCTTTGAGCTGGACAATATATCGGATGAGTAAAAGATCAAGCTAGCTGCTATTCATTTGGAGGATAGGCTTTACAGTGGCACCAAACCTATACTAAGAACAATTTCCCCCAACCCTGGATAAGGTATGTACAAGACATTAGGTGTCAGTTTGGTAACCTTTATGATGATCCGATGGTTGATCTTAAAGCTCTTAAAAAGAGTGGCACCATACAGAAGTACTATGATGCTTTTGATGGGATAGCTAGTAGGCTAGAAATGTTACCTGAGCATCTACTAAGTTGTTACCTAGGGGGAATGAATGAAGAAATCCAACTAGTAGTAAGGATATTTCATCCTTCCACCATTCAGCAAGCACATTGTTTAGCTAAACTACAAGAGGCTTCATAGAGAGTAAGAGTAACTCACATAACACCCCCTAAGACATTACCTCCCTTATTACCCTTACCAAAACCACCTTTCAATAACCGTCAACCCACCCAAAACAAACCTAGATTGAACCGAAAAACCTTGACTACAGATGAGATGAAAGAGAAGAGGTCTAAGGGGTTATGTTTTTGGTGTGATAAAATATACGTGCAGGGGCATAAGTGTGTTGGGAAGAAGCCGAGGCTTTACCATATAGAAATGTTGGAAGAAGATGAGGAGTGGGAGGAAGAACATGGGAAAGTGGAGCAAACTGAGGGTCTAACCTGTGCATAGATTTCCTTGCATGCTTTGGATGGGCATGGCACATACAATACAATGAGAACCATGGGACAATTTGGGAAAAAATCACTACACATTTTGCTAGATACAGGAAGTACGCATAATTTTATTGATACTCCCACAGCCTTGAAGTTGAGTTGCGGGGTAGAAGAGGTGATTCCCATGTGGGTTAAGGTGGCGGATGGGGGGCAGTTAAGGTGTGATAAAATCATCCAAGGTTTTGAGTGGAGAATGCAAGGGTATGTTTTCAGGGCGGATTTGTTGTTGCTTCCTTTAAGTGAAAGTGATGTCATGTTAGGCATGTAGTGGTTCACAACATTAAGGCCGGTGCTATGGGATTTTAAGAACCTCACGATGGAGTTCAAGCAAAATGGCAGAAAGATAAAGCTGAGAGGGGCGACAGGGGGTAAAATAAAGGGGATTCAATCTAGTAAACTTGATAAACTATTGTAATACAATGAGGAGTTATCCATGATGCAAATTATGCACAAGGAGAAGCCATCAACCCCCAGCTTAAACTGGAGCATAGAGGTGATCTTGAGCAGGATTTAGCCATCCCAGCACTTCTTAACAAGTACTCTAATGTGTTTGTTGATCTTGTAGGGCTGACACCTCATAGAGAAAAATTTGACCACAAGATACCTTTGAAGGAGGGTACCGATGCAATGAATATAAGGCCATATAGGTAACTGGAAACCCAAAAGACTGTTATTGAAGGGATGGTCCAGGAGCTAATGGAGTCAGGCATCATTAGGGACGGTAACAGCCCCTATGCAGCACCGGTAGTGTTGGTCAGGAAAAAGGATGGAAACTAGCGTATGTGCGTGGACTATAGAGCACTTAATAAGGCAACAATCAAGGATAAATTTCCTATACCGGTGATTGAGGAACTTTTAGATGAGCTGAGAGGGAGGAGTTACTTCTCTAAGGTTGATCTAAAATCTGGGTATCACCAGATTAGGATGCACCCACAAGATATACATAAGACCACCTTCAAGACCCACTTCGGCCATTTTGAGTATTTGGTGATGTTGTTTGGTCTGACAAACTCACCCTCAATGTTTCAAGCCCTCATGAACCATGTCTTTAAGACCTTTCTCAGGAAATTCGTTCTAGTGTTTTTTGATGACATCTTGATATATAGTCCAAGTTGGGAAGAGCATCTTCAACACTTGCAGAAGGTACTGGAAGTTATGCGGGCACACTCCTTGCATGGGAACCTCAAAAAGTGTTCTTTTGGGGCTCGTGAAATATCATATTTAGGACACATAATTTTGGCAGCTGGGGTCCAAACTGAGCCTGATAAGATTCAAGCAATCATGGGGTGGCCAATTCCTTGAAATCTCAAACAGCTAAGGGGGTTTCTAGGCCTCACAGGTTACTAACGGAGGTTTGTTAGAGATTATGGGAAAATTTGCAAACCTTTAACTAAACTCTTGCAGAAGGAAGGGTTTCACTGGAACTAAGAGGCCACGGAAGCCTTTGAGGAGCTTAAGAAATCTATGAGTTCTCCACTAGTTTTGGCACTTCCTGATTTCCAACAGCCGTTTGTGATTGAGACAGATGCTCTAGGTATGGGAATTGGGGTCGTGTTGATGCAAGGGGGGCACCCCATTGCCTATATCAGCAAGGCATTATCTGAAAGGAACATGGCTTTATCGATGTATAAGAGAGAGCTGTTGGCAATCTTGTTTGCAGTTAAATAATGGCAACCGTATCTCATGCTTATGTCATTTGTAATCAAAACAGACCAGCAAAGCCTTAAATATTTGCTTGACATAAAATACACACCATTTCAACAAAAGTGGTTAGCTAAATTGGTTGGGTTGGATTACACCATTGAGTATAGGAGTGGTAAGGAAAATAAAGCTGTAAATGCTCTTTCTAGAATCTCGAACTCATAAATTATGCAAGTCATGGTATCTTCTGTATGCTCCAATTTATTGGAAGAGATACAGTCCATCCAGCAAGCAGACCCCAATATGCAAAAGTTAATTCAAGAATTACAAACTAAATTGAGCTCACACAAGCATTTCACGTGGCATGATGGGTAGTTGAGAAGAAAAGGAAGGTTGGTAGTGGGTGATAAACCTGATCTCAAAGAAGAGATCTTGATATGGTTGCACAACTCAGCAATGGGAGGGTATTCTAGTGTAGAGGCTACAACTCAGAGGGTGAAATCATTATTCTACTAAAAGGGGCTCAAGAGACATAGCTCAGCATATCAAGTCATGTGTGGTTTGTCAAAGAAAAAAATATGACAATAATGCCTATCCGGGGTTACTACAACCTCTCCCAATTCCTGAGAGAGTGTGGGAAGAGGTCACGATGGATTTTGTTAAAGGATTGCCAACATCAAAAGGGAAGCAGGTTATCATGGTTGTGGTGGATAGGCTGAGCAAATATGGCCATTTCATTTCTCTTTCTCATCCATTCTCATCTCTCAAGGTAGCACAAGTTTACTTAGACAACGTGTATAAGTTACATGGATTTCCAAAATCTATTGTATTTGACAGGGACAAGGTCTTTGTTAGTACATTTTGGGGAGACTTGATGCGAATGGTTGGAGTTCAGCACAAAATGTCAACCACCTATCACCCGCAAACTGATGGGCAGACAGAGGTGCTCAACAGGTGCTTGGATACATACTTAAGATGCATGTGCAGTGACCTTCCTCGTGAATGGGGTAAGTAGTTGGCTCTGGCAGAATTCTGGTACAATACTACTTTTCACTCTTTAATAAAAAGACCCCTTATGAGGCTCTTTATGGCCAACCTCCATCGATTCATGTTCCTTACCTTAATAATACAAGTCAAGTTGATAGTGTTGACAGTAGTTTACAGCAAAGAGAAGCCACTATCCAGAGAGCCAAGAACTGAATGAAATAGCTAGTTGATAAGCATCAATCCGAGAGATCGTTTGAGGTGGGAAGTTGGGTCTTCCTCAAGCTTCAACCTCACAGACAGTAATCAGTGGAGCTACGTAAGAACCTAAAACTAGCTACGCAATATTTTGGCCCGTACTTAATCCTCAGGAAGGTGGGACCAGTGGCTTACACATCGTAACTACCACCCAATTCTAAAATCCATCCTACGTTCCGTGTATCATAGCTCAAAATGGCCCTGTACCTCCCCTACCTAATCCAAGAACTTTCTTACCCCCACCACCAAATGCACCCAGAGTTCCCATAGCAGTGCTGGACAAACGTAGAGTAAAAAGGCACAATCAGGCCATGGTGCAATGGCTCGTACAGTGGTCTCGTCCCCGGAGGATAATGTTTGGGAGGATGCTTGTGTCATTGAAGAACAATTTCCTACTTTTGATCCTTGGAGACAAGGATCCTCTCGAGGGGAAGGTTTTGATACAAGCAGGATAGCAAGGATGGAAATTGAAGAGGAAAACCCAAGAAGAAATCATTGTTTTATTGAACAGAGGCATAGCAAGGCAAGTGGGAAATGCCACGGACACTGGTAGAAAACAGTTCAATTGCTTCGCCTCAATTGATGCGGTTAAATAAATTTCGAAGCACATAACAATAAGTGCTGCGGTTATTCAAAAAACCGCAACACTTATAACACAAGTGCTGCGGTTATAAAAATAACCGCAGCATTTATTACAAGTGCTGCGGTTATTTAAATAACCGCAGCACTTATGAGTCACAAGTGTTGCGGTTATTTCAAATAACCGCAACATTTAATCAGTCAACATTTAATCAGTCATATATTATATTCCTGGGGGAAGATTAAATGCTGCGGTTATTTGAAATAACCGCAGCACTTATGAATCACAAATACTGCGGTTATTTCAAATAACCGCAGCATTTAATCAGTCATATATTATATTCATGGGGGAAGATTAAATGTTGCGGTTATTTTAAATAACCGCAGCACTTGTGATTCATAAGTGTTGCGGTTATTTTAAATAACCGCAGCACTTGTTCATTAATATAAAAACCCAGCCTTTTCTGTTCCAGGCCATTCAAACACGAAAACTTTCCCAGAATCGTCCCAACACTTCAGCGCACAAAAAAAAATCTAACCCTAACCTTAACCCCATAACCTAACATCCCAGGCCATTTTGTCTCTAACCCTAACCTTATAACGTACTCATCTCTCCCATTTTGAAGAAGTCTACATACTCCGAAGCTCAAAATCACGGTTTGTATTTGCCTTAAACTCTAGTATATATTTTTTTTAAATTCTTTTGTCCATAATTTGTTAATATATAAATGCGAAGATAAAAACTTCTTATATGTTCAGATCTGTATGTTACATGTTGTGTTTATGAAAGAATAAGCCTTAAAAATCGAATTTCATAGATTATAGGGTGGTAGAGACCTTTTTTGGGGATAATGAGTGGACAAATCCTCCTCTGGGGGATTTGTTGCCCCTGTAGATCTCTCAAAAATACACAAGTTAGACATATTATAAGCCCTATTCGGAGTCCCATAGTCAATTTTATGGCTTCTTAAAGTTTTTTTTCAATATCTCAAATAATACGTCACCAAAGCCGCTAAAGGCTAACATAATTGTGTAGTACCTCTTAAAATAAGTGGTTTCAAAAAAAATTTACACCATTTGGATCACCGGGCTAAGAGTTATGCCTCTTCGAACTTTACGAAACCTTGGAATAGCACCCGAAATCTATGAAGAATGAATTGGTTGTTTATTTTGAGTACAAAATATCGTACATCGCAATTTTGCGTGTGAAAACGAGTGGTCATAATTGAATTTTCGATTTATATGCTTCACGATTCATCATTTCTTAGTTTTTCTTATCTTTTATGACCTATTCATTTTTATTTTTATTTTGTTATGGTAACCATCAATTGCTGCGGTTATTAGAAAAACCGCAGCAATAATGCTGAAAAAATATTTTTTTTATTTTTAAAAAATATTTGCTGCGGTTTTTTGGTAAAACCGCAGCAAATATACCCTATATTTGCTGCGGTTATTACTAAAAACCGCAGCAAATAAGTATGTCAATTTTTTTTAGTTTTTAATAATTAATGTTGCGGTTTTTTTATAAATAACCGCAGCAAATAAGAGTAATTAATGCTGCGGTTATTTTAAATAGCCGCAGCAAATAATATTATAAGTGTTGCGCAGCATTTGTTGGTTTTATATGTGCTTCGGCCATATGTGCTTCGGTATAATAACCGCAGCAAATAAGATTAAATAACCGCAGCAAATAGACTTTTTTCTACTAGTGGGAGGACTATGAGCTGACTAGAGAAGAGGCTGAGCTGGCAAATGGGAATGAGGTCACAATCAACTGAAGGAGTGATAATAACGGAAGAATATTTTGTAACAAATTCTATTAGAGAAATATGAGAAGTAACTGATTATACTTTTTGTATATATACTCGATTGTAACCCATAGATGGTATGATGAATGAAATACACTCCTTCCCTAAATCTCTCTTTGTAACTCTCTCAAAGCTTGATCATACCCTTGTGAATTCCCTTCCCCAATCCTGGATATTCACTGCATTTGTTGAGCCTAGTCCCTGTGTATTCACTAATCAGTAGGAATCGAGTCCCGCATTTTTGGATGTACCAGATCGCTTTGGTCAATATGAGAACTTTGACGGGAAAAGTGTGAAGTTGGTAGAGTGAAGGAGAAGGAGAATATGAATTTGGGAGTTGAAGTAGGATTGAAGAGGGGGAAGCAGGTAGGCGGAAAAGGAAGATTGATGGACCACAGTGAGAAAGAGGAACAGACCAAAAGACGACTTTGAAGTTTTTTTTAAAATTAACGATTCGGTAAAATAACGGTTAACATGATCCGATTATTCATGTTTAATGGTTACAATTTTTTTTGCACACTCCTGACTAATATGCTATGCGTATGTGTATTATTAAGGCTATTAGTATAGTTAATTAAACCCCAAGGCCCAGTAGAGAAAATTGGGAATACCTTGATTACCACGACATATCCAAAAGACCTAAACAAACAATACCATTATACCAATACCCCTCTTGTGAGTTGTGTTTGATTAACTCGTTATTCCTTGACCCTTTTCTATCCTTTCCTTCAAAATACTGTATCCTCAAAAAACCCTTTTCCCAACCTTTTTTGCTGTTGATTGCGACGTTGCCACATACAATTCTTGGTACTTCCCTTTTCTTGTCCTTTGAAATTCCAAAACCCAATTCATAATTTTTGAATACTTATTGATTTCTGTATTTTTTTAATTAGTAAATGCAAGGAAGGTTGAATTTTTATTGTTATTCTCAATTTTGATCACCTTTTGTTTGAAATTTGCAGATTTTAATTCTACCCTTTTGAGCGTTGAGATGGCTAAAATTTCATTCAAATTCGAGCACCCTCTTGGTTCGTTGAAATTTCTTTGATTTGGGCTTTATTTTTCTTCAATTTTTGGGGGGTTGTTTTGGGTGTAATTTGGATATTTTGTGATCAAATTCTGTGAAGAGTTTTGCTTGCATGTTGGAAGCTTTGAAAGTTTTGGTTTGTGGTTGTTACTTTGATTTTAAAGGTTTTTTTTTAAGTAATATGAATATTTGATGTTGTTTGTGTTTAATTTTTATGAGTTATGCTTATGGGTGTATTTTTTTATGATTGTTGGAAGCAATAATAATTGATTTTGTGCTAATCATTGAGTTTTATTCGTAGTTGGAAAAGGGTTTTGCTTTGCAATGTTGGGAGCTTCTAATAATATTTTTTGAATGGCATTTCTTGGTTGATGAAAATTAGTGAGAAGTGGGAACTATGGTTTGATGATTCCATGAGTCCTGTATTATTTCATAATTGGACTCGATTTGGGGGGGGGGGGGAGGGATTTCTTTGACGATGAATGGTGGTGGATTGTGTGCTTTAACATGACTTATTCCTTGTTCTAATTCTGATCGAAACCTGGGTTTGTTGCTTAAGTGATAAGGCTTGTTGTTCTGCTTTAAATCAAATTGGGCCGTTGGTTCCTTTAATTTATGTGAAACATGATCAAACACGGAATACTATCTGATTAAGACAACGAATATTGAACAAGAGATGTCCTTAATATATGATAGAGGTTAATTGTGAGGTCATGAATATCATTTTGTATTGCTGAAACACATTGACAAGGGTTGTGAATTTTGGGAAGACGAGAGATGAAATGTCTAGATTGTATGATGCACACTTACTCTGCCTTTTGTTTCCAGGTTTCTGCATTGCGGTTGTAAGATACTGTTGTAGATGTGAAATATATCGTGATTTAGAGTTGAAATCTAGTATTTCTTTTTGTATACAATGTTAAAATTATGAAGTAGCCAAATCTATTTCAATGTTTGATGTATTGAATTAGTTGAGCTGTTCTACCTTCGCTTCTTATTCTGTGTGCTGTTTTTCTCTTGAGAATTTATCTTAAAATGACATTGTTTGAGTTGAGTAATCTTTGAAGCCTATTTTATATTTTTTCCAGAAAAGAGACAAGCTGAGGCTTCTCGTATCAGGGAGAAATATCCTGATAGAATTCCTGTAAGATGCTTTGGTTTGCATTTGTTCTTATTATTAACATTTTTTGTGTTTGATATACACCCAATTGACTGAGACGAATTCTCACCCAGTTGACAAATTTATGCAGGTAATTGTGGAGAAGGCTGAAAGAACTGATATTCCCGACATAGATAAGAAAAAGTTAGTGTCATTTCTGGTAGTGTCTGGGTTTTGGTCCAATTATTTGAGGCTAAGTAGCATAAATTTATGGTGTCTTAGCTTCTAATTAATAAGAAAATATTGGACTGTTTCACAGCTTATATATGCTTTTATCTTAGTTTACAGTTTGAAACCTAAAACTGATTTAGCACCTGCAATCACTGTTAGCGGAGTAGCAGCTACTATCACAATTCATAATGTTCCACTTGTATCTATTATCTTGAGTTATGTTTGGGATACTTATACTTGTGTACTCTTGTAGGTATCTCGTCCCAGCTGATTTGACTGTTGGACAATTTGTGTATGTGGTGAGGAAGAGAGTTAATCTGAGTCCTGAGAAAGCCATATTCGTATTTGTCAAGAACATTCTGCCTCCCACTGGTAAGTTGGATTGGAATGATCTGTTAGTATGGATATAGCCTTGGTTTGTTAAACAATCTCCCACATGCTTGAATGTTTTGTGACTTTGTTGTTTGATTTTGCTACAGCTGCGTTGATTTCAACGATTTATGAGGATAATAAGGATGAAGATGGCTTTCTTTACATGACCTACAGTGGGGAGAATGTGTTTGGATTGATGTGCAGCAGCTGCAGCATTGACTGATATGTGTACATCTAATCAAAGTTGACATATGTAAATTTTCTGGTTCTCATCAGTATCGTACGACGGTTTCTCTTAGAAGCTCGATTTGTGTTTCTGGCAATCTCAGATGAAATTATGTTTATATCAATAACTACATATTTTGGAGATTGTACAGATTGAGTTGTTTACTGGGTTACATGCTCTCTTTTCGTTTATTGCTTTGTTTCTTCGTTGACATTGCTGTTCAACTTTTTATGAAATGTTAAAGAGACGGAATTTGTGGAAGTTTGGGATTTAAGGAACTTTGGAGTGTTATGTTGGAGGGGATGACAAAGAACACGATGAGAAGAGCAATTCTTGCTCGTAGGACCTAATTGGTTCGCAATGACACTAACATCTGGACTACACGTAGTATTTATTCATTGGACCATTCTTATGGTTTAAAGTTGTTTACCATTGAACGCATAATTATGTAGAAAGATATATGCTTACTTCCTCCGTCCTGACATTTTGTTAGATGTATTTTAATATATATTTTTAGAATATCAGGTTTTCATAATTTTTTGTGTTACGAATTTGGAGATAGAAACACTTAAAGTCGTATTGGATGGAGGAAGTATTAACTATCCATAAGAAGAATTTGGATATCAAGATTCTTATCGATTAGAAATCACAATATTAAAAGGATTCATGCATACGACCCAACGCATACCTGTTCCTAAATGATTTTATACAAGTTTCTTCAAAACTTTTCCCTAAGTTTATAGCCTAGGGTTAGTGATGATTGGAGGTTGCAATCAAATTGTTTGGGTTGGATTGGTTAGGGTCATATTAGAGGAAAGGGGCACTTGGATTGGTTTGGGGATCATACTTATATACCTTGATTCCTAGTTTGGGTCATGTACACGAGATGCTTAAATTTGGATAGTTGACCGGTGTATGAGTCAGTTTTATCAGCTATATATAATCCTTAAATATGTATGAGAAATATAGTATCAATTTCCTTTATTTGAGTCCATAGGATCCCAGAAGCCATTCAGATTTGATATTTTCTCTAAACTACCTAAAATGCGCAAGGCTTATGGACTACTGGATCAAAAACTTCATTCATACACAGATTTCTCACACATTAAAAGAGAAGAACAAGTAAAACAGAGTAGGAAAAAAAAGGTGTTTCTGTCTGTCATTTGGCTGGAGGATTTTCCTCAGCACATTGTTGCTTCCCCCGCTTGATTCCCACCTTCGCTGCGATCTTTGCCATAAATCCTGCAAACAAAGCGGCCTTCTTCTTCTTGCTCTCACTCTTTTCCGTTGGCTTCACATCATCCATAGCACCGAAACCTCCTTCGCCCCATTGATCAGCCCATGTTGGCGCCTCCGAAGCCATGACAACTTATCAATGAAATATGAACCAAAATGTAGTAAGTTAAATGCAATATGGAGTACATAAGAAGCTACTGCCTAAATGTATATGCAATCATGAAGAAATGACTTTTTGCACTCACCTTAATAAACGAAGAGCAATGAGATTTGAGGGTAGATTAGTGCTTGCTCTACCAACAAGATATTGAGAGGTAATCTACTTTAGGTCTCTTAGGTATGTTTGATTAAGCATGTGGTGTGTGGCTCTCTTTTATGCTGCTTTCTGTCTCTTTTAAGTGGAAATTAGACAAGGCAACTTGCTTTACTCAGTTGTAGGTTTTCCTTCTTGTTAAGCAAAGTCTTGTTGCTACCACCTTTAAGCTTTACTCCGACTTTTTTGTCCTGTCATTCCTACTAATTTGGAAGTTTTTTATTTATTTATTATTATTGGCCTATTTTGTGATTTGTTATTGTGTGTATATTATATTATACCACAATAGAGTAAACAGCTAATTTTAGTTAATTTCTTTGGAAAGGATGAAACCATTTTAACTACTTTTTCTTATTATGTATGCATGGGCCTTTCATTGGGTGGTATAATTTAGTGGCCACCCAAGTGATGGGTCTCCCTTCTCCTTCCTTACCAAGTAAGCAGAACCACTGTCCTTAGAGCACCCATACTAGTGAGCTCAAGCTTGAAAAGTAGGCATATTATCCTCCTCTACTATGGCTCACTTTAAGTAACTTCTTGATTAGAATATAAATACGATGGTGTATAATATGACCTTATCATACCTATGATTTAAATGTGAAGTTGTTTCCTGATTTTGAGGCATTTTCAAAAACTCACAACAATCAATATTGAAATTATAGTGGGCCTCATAGGATCAATTAAGAAGATTTTGGAACAATCAGCCTGTAAAGGCTTATAAATAAGTTTTGGATTTAATCGTAAGAGTTTTGGTAGTTGATTATAAATGGGTGTTTGGGATCAAATTAGATGGTTCCAACTTGTTAGAATCATGGTAAGAATATAAAAGTATTTTCTCATCTATTCCGAAAGTGAATAAATTTTAGTGAAATAGGAATATAAAACTATTTCATCATCTATTCCTCCTACTTATTGTAGTAAGACAATGTGAGCTAGTGAAAAGTGGCTTCATTTTTTTTTATAGGAAATAGAGAATTGTCTAGTGATTTTGATATTATTAAATGTTATAAGTAGACTCATGTGGTGTAGCTACAAAGGATAAAAGAGAAAATTTTCTTATTCATAAAATAAATAAATCAAAATTTGGAAGAATATTAACAAAAATCCTTACGAAGAGAATGAAGAATATAAATGAATGGAGATAATATTTTACTAAATAAATGTTTGACAACAAGTCAAAACAAAATAGAAAAACAGAAATAGGGACAACATCCGAGTTATACTAGTTTTCTTTAAAGTTCACAATTTTGTGTGTGTAGCGTTATATCAACAACATTGTGAGAGTAGGGGTGTTGGCGATGAGTGTGTCATCACTTTACTGTTTAATGAATATGCTATCTTGGAAGTAGTTGAGTTTACTTGGCATCTAAGAATAGGTTTCAATGTCTCGCTCATAGTACCATTATGTTATATTCCAAAGTAATAAGAATGTCTAAAAACAGGATTTAAATGGTTACACTGTATGAATCAAGAAAACATGGAAATGAAAAGGGGGAATAAAGCAAAAAGATAAAGATACAAACAAAGAGAATCACTTCAAGGAAAGGGAAATCTAGAGCTCAACATGTTCAAATCCATAAGATTGTATTTTTCTATTAGAGGAGACAGATTTTTAGATAAATACGAAAGTATATTTTTAGATTATATTTTTCTAGCCTTTGAAAGTTATTAAGTGCTATTGTTGAATTATATAATTTAAATGGTTGTTAAAGTGTAACTATCCTATCGATCTAAGATCTTTTACGGATTAATCCTATTCAGATTAACATCTCATACGAGTTAATCCTATTCAAATTAGCAAATAAGGAGAGTAGGGTAAGCAAAATTCAGTCTCGATAATACTCTTTAGTCTCTTTTACCTTTACTTATGTGGAGAAATTTCATACTACAATCTTTGTAATTTGTATAAGATAATCAAGTGTCTACTTGATATGTGTTAGGTCACAGGTTCAAAGCCTGAAATAGCTTCTTTGTGAGAATAATGATAAGCTAGGGTACAAGTTACATGCACTTGAACATTTCCTAAATCCTACTTTAACGGAAATTTTGTCCACTAGGTGCAACCTTTTATAGTCCTGCAAAGAGCAAGGGTGCTCATTTTATTCCAAAATGTGAGGTGACTGGACACAAGACTGTCGCTTGCTAAAACTTGATGGCTAGCAGTTTCTGTCGTGCTGAAAATTAGCATTTAAAGGGGGGATGGAGATAGAAATAGAGCAGGAGATGCTCCCCGTAAGTCTGATAACTTAGGCAGCAACAAGTTACCCAACAATCTAACCACTTGTTTTAGTCAAAAGGGGTAGCTTTGAGCCTTTGATGTTGCTAGGCACAAACAAGAACAAAAAGAGTAATCCAAGATAAAAATGTCAATTCGGGTTTTTGAGTTGGGTTTGGACAGGTTATTTGGAATCTTGGGTCATATTTGGACCGGTCATATCAAATCAACTTGTTATCATGTTAAGTTCAAGTTTAGGTCGATTTACATTTTGTTCAAGTCATGTCAAATTGTTTACCCTTTTGGTTATAGGTTATGTTTGGGTCATCCAAATTGGGTCTGTTTAATTTTGTATTCAAGTTGTACTAAGTCAAGTTGGGACTAGAGTTGGGTCTGTGGTGGGTAATTTCTGGTATGTGTCATATTTGGGTCGAATAATTACCGAATCGGGTATTATCAAATTGAATAATTTTGGGTTCAAATAAAATTTTGGTCATATAATTTTTATGTGGGATTCTCAATTAATTTTAAGTCTAGGTTAAATTTAGATCAGATGACTATTAGGGCAAATAAATTAAAATTTCAAAAGAAATTGCGTTCATCACAAGATGTTTTAAATTTTTCTAGAAAAATTTTTTATGCTAAAACTTACAAAAAATACGAAGCAGTAAATTACAATTTCACATGTCAAATTATACTTTCAAAAATATGGTGATTACTTTGTGATTATTAAGGATTATTTATGACAAAATTTTCATCCAATGGTTTTTTTATGATTAAAAACTTACTACTTGGGTCAATAACTAAGTGAAATAAAACGGATTACAAATCACCATAGGTAGGGTCAATAACAAGTTGTATCGTACTATAATCAATTTTGGGATCTAATCAAACCGAGTGCTATTTTGGGTTTGCATTATTATTAAGCCGGATCAAATTTGTTATCATTTTATATCGTATTGGATGTAGGTTCAGTTTGGATTATAAAGTATCCAGTCAAATCATTTGTCAATCAATATTAGGCCGAGTTCAAACCAGATTACAGGTCACTAATTTCAATATGAAATGTATACTGATCGAGTTCATTTTTTTGATAGCTCAAGTCATACAGATAAATTAGAATGTCATTGGGCCATATAAATCATATTCTTTTCATTGCTCTCATTATTCTAAGCAGCCTATGGCTGAAAAATCCCATTGCAATAATGATTGAAGAAGTCTGTTCCCTAATGCAAAACTTACTAATTTCCCAATCTTCCTCTCGGATCATGGTCCGATCTTACTTGACTCTCAGTCGATAATCTCCAAAAGAAAAAGACCTAATAAACTAGAATATTGGGCTTTTCAGTTCAAGGAAGTTAGGCAGCTTGCAGCAAGGGAATGGAGCAAGTCTAATGGGGATCAAAGTATGGTCGAAATTTCTAAGAAATGTAGGAATGTTCGTCAATCCCTTAAGAAATGATGCCTGAGTTTCAAGCAGAATCATGGGCTTAAATGGGACCTCATCCAGGCTAGGCTTTTAGAAGAGCAATCTGTGATTCATGATGATTCGAAAATTGCATCTGTCATTGATAATATTCAGTCAGAAAAAGATAATGCTCACATCAAATGGCTTTACTGGA
This sequence comes from Dysphania ambrosioides, assembly GCA_026401315.1. NCBI lineage: Eukaryota > Viridiplantae > Streptophyta > Magnoliopsida > Caryophyllales > Amaranthaceae > Dysphania > Dysphania ambrosioides. Next base: position 25,325,054 of record CM048667.1, read on the forward strand.
AGCAGCGAGCGAAAAGCAGGTGGGATCAGTTTGGTGATCAGTCCTTTAAGTTCTTCTTTAGATTGGTTAAAGAACGTAGGGTGAAAAATGAAATTTCTGCTATTAAGAAGGAGGATGCATGGGTCATTGATTATGGATCAGGTTGCAATTAAACAGGAGTTTGTAAATTACTTTAAAGGAATTTATGCATGAAGGGTGGTGCTGCGGAATGACCTTCATAATTGGGACAATAATCCATCGGTTTTGGAAGATTGGTTTGTCAATCTTCTGAGTTTTCAGAATCATTTCCCTCATCTCCTAAAGCCTTTTTCTCCAGAGGAAGTGGAGCGAGAAATGTTTGGTATGAAGCCTTTGAAATCTCCTAGAACAGATGGAATTCCTCCCTGGTTTTTTCAGGAAAGTTAGGATCTCTGCAGGGGAGATATCACAAAGGATGTTCTTCAATGGCTTATTGCTCCCAAAATCTTGGAATCAAACTCATTTAGGGCTTATTCCCAAGGATCCTAAAGCCTGTGAGGTCACCCAGTTTAGGCCTATTGAGCTATGCAACACTACATACAAGATTATCTCCAAATGCCTAGTTAATAGGCTCAGGCCTGTGCTTGCTTTTGTTCTAGGTCGTCTGATGATAGATAATAGCTTTCTTACTCATGAAATTCTTCATTGGGTAAAACGTTACAGGAAAAGTGGTCATTACAAGGTTATTCTGAAAGTTGATCTTAATAAGGTATATGATAAGCTAAATTGGAAATTCATCCCGCTCACGCTCAAAGAAATGAATTTTCCTCAAGTATGGATTCACTGGATCATGTCGTGCATTACTTCAGTTTCTTACTCAATTCTAGTTAATAGAGAGCCATCAGAATCCTTCTATCCCTAGGCAGGATTGAACCAGGGAGACCTTCTATCCCTTTACATTTTCATTTTATATATGGAAGTTCTTTAATTTTAAGAAGATTACAATCATTAGAGACTAACAATCTTTTGCACGGTCTAAAAATGGGACCGAGAAGCCCGAGAATTGCACACCTCTTCTTCGCAGATGATGCTCTCTTTTCTTCAAATTTTCCCTAACTTCATGTTCTATGGTCAGAGAAACTATTGATATTTTTTTGTGATATTTCAAGGGAACTTGTCAGCTCGGAGAAATCTTCAGTGATTTTTAGCTCGAATACCCCCAAGGAAGTTTGTTAAATTCCTAAGAAAACCCTTAAGGGTCCCCACAATCTCTCAAATGGGGTCCTATTTAGGGACTCCAAGGGATGTTGATGGTCGATCGACATCGAAGTTCTCTTTTATTGTTGAAAGGATCTCTAAGAAGATTTCATCAAGGAAATTCTCCTTTCTTTCCCAAGCTGGGAAGCTCGTGCTCATTAATGCAATACTAGTTTCGTTGAATTTCATATTATTTCTATCTACATGCTTCCAAAGAAAATTCATAAAACCTTCTCCTCTACCGCTACTATCAGTAATCTCACCATCTCGTTAACACACAAACCAAGCGTCTCTTCGCTACTGTCTCATTCACTGACGAAGCTCGCCGCCTCTCCGCCAAAACTGGCAATCTCGCCGTCTCACTAACTCTCAAGCCACCCCGTCTCTCTATCGCCTTTGACGACGGCGCAAAATCGATATCAACACTCTTCTCACCAACCGACACCCAGTCCTTCTCTTCCTTAACAAAACTAGTATGCTCCGAAGGAGCTTCAATCGCTTATTCGGGACATGCATCCATGTAGTAGTTAAGTCCTTGGATTTGATTTTCGATTTAAAAGTTTTTAGAGTTGTTGTTTTTAGAACTCACTTCCTGATCACTAGGACTAGGAGAAGGCTCTAATTTCTCTTCTTTTGGCTTTTGTTTTCCCTTCCCTTGCCAAAACAAAAAAGTACCATGCAATAGTGCAATACCATCTCTGTAAGTGGGTTTAATTGTGTTTTTCATATGTTTAATGATCTGATTTACAAGGGCTTTAATAGTTGAAAACTTCCCTAAACTAATTATGTAAATATTCTGATTTCCTAATATTACAAATATTGATTGATCTTCCTTGCACTTCTTGGTAGATTCATTTGCCTTGTTTCCTTGATTCATATCTTGGTAATCTTGGAATGTTTACACTCCCCCTCAAGGTAGGCAATGGGATTTCCAATGCCTAACTTGCTCAATATCTCTTGGAAAGGTTTTATAAGTACCGCCTTTGTTAAAATGTCAGCTAGTTGTTCTTCTAATCGAACATATGGAATAGTAATGACCTTGGTTTCAAGCTTTTCCTTGATAAAGTGTCTATCGATTTCCACATGCTTAGTTCGATTATGTTGAACTGGATTTTTAGAAATGCTAATGGCAGCTTTGTTGTCACATCTTAGTTTGTAACTGTCTTTAGGAAAGAACCCTAGTTCACATAACAATTTATGCAACCATAGTACTTCTGTGATACCTTTGGCTATACCTTTAAACTCTGCTTCTGCGCTTGAGAGTGCTACGACTCTTTGTTTCTTGCTTCTCTAAGTGACCAAATTGCCACCGATTAGAGTGAAGTACCCTGAAGTGGACCTTCTACTCATTTTATCTCCTCCCCAATCTGCATCGGTATATGCCTTCATTTCTAAGTGATTATTTTTCCTGAAGAGGATTCCAATACTGGTTGTTCCCTTCAAATATCTGAGGATTCTCTAAACTGCCTCCATATGATCATTCTAGGGTTTATGCATGAACTGGCTAACAAGTTTGATAAGTACATTTATTTGTACTTTTTGGCATTGATTTAAACTCCTTTTGGATGAGTTTTAGGTGATTTCGGGTTTATTTAACCGAATTTATGCTAAAAGTCTCTAATTATATTTCGGCTGTAATCATATCGATTATTGCTAATTTTTAAGGCTTTTTAGTATAAATGTATTTCAATAATAAAAATATGGTGGAATATTGATTTGTAGGTGAAATTTGAGTGAAGGAAAGTTAAAGAAGATTAGCTCAAAAGTAAAAAAAAAAAAAAAAAAAGTGGATCAATTCTTCACGGCACATAAGGAAGTCCAAGACCCAGCGGCAACATCTCACTCTTTTAGATTTAATTTTTTATTTATTCTATTTTATTTTATTTTATTTTTCTGAAATTTAATTAGTCTTTAATTAGGCTAGGGTTTGGAGGAGGAGTTTCTATTATTCATTATTATCTTATTCTAGGTTTTGCCTCCTCTCTTCCTCCTCTCTTCTTCCTCTTATTCTCTTTTTCTAGGTTTTAGTTTTATGGTTTAATTTATGTAATTCTCCCTCAAAAACTTTGTTTCTCTTGAATAATCAAATTTTATTCTTAGTTCATCATCAATTTAATTCTCAAGTAAGTTTCTTCTATTCTTTTCTTTAGTTCATTATATTTTGTTGCTTATTTATTCATGTCTCTTGTTATTTAATTTAATTTACTTATAGTTTTATGATTTTTATATCTATGCTTGATTTCATTATTGTTCATATGTCTTTAATTATGATTAGTGAGTAATTTCTTTTCTAGGATGTTAATATATGAACCCTAGCATGTATTAAGTGGATTCTTATATCAATTCAATGTCAAATTAAGGTTGGTTTATTAGGTTATTAAAATTAATCATTAGGTTAAATTCATTGGTTTAATTAGTCAAGAAGCGATGGCTGAGATTAATTATTTCCTTTGTCTTAATGATATTTGCTAATTAATCAAGAAGCGAGAGCTGAGATTAAGAAGGCTACACCTAATACAATTAGACTAATCAAGAAGTGAAAGTTGAGGTTAGGATAATTGAAGGGTTGTTTGATTTGATCATTGATGTTGGTGTATTTGATGAAGGTTAATGCATGTTAGTGGGGATGTATTAATGTCCTAGACTTTTCTCTTATCGATATCATATTTTAATCTTTGCAATCTTAGTTATTAGTTTCACTAAACAACTCATTTCTAGCGTAATCTAATAAAATTGAGCTAAATTGACCCTATATTAGCTTCCTAGAGGACGACCCGTAATTGTACTGCAACAGCCGTGCACTTGCGGTTATAATTAGTGACTAAAAAGAAGTCATCAACTCCAACATCATACACGATGTCAGGTCTAGTGTGTGATAAGTAAATGAGTTTGCCTACCAATATCTGGTATTTATTCTGATTAGTTACCTAAGCTCCTTCAACTATCTGCAGCCCATGATTCACTACCATAGGTGTGTCAACTGACTTGCAGTCTAACAATCTTGTTTCTGCCAAAAGATCTAGAATATATTTCTTCTGTGATATAAAAATTCCATCTCTAGATCTTAGTACTTCAATTCCTAGAAAATACTTGAGCATCCCAAGATCTTTCATTTTGAATTCCTTAAACACTTTTTCTTCAATTTTTCATCTCCTTAGTATCATTACCTGTAAGAATCATATCATCTACATAGATAATAAGGTAAGTTATGAGTTCTCCCCTCTACTTCAAGAACAAAGTATGATCGGAATTACTTTGATGATACCCATATATTTTCATTGCCATTGTGAATCTCCCAAACCATGCTCTAGGAGATTTCTTTAGACCATAGAGAGCCTTCCGTAGTCTGCATCCTCCTCCTGTAGAAAAATTTTCTGAAAAACCTAGAGGAACTTCCATATACACTTCTTCCTAGAGTTCTCCATGAAGAAAGACATTTTTTACATCGAACTGATATAGAGGCCAATCCTTGTTTGCTGCTATTGAGAACAATACTCGTATGATATCGATTTTTGCTACTTGTGAAAAAGTCTCAAAATAGTCAATACCATAGGTTTGAGTATATCCTTTAGCTACAAGTCTTGCTTTGTATCTTTCTATCGTCCCATCTGCCTTGTATTTTATAGTAAATACCCATTTGCATCCAACAGGTCTTTTTCCTGGTGGAAGATTGCATTTGTCCCATGTGTTATTTTTCATCAAAGCTTCAATCTCATCTTCCATAGCCTTTTTCCATAACTTGTTTTGAAGTGCTTCCTGTACATTTTTAGGCAATTTTTCTGAATATAGAGCAAAGTGATACAAATTAGCCCTTTTTGTCAGATTTTTCCCTCTAGCTATGTTTGCTATTGGATATCTCAACTGTCGAGGTTCATACTCAGGTTCATACCGTTTTGGGGGTATCCTTCTTGTGCTTCTCGGAGGTAACCTGTATTTCCCTTGGTGGTTATCTGCCTGCCTTGGTCATCACCTTTTTCTGTTTCAACCACTTCTTGTAGTTCTTAAGACTCAGTTTCTGAAACATCAAGGTTAGTGCTAGAGGTAGGTAATGGATTACTTACCTCATGATATTCATTCTGGTTTGGAGATGGAGTTACAGTGATAGTTGGAGATTGTACTATATGTTCTGATGTTTGCTCGGTAGGTCTACCTACATGTTCTTGTGGTACAAAATCAGACAAAACTGGGTTAGTTAACTAGCTTAGAGTATCATACTGTTTCTCCCCCTGACACTGAAGATGGTGGGAGTAGTAAAGTTCTGTTTCAAGAAAATCACAGTCCAGAGTGGTATAGATATGATTATTTTGTGGATCAAAGCACCGATACCCTTTTTGGTTTACTCCATACCCAATAAAAACACATTTAACAGCACATGGATCAAATTTTGATCGATTCTGTTTTGGTATATGCACATACGCTGAGGTGGAAGAGAAAGCGAGTGTGGTATAGAAGTATGGGAAGCTAAACAATCAAGAGGTGTTTTGTATTTTAGGATTTTTGTGGATAAACGATTTATGAGGTATATGGCTGTTGCTAGGGCTTTAGGCCAAAAATTTGTTAGTACTCTAGAATCAAACATAAGGGCCCGGGCATTATTTAACAAAGTTCTATTCTTCCTTTCTCTACCCCATTTTGTTGTGGGGTGTATGGGCAAGTTGTTTGGTGTATTATTCCATGGTCAGCACAGAATTCTTTCATTTGAGTGTTTACATACTCCCCACTATTATCAGACTGAAGAATATGTATGTGAGATCTATATTGTGTTTGGATTAGGGAACAGAAAAGGGTAAACTTCTCAAAGACCTCGCTTTTCTTTTTCAAAAAATAAATCCAGGTCATTCTAGTGGAATCAACAATAAATAGTAAGAAATAATTAAAACCATGACAATCATTATTCGGAGCTGGTCCCCATAAGTCTGAATGAACTAATTGGAATGGTATTTCTGATTTGGTTAAAGTAGGTTTATATGGTTGCTTATGACTTTTTGCAATAATGCAAGTCTCATAGACAAAGTCTTTATTTAGTCTAGATAGAGAAGGAAACAAATGATCTAAGTACCCAGGGGAGGGATGACCTAAACGTCGATGCCATAGCCAAATTTGTTGATTAACTGTTCCTCAAACATGCATTGCTTTCCTTTGGTGAGCTACATCATCAACATAGTACAATCCCTCCTTTTCAGTGCCATGCCCAATCACCTTCCCAGTCTAAATATCTTGTACCAAGCAAAAACCCGGATAAATTAGTTAAGTGCAAATTAATTCCCTTGTTAACTGACTCACAGAAAGAAGTTTATGAGATAATTTAGGAACATATAAGCAATTATTCAAGGATATTTCTAAGGATAGCTGAATTTTTCTTTCTCCATCAACTGTTGTTAAATCGCCGTTTGCGGTATGAATTTGAATCTTCCTTATTTTTTTAATTTCAGAAAAATCTGAGCAGTCAAAAGTCATAGTATCTATGGCTCCACAGTCGAATATCCATTTTTTATTTTTTACCGAGGATATCAGACTATATCGATTATGTTTTTGGGTTTCAAGTTCTGGCTTCGGGGCTTTTTGATTCTTCTGGGCTTTAGTACTCTCCTGGGCCTCGTGCATAAACTCAATCCAAGTGAGGGGAGCGAAGACATTTAGGGTTTTAACCCTAGAAATCTCACCTTGCTCTCTTTTCCTTCCCGCAGCCATGGCTTGTCTCTCTTGGTTTGGTTCTTCATCCTTCTTCTCTTCTCTGCTATTCTCTTCCACGGCCTTAGTCACAGCACCTCCCATTTTTACTCCCCTCTTCTTTGAGTCAGGCCACCACTCAGGGTAGCCAATTAACTTGAAACACCCTTCACGGGTGTGTTTTGTTCCTCTTGCCGTTTCTTTCTTGCTGGTTTTCCTCTCGTCTGTTGTCTTCTCGTCGGTTCTGATGTCTGTCTGTCCGGTGCCTTGACGCCCTGAAGCCGCTCCCGATTCCGGTTGAAGCTGGCTTCGGTGTGGTGTTCTCCGGTGACATTATGTCCCTTCGGGCCACCTCCCTCCTTATAGCCGAGTAAGCTTCCTCCACCGTCGGTAAGTGCTCCCTATTGACGAGATCCCGACGGTCTTTGTCAAAAGTGTCATTCAATCTTGCGAGGAACTGGTAAACCCTCACTCTCTGGTTTTGTTCGTTGTAAATTGTGATATCATCGGGGCATTTCATGGGGTTTGGAACTCGTCTGTCGATTTCCTTCCATAAGGCTACCAGTTTCCCATAGTAAGTCTCGATGTTATCTGTCCCTTGTCTGAGTGTGCTTGCTTTTGTCATTAAATCAAATATCTGTAGACCATCTTGGCCACTGTTGAACAATTGCTCTAGTCCCTTCCATAAATCTCTTGCAGTTGGATAGTCTAAGAACTGATTGACCAAGTCCGGATCTATATTTTCTAGAATCCATGAAACCACAATTGAATCATGCTGAACCCACCGATTGTATTCTAGGTCATTTTGGGATGGGTTTGAGGCGATGATATGACTGAGCCTCCCCCTCCCACTAATGGCCAGATGTATGAATTCGACCATTTTGTGTAATTGTGATGATTGAGCTTTTCTGCCAGATTTATTGGTTGGTTGTTTGAGTTTTCTGTGGGTGGTTTTGTGGTGTTGAATTGTTGAAACATTTGCATACACTGTTCCATCGTTTACAGAGGTTCAGCTTGATTTGTGGTTGATGATTGGGTGTCATCGGAATCCATGGACATGTAAGTGGTATTACTGGTATATGATAAACCGAATTTTGAGATCCGGCTCCGATACCATGTAAGTGGGTTTAATTGTGTTTTTCATATGTTCAATGTTCTGATTTTCAAGGGCTTTATAGTTGAAAACTTCCCTAAACTAATTATGTAAATATTCTGATTTCCTAATATTACAAATATTGATTGATCTTCCTTACACTTCTTGGTAGATTCATTTGCCTTGTTTCCTTAGATTCATATCTTGGTAATCTTGAAATGTTTACAATCTCGTATTCACATGATCTCATCTTATGTTGTTTCGCTTTACCTATTTATGTCATCTTCATGACTTTGTCAATGGTCAACATCTTTGATTACGTAGAGGAGTTGCATGTTTGACCACTTGGCATCATATTGGTCACATTCCTATATCAAAGGAAAGATCCAATCAACTATTTACCTTAGCTTCTTTTGCTAGATATTTCAAGGTACTTCCAAGTCTTAATATATTATACTTACTATTTTCTAGGAAGCTTCGAGGCATTGAACGTACGTTCTAGTTATTTTATTTTTTTCTCAACTTCTATTTATACACCTGAAATTTGTAACCAAAAGGCATCATTGGCAGTATTCTAATCTACAAAAGAATAAGAGCAATCAAAGCCACCCAAAAAACCTCCTTCAAAATGCCATCATTTCCTAGTTTATTTAGTTGCTTCTCAACTTCTGCAAGGCATCAGATTGCTTGTGAAGAAGCAGTAAATCACACAAAAGCTGGTGAGTTAACGACGGACGACGATGCCAAGACGATAAAGAGGTCTTCGGCGCCCATTGTGATGTCTTATTTCCCCGTTGGAGGAGCAAGGTTTTCTCGCTTGTGAAGGAGTCATTTCATATTATCATGATCCATATATGCTCATACCAATCTATTTATGTCCGAATTATATCTCGTACAGAAGAACGTACGAATGATGATGATAACGTAGAGGAATTATGGGTTGCGATACTTTAGCTATAGCTATAGCATACATATTAACATTACTTCATATGTTTCATCTAATATTCATTAGTGAATACTTCTTATAATCATTGTAAATTTTGTTCTCTCGGTTTGGACGGAATATGTGTTAATAACTATTAAGGCTTTTGTAATACTAATAATTTTGTATAGTTTATATTTCTTGCTCAAAGGTAACGGTTTCAATGTAGGTCATTTGCAAAATTACAAGAGTATTACCCATTAACATGATTTCAGCTCTATCACGAAAACAGTACAAATATATTTGTAGTGGAATATATACAAACTGTAACATTTATAGTACTTTGTAAATTGTATGCCATCATTTCCTAGTTTGTTTAGTTGCTTCTCAACTTTGAATCATCTCCTGTCATTTGTGGCTTTTGCATTGTCCTATCTAGACCTCTTTAAATGGATAGAGACCTGTGGGCTCTTAACCGATCCGTTTGTAAAATGGCTTATTAATAATGAGCTTAATAGGTTGGTCTCTTAAAGAGTCATGTTTTATTGGATTTTTAATTGGTCAAGTATGGTCAATAATATAGTTTTCAACTCTTTTAAACGCTATCAGATAACGAAGTATATTCACTTACTTGTCGATGATTCACTATCAAAAATTAGAGGTGATACACATAAACAATCCCCTCTATAGATAAAATTATACTCTCTTTGTACGGTCCGACCTGACCCGTTTTGCATCTTCTTTGACCCGACACAGTCCGATCCGTTTTTCTTGTAACTTATCCCGGGCCTGATCCGACCTAATGCACAAATTTATTACTATACTATCAATAGTTGCTTGAGGCCCCAAAGAAGCCACTTGGCCCTAGTTGCAACCGTTGTTCTTATTTTTTCTTCTGTGGTATAAGTTTTATATTGTTTGGGTTGTAGGACGTGGAATTTATAAAAAAAAAAAAAAAATTGATTTCATTCATTGATGTGTGTTGCTTTCTTTTCGAAATAGACATTGATATTTTTTTATTCCTATTACCATCTAGAACAATTATTTTTGATACATCATGCAAGTACTTTATGCATGTGGCGTGAAAATTAAAGTATATTTAAATTCCCAAAAAAATAATAGATGAAACATGTTGTATACCATTTAAATGCCTAGATTTTTTATTTTTTTTTTGGTGCAAACCTAAATGCCTAGATTACATGACGTAAACTATGAACATTTTAATGTTCTTTGCTTTAGGTTTTATGGTAAAATTGAATTAGCTTTAATTTTCATTCAATTCTGGTTTTGGGCCGTGGTGGCCTTGTGAGCCCAAAGATGCTCGGCCTTTCCTTTTGCTTGTTCTTCTGATGTTCTCCACTGTCTGACCTAAAGAATGAAGAGTTGACGATGTTGCAAAACTGGTCTTGATTGTTTCACCTATAGCTTTATACAATTCAACTGTCTCTTTATAACTTTGTAAGTGCTAAATGAAACTTCAACCAACTTTTCTTAATTAATATGTTTTAATAATTCGTTGATTGATACGACCGGCACCTATTGTAAATTTGTACACCTTAAATTCTCTTGTTTGTGATAATTCTAATAATCTGGTAATTTTCATACATATGATACATGATATTTCTTGACAGTTTATCACTTGTCTAAGCCACTGTTAATCAATACTTCTACTGTTTTACTTTTCTTAAGTTGTGTTAGTTATTATACACTTTGACTGCCTATCATCTCTCATTTACGGAGTAAAATTATGAGGTTTTTCTAATTCATATCTGACATAAATTATATCATGATATTAAGATATTAGATATATATATTGTTATATCAGTTATAGCTATTGTTATATCAGATATATATATTTTTATATTTTATATATATGTATTGTTATATCAGATATAAAAATATATAAAATATATATTAGGTATAGACATTATGATCACATGTATAAAAATAAAATTACAAAAATGTCCTTAATATATTTATATTATGTATAAATTAGAAATTTCTTGTAAAATTATTAGTAATTGACGCATATATACCATAGATAAATAATTTCATTTTACTCTAACTCATAGACCGAGTGTCATGTGAATTGTGAAATGTTATTGTGCATTAAATTAGGCGAGTCTTTACATTTTGACTTTGTACTTTTTCTTAGAGGCGATCGACTTTCAATTGTTGTATAGTACTTCGTATATATGTTAGCTAGCTAGATTATATCCTATGTTTGTTGTGTAGTTTGAATTATATTATAGGTAATATGTTGTATGTTGTGTCGTAGGGTAATATTGCATACATTAGTAGGTTGGTTCTCTCTTTTCTTTCAAAGATTATAGCACACAGTCTCGACCTTCAACAAGTATCTACTGCTCTAGGTATTAAACTAGATACTTCGTATCTGATGTAATGCTTCTACTAACGTATATGCACCATTGAAGATTCATAGAAAGTTACATCACCTAAACGAAATAACGAAGGCTGTAAATCTGAGAGGTGTAACTCTTTTCATAAGTAAACTTTTAAGTCATGCTTTAATTTGACGTGCGTTTTGTTTATACGGTCTGAGATACGGAGTAATTAATATAGTATGATCATATTCGTCATTGGAGTAGTATAGTGTGATCATATTCGTCATTGGAGATTTATATAATAAGCATAGCGTGCAATTTTTATATTGATCATATAGTCATCATGCAATTTGTATTATGATCATATAGTCATCATGCAATTTATATTATAGTCATCATACTCATTATAATATGATAAATGTGCATGAGTTGCCATAATGGTAAGTAAGACAAGTAATGCTTGACTGCTTAAATTAATGATTATCATTAGTCTCTACATGCCAGTTCTACCACTCACCAATTAAATTATACTAATCATTCGTTCATTATATCAAAATTTCCAGAGATTTAATTGGACCGACTGCTTTCATTTATTTATTTTAAACACATCAACTTCTTTAGGACTTTATAGTTTATATATCTTAATAGCTTCGTAGTGAAAAAGGAAAAGTTTATGTTGCAGTCATTAAGCAATAATACAACCGTACAATGTAATACTAATCATGCACATGCAGTGTACGTGCGAGAGATGTGGATGTACTGATTTTAGATAGATTATACTATTCCCGTCTGTTATCACTTTTTGAATTTGTAAATTTTCTGCCCAAATCATCTGTTGCAGGTTAATGTTAACCGGAGTTAGTAATAGTATTTCATGTAGGAGTATGAAGCCTTGTGTTTATATGAACTCTGCTTACAACAACGAGTTTCCAGAGAGTTCATATAATTCTGAACTCTATTTTACAAATTCAACAATGGAGAAATAAAAAATGGGTTTGCAAACAGAGAGAAATGATCAAGAGAGATTAGGAAATTTAGAAAGAGAAGTAAATTGTATTATTTCTATCATCTATCTATTTTATAAATATCTTAACAACCCGGGATTAGTTATAAATAACTTTGAATAAATACACTGATCATTAGTTTACAATTAAAATATCATGCATAATTAATTAGATCTTTGTACGTAGCATGTTTCTCTTAGTCTTTACGACCAAATTAGAAGATCAAGAACATTGATCGTGATTCCTCCAAGTCACCTACAAATCCTAGGTTTTGGATAGATTGAGTTGATGTATCACATACACCAATATTCATCTACTTATATAGTAAATAGAAGCTTGATGAGAAAGTGTTCGATCTTCTCGTAACCAAAATAAGTTTAGTCAAATCCATGAGCCTTAATGAGCTCTTATTAGTTTGATGCAATCCATCACTATATAGCATGTAACCTTATAACTTATAAGATCCAACTAACGTTAGCAGTAGAACCAATTCATAATTGAACTATAAATCATAATAGGTTTCTAACTAAACGTTTCAACTATCTAAATTAATCAAATTAATAATCTTTATTATTTAAAATATTAAACCATCAATTAGTCTATGAACCTGATCATATGACATACCATTTCTTCGATCTCCACTTATCCTAAAATAAGTGTGCATTCACATTCCTTTATCACTTTAATGTCTTAGTTTGAACATAATGTAAAACACACATGTCATTCTTATTTGGTCCAAATTATCGATAATTCATTTGACTATTAATTCACCAATATTAATAAAATGAGAGAGCAAAGCATTTGCATGAATCAGGTGAATTTTCTTTGGTTAGAAATTTTTATGATTTTTGTTTTCAAGTGACGGACACTCCATGTATAAAACAAGTTGCTCAAAAGTATGAGTATTCTTTTTAAATCCAGACTTTTAACTTGTTTACTCTTATCCCAAGTAGATACTCCCTATATTTCTTTTTATTCATTTCATTTGTTTTTGCATAGATTTCGAAATAAACTTAAATTTCAAATATTTTGAGTTGTGTATTATAATTTAGCGCTAAAATATTTAGGCAAATTTTTAAGAGCCTAACGATTTTTTTTAATATAGATTATGGAGAAATCATACTCGAAATTTAGCGCTAAAATCTATAAATTTAAAATAAGAAGAATAAAAAATAAAAAGAGTATTATTATTAGAATTCAATATTATGCTCAAAGAGTGTATTATAATGATTTTGTTCAAGCATCTTTTAAAAATTGAATGGAGGGTATTTCTAATTGGTTAGTATTTAATCAGGGAAAACTCAATAAGTACCTCGTTAAACAAGCAACGATAAAAAAAAAAATAAAAAAAAAAAAAAAAAAAAAAAATTTACAACCATAGAATTAAGCGAATGAAAAATGGAATAAACATTGAAACAACATGCAGTCAACAGCACCAATCAAACTACCTAAGCTTGCTTTTCTGAAAGACTGAAACCACCCTTTTTCTAAAGTTTATCTAGAAGCTAAGAATAAGACCACTCCTGACTCCTCGACTCCAATGAATGAGTCTGACGTTATGTTTTCATTAAATGTTCATTAATTAATAATGGTACTTTTTAACTTTTATCATACGCACTACTTTTGTCGCATATAATTCATGTTTTATGATTGCGTAACACATTAACGTTGAATATATTCCCATGTACACAGACACACAGTGGGGGTAACTGGGTGAGAACTGAGAGCTCGTCATGCAAATATTTCATTGAGAACCTTGTTTGAACGATTACTAGAAATAAATTTGCTATTAGAATTTAAACTAACAGTGAAAGCATCACATATCACATTGATATGAGTTCATTCAAGTCATTGTATCGTCTTGAAATGTCGAATTGAATCTTGTGAAAATCTGCAAAAGCAAATGAGTATAACAATTCAATCTATAAATAACTTAGCAGTGATCTAGACAAGCTACTTACATTAAAACTTGTCAAACATTATATTAATGAGTATTTTGGAAAATTAAAAATATAGTTTAATTTTCAGGAAAAATAACGTAGGTGGATATAAGGTGTTCATTGGCCCAAAAATCTTGATTGATTTTCTGTCCTTAATTTAAGGTTTGTGTTTGTTGATCACATTTCCCTTTTTTTTTTTTTAACGTTGATCACATTTCACTTTTTTTTTTTAAACGTTGATCACATTCCGTAAAAATAAATAAATTATACAAGTAGTTTTATTTTTTTCTCCCTTGCATAGAGTAGCGTCAATCTTTTGTCTCATTTGTGTTCTTCACAGTTCAAAGAACTAAAATCCAAACCCATTTCCAAATTCTTCAAGAGAACTTAGCCGAGTGGCAGGGAAGGTTGAACTTAACTGTGCGTGCCGGACCTGACTGAGAAAGAGCTTTCATAGTTGTGTGTGTCGTACGGAGAATCGAGTTTGCACTCCCATCTTGCCCTGATAAAGAGGCTTTACTTTCAGTAACTTCTTTCACTCGTTCTGTCGATCTTCTCTAAGCCAACTGAGCAGATTCTACATTTGTACTTCTATATTCTTAATCTTCTCACTTCTGTAGCTCATCTTTACTTCTTTAGTAGCGTGTCAATCTGAATTCTGCTCACCTACCTTCACCCCTCATCTTCCCCTCTAAGATTGTACCTTTTCCCTTACAATTTTTTTCACAATTTCCTCTGAATTTTCCTGAATTTTTACCCCAAAAAAGTAGATTTTTTTGTTAAGTGGGTCCAATAGTCATACTTTTTCTCAACCCCACCAAAATCACCTCTAATCTATCTGGGCATCTGAGTTGAAGCTTGTATATGAAGTTTTTTTGTTGACCCTAACCATGGCTCTGAAAGCTGATTCAATCATTTTGGGATGTGGGGTTTTGTCATCATCTCCTGATTTGGGTACTAGACCTTGTTTTGGAGGGCACTTGAGTTTTAGGAAAGATCTCAAGAGATTAGGGAAATGGGATTGTTATTGTAATCTTTTGGGACAAAGCGCAATCACCCCTGTTGAAGGTGAGAGGCCAATGAAGTCTGGTGGTGGAACCGCTGCTGAGCAGCCTCAGAGCCTTTCTTCTGAGGTGGTTCGGAAAATTGAGCGTACTGGAATTCATAGGGATTTGAATTTACTTCCTAGTGAGTTTTTTTCTTCACATTTATGCTTTTAAGTTTGTATCTTTTGATAATTATGGATTGATATGTATTATGGGTATTCATTGGTTTTGTGATTTTGTTCTTATAAATGAGAGAGTTGATTGACTTGAGATCTGGGTATGATGAAAGATTGAAGCTTTTGTTGGTTTTGCATTGTTGTTGAACTGGGTTGGATGAAAGATTGAAGCTTTTATTGGCTTAGCATTGTTGTTGAACTGTGTTGGATAAAAAGATCGAAGCTTTTGATGGTTTTACGTTGTTATTGAACTGGGTTGGATGGAAGATTGAAGCTTTTGTCGGTATGGATGGATGTTTTCTTGAGCATTTTGGTCATTGTCTGCATGATGATCTTTTCTTGTATGTTAATCAATATTGCATTGGTGCAAGCTGCAAGGGATATTATCTTCATGATATGGAGTACTTGTTAGGATTTGTTTGCATACTTCTAGACAAAATGGGTGATATAGCTTGATCTGGCCTTGGGGACAAGTGTCACGGTCCCAATGGATCGATTGGATTGGCGTGTCCATTCAAGGGTTAGACGTGCTCTTTCTAGGAATCATCATTAGATTTTGGTCCAATTACCGTTTGTGTTGCGACATCTCTAAGGTTTGGAACTGGATTACTTTTGGATTGCAATGATTTTTATTGTGAAAGCCATAGCTGATTATTTGTGGGGTCGGACTTGAAAAAAAAAATTGCACATTTCGAATTGGACCAATTTTTATATGCCTAAACCCGTACTTTCAATCTATAAAGGTGAGCTTTTTAAGCCATTTTATGCTATTTTGGTGTAAATGCTAATTTTGAGTTGCTCAAAATACAAACTTTTTTAAAAAAAAAATTGGATTGGATCGAGTTTGGCCCGACTTCAGGCCTAAAATTTCTGGCTAGACCACCTTGATCACTTCTATCACTTTGTATAGTTTGGCTGGGGATACTAAGTACTTAGTCCGTCTACCCTCATGACTAGTTCTGCAATACTTTGTAAAGAAATGATGACAGGTTTGAGCATAATATCACTTGGAAGTTGGAACTAACTCATAAATGCCCATGATAATTCATCTCTGCTACCAAGTATATGTTTTTCTCCATTGATCTCATCGCCTCTTCCTTGTGGTTTTTAAACTCTGTCGACACATTAGCTTTTAAATCTATCATCCTATTTGTGGTTACGTATCGGCCAGTCAGGTTGATAAAGAGCCAATATGGACCTGGCCTTCATGATCAAAATGGCTGATGCCACAATAAAGTACAAGCCTGACTGTCACAGAATTCTCAGCTATACCTTATGTTAACATCTCTCTCCTTTTGACACCTGTAGGAGTAAACAAGTAATTCGAATGAATGAAAATAACATGCATACATTCTTACAGAGTACTTGGTAGTGAAGTGTCACCGTCATGGGCATTCCATATATATTTACAAACTCATTTTCATTATCTTTTACCTTTTATTTGTAATCTTGTAACAAAGGAGCGAATATATGTTTGGGATTCTCCAAGGCCCGGATGCCTGAAAAGCAATGAACATTTCCTTATGAAACTAAGTTCTGGTTGTTTCAATTGGATAATGATTTTCTTCCATTCAGTGAGTTTAAATATTAATCTTTTACCCTAGTTGGGAAGAACAGTTGAGCACTGCTGAATGCTGATTTACTGAGTTTGTGCCTTTTCTTATATATTAGTTC
Organism: Dysphania ambrosioides; assembly: GCA_026401315.1. Classification (NCBI taxonomy): domain Eukaryota; kingdom Viridiplantae; phylum Streptophyta; class Magnoliopsida; order Caryophyllales; family Amaranthaceae; genus Dysphania; species Dysphania ambrosioides. The sequence goes on from CM048667.1 coordinate 25,342,139, forward strand.
TGCCCAGTGGTAAGGTCTAGTGATTAAAAATTGAACACTGTAGTTATAAACTTTTCACATTGGGTGGGCCTAAATCCTGTTTGGTGACAATGACTATGACTATACCATTATCCTCCCCCTCTATGAATTTGTTTGTACTTGGATGTTATGACTAAGATTACATTGTCATCTTGCAACCCGATATTCTGAAATAAATAATGTAGTTGGAAATTTATTATTTTGATATATAATCAATCAATATGCTAGGAGATTGTCTTCCCTGAAATTTAGTGGCAAATGACACTGTAATATATATCTTACTGTGTAACATGTTGGCAACTGCAGGACCATTGTCTGCCTCTGATCTCTCTGTGTCTCAGAATGGTGGCTCAAAAGTCCGGGTTGCTTATCAAGTAAATGCATATTTATTGTATATTTATTGTATTTGTTATTCTAGAATGAAATGTTCTGATATTAAGTATTAACTTGAACATTTTATACATTTACTTAGGGGGTGCCAGGATCTTATAGTGAAGATGCTGCTCTGAAAGCGTATCCAAGTTGTGAGACTGTTCCTTGTGATGGATTTGAAGCTGCTTTTAAGGTTCAACCTGAGTTCTTAGCCCTTATATGGTCTGCCACCTGTGATATTAGTTCTTGCCATGTGTTTACTTATCTTTTCTGCAGGCAGTTGAACTGTGGTTAGTGGATAGAGCAGTTATACCTATTGAGAATTCTGTGGCTGGTAGTATTCATCGGAATTATGATTTACTCCTCCAGCATAGGCTGCATATAGTGGGCGAGGTTCAGTTAGATGTTAATCATTGTCTGATGGGATTGCCTGGAATTAGAAAAGAGGATCTAAAGCGTGTATTGAGTCACCCTCAGGTGCTTTGTTTTATTCTCCTCGTCGTTAGTATGAAATAATGTTTATTTATTAGATGCACTGCTACTATATCGAAGTATGTATGCTAACCTGTACCGAGGGCTTCCTTACTAAAGCGCTCTTCAATTCATGAATATTTCTTCTTGCAGGCACTTGATCAGTGTGAAAAGATTCTGAGCATCTTGGGTCTTATTAGAATAAGCGCTGATGATGCTGCTGATGCTGCACAGGTGGTACTTTAAAACTTCCTTCCTGCTGCTCCAAGACTGAATGTGTTTTGATGCTCATTTTGCATTTTCTGATCCAGATTGTAGCTTCAGAGCGCAAAAGAGACACAGGGGCTGTGGCTAGTGCTCGTGCTGCGGCTATATATGGCCTTAATATTCTCGAAGAAAGAATACAGGTGAACTACAAATATACATCATATAAATGTCAGACATAACTGCTATAGATTCAATTCTTCCAATGGTGGCAGTCTTATCTTTTACTGGTTACCATTACGTAGTTGCACTTCTTGGTCTTTCTTTTTGTTTCTGGACCCGTATTTAGAATTCATTGTAAACCTTTTGGATGCGATGCCTCGATGAATTCACTACTCACATGGTTGGTATTTACTGTATCGTGCGCTTTTAGGCCTGAAGTATATAAGATAGATACTTTGAATGAAGATTAGTTTATAGCTCAGTTGCAACTTTACTCCAGGATTTCTGTGCATCTACCAAGTTCTTTAATTTGATATTACTTGCTAGTATGTACACAAATATAGGGTTTGTAGAAAGTATTGGGTTTAGAGTAAGCTTAATGTGCAATGCCTCAGTTGCAACCTGTATAATGGCTCTCTTCCTTGTCAATGAAACCTCACTTGTTTACGTGTGGTGTGATGTTACAAATGGTGTATATCCACCTACCTTGTCAAAAGACTTATGTGCTTCTTTCGTAAAATTTATTATTGCAGAAGTAGTATCTTTGACCTAATATCAAAAGCGTTCTAAGTTTCCGGTTTATGACTCACTTTGCAGGATGATAAGGATAATGTTACCCGTTTTATGATACTTGCCAGAGAGCCTGTTATTCCAGGCACAGATAAGCCTTATAAGGTATTCTTCTATTTTAACCTTATTTAGAATAAACATAAGCTGTCTATATATTATGGGATGATTCAGATTGAAGAAGAATATTACTCCCACAGTCATTACTAAATCTTCCTAGTGTTTTCTTTTCTTTTTTTTTTTTTTGAGTTGTGGTCTTGGAAGCCAAAATTATTGGTCAAATGAAGTCTCTGGGAAGAACTATCGAGTAAGTTATTTTGATTTTCTTGTAACTGCTATGATTGCTTCAGACTAGCATCGTTTTCTCTTTGGAGGAAGGTCCTGGTGTACTTTTTAAGGCATTGGCTGCATTTGCCCTTCGTAATATTAATTTGACAAAGGTGAGTTTAGCAGAGGCTTTTTGGCTTAGTTATCTAAACTCCGTTCTTCAGTTTACTCATCTTTTCCATTTCTATGGGTGTTTAGATTGAGAGTAGACCACAAAGGAAGCGTCCACTTCGCATAGTGGATGGCTCAAATAAGGGGAGTCCCAAGTAAGTACTAAATCATGAAGCATTTGTTTTTCAAGTCACATATCTTTGTTGGATGACTAATACTGTCCTGTAAATCATAACGGTGTTAAGAATATTAACTTATTGGTTTTATCTAAATGGACAATTGCTGATCAGACAGAAATATACCACATTCTACGTTCATATCCCCTTTATCAACTTTTATTGGGAAATAATATCCTCATTGTCACCTTACTGCCTGTGGTAAAGTAGAATTATTGTCTGCTTACAAATGGCATCAACAAGAATTTGTCACGTCTTTCCGAGTTTCTGTGTGCATGTGTATGTTATCAAAAATAAATTTTTTAAATTCATTATAGTCTAGGGTTAGTAATAAATTTCAGATCTCTGGAGCTTAGCTTAATGTATTTCATACAATAGTTCATGCTGGAGTCTTAAGATTGCTCTACGTCAATATTATTTAAATTGGGGTTTCTGAATTGTGGGTGGTATTTAAGCTTCTGTAAAGCGTATTTCGATTTATAAGTGACTAAGTGCATTAACGTTGTTCGTGTTTGGGTTCTTAGGGACTTTTCAGCAAAGAATCAGATGAGTTTCAATGAATAATGAGCAATAAATTTAGATAGAGAAATCTTTCCTCAATTAGACAGTTTGGTTCCTGTTCTAGACATTTACACTTAATTTGTCCTCTTCCTCAATATCAAATAGTTATGATCTCTTACCTTCATATGCAATCCACCCTATTGGATTACCCCTTAGAGAAGTGAAATACTAAAATTGCAAAGGGTATAAAATGACTCTTGTTCTATTTTGAGTATGTATCCCTGGCAAGCATATTAGCCAGAATCGGTACTCATGTCAGACAGGGGCGTGCGTATAAGTATCAAACTCTGCTACTTATTATGAAAATTTTCCTTGTTTTGGGTCCTAAAAGAAGTACAAAGTGACATTATATACAGTCCACACCCATGTTGGTGTGCACGGGTGCTTGAGGTAAATTGAAGAATCCAAGTATCCGAGTAACTTGCTTAGCATGCCCACTTAGACGTTCTAAAATGGTCGTGAGCTTGTTGAAAACATTGGAATTATGCAATCAAAGAAGTGAAAACTAGGAATCTGTGTTCAGACTTTTGACATTATTAGGAAAGAAATATAAAATAGTTGTACCTTATAGCTTACTGGAAATTAATGAGAAATAAGAGGCTGGGAAGGTAATCCTACTTAGAGACTTGCAATGTGAGAAAGAAAGGTAATGCTGTTTTCTTGAAGATTGAAGAAATTTTACAAAGCAGAGGATCCATGCGATTGAAATCTGCTCATAGAGATGATACCTGCATCCTCTCCCTGGGAAGGGCGGCTGCTAAAACAGCCCTATGCTGTCAGGGCCGGAAAGCCACTGGGGATGACTAATATGAATAGGCTATCCCACTCTATATCATATATTATCTTCCACTGTCTCTAACTCTTCCATACCATTGGCATTCACTGATAATTGTAGATTTCTGACTTTTAAATTGATGGTTTGTAATTACAAAGAGAGGTGAGACATCATAAAACACATAGGTCATGGCTGGATAAATTTCTGTATTATAAGGATTTGGCTGGTAAAGTTGCATTATGAGACCCACATTAGAAGCCAATCTATTTGTTTATTCCATTTATTGGAGGGTTATGGTTTGCCTTCTGCATTATTGAGCAGCAGTAAAGCTCTTGAAATTTTTTCATCGTTCTCACTCTTGACTGTTATTGTTCTGGCAGACATTTTGATTACCTTTTCTACATCGACTTTCAAGCATCAATGGCAGCACCTGAAGCTCAATATGTGCTGGGGCATTTGCAGGTCAGTTCTTGTCATGAGTTATAATTACCTAGTCATTATCATCTACACTGTTGGCCATGCTATTCCTGTTTTTTGTATGAAACAGCAAGTTTATTTACCCAAAATTATACGTCTTAATTCACTTTGTAATTCAAGATACGATGTTTGCAGTGAGACAGACTTAGACTGCTGGATTTTATGTTGTCAATTTTTATGTGTATCTTAGATGGAAAATTTCATACTATTTCAAAAAAAATGATGAATTAACGCTAGACGTTATCTGAGGAATTTTTTTAACCTTATTGCAGGAGTTTGCTAGCTTTATACGAGTCCTTGGTAGTTATCCCATGGACTGCCAATAGACAACCTCAGTGATCAGTTACCCGAGCTAGATAAAGCTCACCAATTCATTTTTCGACTGTACATATGTTCCACCCCATTGACTCTGAGCCAGAATTTTGCTGAAGCAGCTTATTTCCTGTCTCCCTGTATTCACCCCATTCTTTTTATTGCATTTTAAGGGTAGAAGTTTTTTTCTATGTTGATGTCAAAATTAAAAGTTCATAAGCTGCTGCTCCCTGCAGGCCAAGTTCAATGGGGAAGGTTAACAAGATACCTTTGACGCAGAAACTGTTTTTTTTTTTTTTCGAAAAATGATTGAGCTACTAGTGGTACATTATTTCTTTGATAATCATTATTTTTGCCAAAAACTGCCTACTAATGACAATTTAAGGATGGGATATTTGACAACTAGTTTGAGATGTGTGGTTGAAAATGTAAAGGCTAAGAAGTGAAAGCAATGTAATCAACATGACAAATTGGTGATGTGGAAAACTCGAATTTGGGAAAAAAAGAGTAGAGGAATGCAACTAGTATTACACGTTAATATGAAAAATGGGAGCTAGTATTTTTTTTAGCTGGCAAATCAGTGGAGTGAAGTGTGTTCTGCCTTCGCTTCTTTACCTTTCTATAGTTGCTTTCCTTCAACGTATTTGTTTGTTAAGAATCCAAATCCCCTTGTCTTGGAACTGCTTCCAACGGGGAGCATGGTTCACCTATTCAATCTTTATCCATTTAGCAGTGACTGTCTTTTTGAGATACACTTAGGCATTGACCTGATCCTTCCAATTACATTGTTTACTCGGAGAGCATGTTTTGCCTAACTACTTTTGACTTACTGGACCCTTAAAGTATCTTCGTAGGGGCCTAATATTAGCTCCAAACACTTAGCAAGGATGTCCATATTTTCATGGCATATCAGTTGAATGCCCACTGCATAGTCGTGATGCTTGGATATGTGTCGTCCAGAAAATGTTGGCTGGGCTTTTAATCGAACAAAAAAAAAAAAAACTTGTTAATTAGCTTTCTGTGAAGATTCTGTTCATTTATTTTTGTGTTCAGCTATCATATTTTTAAGAAATGAAATTCAAAATCTTTTTATTCCATATAGAAACTTTACTGCACAAGTTGACTTGTTCAAATGGAAGGGGCCTACATTAAGGGTCATTGACCGGTCCGTTTGTAAAAATATCTAAATAATTATGAACTTAATTGGATAAGTCTTATTGAGGGTTATGTTTTGTTGGATCTTTAATGAGTCAAGTCGGGTCAATAATTGGGCCAATAGTTTTCAAGGCATTTAAATACTATCAGGTAATGAATATTTTCCATTTGTCAATGATTTACTACCAAAGATTTGTGGTGATACACGCAGACTATCAACTTTTATAAATAGAATTATACTCTTTTTGGACGGCCTGACTCGGCCCGTTTTATATTTTTTTGGCCCGTTCTGCCACGTCTATGCACAAGCTACAAAACTGGTGATGGAAGTTTTATCAGATGTTAATAACCTTTTGGACAGAGTATCAGCTGCATGTATATAATTAGCGTTTAACTCAGGCAGTCATTACATAGTCTTCAAAGATGCTAGAATTTATCGTGGGTTGCTTAGCTGTTGGAGCACTTGTGTGAACTGCTAAATGCACCTTGGCTATGTTTCAACACTACTTGGGAAGATTCTGCTGTTCAGATTTTAAGCTGGATCTTTATCCCTCCTTTTTGACGTATTACTCGATTAGTGTCATTTAAGATTACAAAAGGCATAACATCAGGGGGGGCATATAATTGAGCATAGCATAGAATCAAAGATTGCTTGACTGAAACATGAGCGAGCTTATTTCCCCTCTTTACAGACATGAAAGAACAAGCAAGATATGAAATTGCAACCTTCAAGTGAGCTGTGGTCGAATATCACATTGATGTAATCAAGTGGCTTGAAAGACTGTTCATAGTTAGACATACACAATTTCACACATAACTAGCATTTCCGTAGATGCTAGAGACAGTGCCATAGGTGCCCAAAGAGGGGAGAGGGGAGGGGGGGTGTAATATTTCACTTTGGTTCCAGATCCATTCCTATTGCCGAATGAGGCATTCAATATCTTTATTTTAATCTCTAACATTTTTTCAAATAAATCTGAAAAATAATGAGCAATAACCTTCAAAATTCAGTCATCATGCAAAATTCCAGACCATTGAGAGAAACAAGATCCACTCACCATGGATTTTTATAGGGTCATATAAGAACTAAGAGTGATTAAAACCTTTTATTTGACTACAAACAATGATTTCAATCAATTTCAAAAACTCCTACGATTAAGTTCTAAACTCATTTTCAGCATTCAGACACTGAAATTTAGTCACCTTTAGGTTCCAAACCTCTTCTTATGACCTTACAAGGCATCCATACCGTGATACTGGATTTTTTTACCCTTAACCGTGAGCTTCAAGAGGAGGGGGAGTACTCACCAGTCACCACATACTCACAATTTCACAACTCAAGGCTCAGTATTCAAACCATCCCAAAAGCCTAAAACACAGTTGTGACAAGCATGAATGGCACTAAGCACAATAACAAACTAACAATATTAGCAATGCGTAAGGATACTATAAAGGGTACTCAATTTCAACTTATTTGCATACTGCAAAAGACAGGAGTACATTCAAAACGGTTCATAGTTTGTCTGAGTCCTAGAGTTCTCACACATAAAACCTCACGGATCTGAATCATAGCAAAAGTAACCAGACATTTATTTATGCAAGCTTATCATTCATAGAAGGAACAACTAGAAATCAACTTCAGCCATTCACTTCCTTGAGAAAATCTTCATTGTCAACAAGAACCTGCAAGTGCACAATTCAAGAAACTATGAGATAAGCTCATTTAATGAAAACTACTTGGGGATAAACTTTACAACGTGAGCATACCATTTGATGCCATGTTTTCTAGATAGTTGTGCTCATGCCCAGAAAGTGCATAAGCATCACTCGATTATGGAAACAGCAAAGTTATAAAGTAGGTAGGGCAAAGAAAATTCAAAATAAGAGTGATGAATGATTCAGTTGATTCATATCGCTTTGCACTTAGGGGTACTGTGAGATAAATGGAACAACTATGAGACGTTGAAGTGATTTACTAGCACAGAATCACCATATTCTGAATATGACTACACAAGCATAAATCTAGCTTATTAACAACAAACGGTTCAACTCAGTTTACAGGTAGGAAAAAACTAGGGACACTCACAGTTTTCCAGCCATCTGGGTCCAGAAAAGAGACGATCTTAGTGTTGATTCCAGGAAGAGGACCAGGTTGTCGAGTAATCTCTCCTCCAAGCTCTTGATTAACCAAGTTGATGACCTCGGCACTCTTATACACATCATCAGTACTAATAGCAACCTATTAAGGATAGGGAATTTGAAAATCAGTAATATATAACAACTTTGTAAAGGACAAAGAGGATTTGAAGGTAAATTTCGTACAAACCTGTGCATACGCAGTTCCTTTAGTATACTCTGTCACACCATAATTGTAAGTCAACTCCAGAACAGTAGTCTCCTCTTCAGGGGCATACCCCATCATAGCGATAGAGTACTTCATTTTTTAGAAAGAAATTAGTATTAATAAACAAAAACCTTGATGGGAGTTCATGAGCAATAGGACTACGTCTGTATAAGAAATACAAGGGAAAAGGCTCAGCATACCTTTTGTTCAGGTCTATCCGTTTTCTTTACTACCTTCATCCCCAGGGCCTTCATAAATGAGAGTTAAAAAATTGAATAAGTGCATTGAATTGCAAGACAAGACACAAATATGATCTGTTTGACACCCACAGCATTTCAACCAGATAGATTTGGGCTATATGCATCAAATCAGGTACTTCTTTAGAGGGACCTTACAGACACAAGTCTCAGTTGTAAAAAGAGGAAAAACATCAAAGGATCAAATGTCTATACAGGAACTGATTGGAGGCACATGCAGTGCACAAGAAACCAGATGAGTAGTAACCTCTATCACTGGGATTTACAAGATGTGAAAGAAAAGAACATGTACAACAAGAATAGGAAAGTTTGTAACACAGTACCTTATAAAATTCTATTTCTGTAAGATGCTAAATTATAAAAAAAAAAATGTAGAAGGAAACTATCTCATATTTATCTTATTTTATGCCTTTCCGACATTGATCTTTTTAGTTTACACCTTTTCCTTTTCTTCGAATTTTCACCCAAAACCACTTAAATAAGAGGAAAGAAATATGAAAAAGGGACAAATGTCAGAAAAAAAGGAGAGAAAATTAAGGAGAAAAGGAATGACCACAAAAGGTGAAGTTGGAAAAATCAAATCCATAGGAATCCAACAAAAGGTACCATTTTTGCAACAAAGCTAGCTCTATAAGGTAGTTGTTCACAACAATTTTTTTATAAGGTAGTTTCCCTAAACAAAAAAGTTATAAGCTAGTTTATCACAAAATTTCCACTATAGCACAAGGAACAAAAACCTATGTAATTCTTCAACCCGTGTCCACAACCATTTATCACGGTCAACTGCTATGGAAGTGCTTCAGCATGTAATGATCCTTAAATAAATCGGAATCCAACACAAAAAAGACAAAAAAAGGTAATAAAAGAGGAATTTTTTATGGAAAAGAAGATGTTATGAATAAAGGTTTGGACCAGAGATGAGAGGGGAGAGCCAATGAGTCATGACATCCAAAACAACATTTATGATCAAAAGTTCAAGCATGGACGATGAGACCAGCACAAAAAAAAACGCCTTCAATACCTTTTCATAGAACTTGATAGAGCGCTCTAGATCACCAACACGAAGCATTACTTGGCACAGTGGTTCAGGTGTTGAAGCTCTCTGGATCAGCTCAAATATGTAACCAGTAGGATCCTTCACAAAAGCTATCACAGTTGAGCCTCCTTTCACTGGGCCAGGTTCCCTAGTGATGGTACCACCCTTGGCTCGGATGTCTTCAACCATTTTGTAAACCTGGATGACAGGAATGTAACAATCAAGTTCTATAATTCATTTTGAAATTTCACATTGACAAATGTAACTTACATCTGGTGTAGCAATTGCAAAATGTCCAAACCCTGCACCAATATCATAATGATCCACCCCGTAGTCTGTAGGCCAATATAAAACAACAATGTCAGGATATAAATTTCTAGACAAGAGATTCAAGAGTTAAGAAATTTCCCTCATGCATACATGGTTGTCAAGCTCAAAAGGATAACTTAAGAATTTCTCAAAAGAGACTTCCAGTTCTAACAGCCAAACCATCCTTCCGTTAATCCACAAGACAGGTTGCAATCAAGACAATCTGACTCTATCTGAAAAATATAATACCAAACATATGCTACGGTGTTTACTCACTGTATGTAAGTTCCACAGCAAAGTTGGACGTCTCTGGGCCAAACCCAAGAAATGCATTAGAATATTTCTCCTCGGGAACGTCCCTCTTCCTCAGCAGCTTCATACCAAGACATTCTGTGTAGAACCTGAAATGAATATGATGGTAAAAAATAAATGAGATCTAAATTACATAATATGCTTGGATCACATATCAACAGGGAAGACTGCAGTGGGCATACTTAATGGTGCGATCAAGATCTCCGACGCGGTACACAACATGCAGAAATCTTCTCTTATCTTTCTTTGGAAAATCCAACAAGTCCGCATTAGGTGCAGCAGCTCCAGCCTTGGCCATTTCCAAATTATTTCACCTTACTATCAAACATATGGATTACTATCAAACAATCATAAATGGTGGAGATTAAATGCCCCAGAAAAACTAGAGTTTATTGAGAGAGGTCTAAAGATCGACAATTATCATCATAGACATTGGTATATAAGTTTATAACTGCAGGAAGAAAAAATAGAATAAAAAAAATGTGCAGTGAACACGTCTACAGAATGACAATGTTATCCTTCCTACTAAAGCAAGGCATATTTAATCATTCATCTTGTAGGGGAACGGGTGATAGACTGATAGCAGCAATAAAAAAACACAGAATGGCAATGCAGCACATCAAAATATTATGCAAACTCTTTTACAGTTAAACCCTTGTTTCTGCCCCAATATCCATAAGAACGAGTATGCTTTCGAAAAGACGTGTGCGCTGCGTGCTTCAAAGTTTTTCCATAGTACATTATCCTCAAAAAGAAAACTATAGTACTTGATGACACAATATGTCGAAGAAAGATAAATTACCCAATTCACATAAAAAACACCAAATGTTGAAGAACAACATACAATTCTTGATATGCAAAAACAACAAATAACAGCTATAGAAAGAATGTTATACCACTGACAAAACTTCAGTGGTATCACTAAGAAAGAATGTTATATCAGCACCCTTAAGCCTTGAAACACTAAAATATACGAATAAGTATTTTGTGTCGTTGGATTGGATCAAACAGAAAATCAAGAGTACATCATACGAGAAAAAAGGGGCGAGTTGTGTTGCACTGCACAGCATATCAGGCCTGAGTTAAGAGCCGGACTGACAACATACCAAGACTAAATCATACTGAAAATCAGATGGCCACAACAAATCAAGACTAGTTCAGGAAAGTTTTCATAAACATTAAGCCAAGCCAAGCCAAAACTTATACAACTCCAAACCAACCATAAACATAAGCTGAACAATCATCATCAGCATACGAAATATGAAAAAGCCCGGAATACACAACCTTACCCACTCCCAATTGATTTACACTAGTAGTGAAAATCCCAACATATGGTATGTAACGCCCTTTAAACATAACTTTCCTCTGTTTGTTCCACAACACGAAAATCGGACAACACCTATGTAATATAATGTCCCTTAAATCATAGGGTATGTAGAAATAAACATTTTCAACTATTGATCTGAATGCAAGTTTGATTCTTTCTTTTTTTAGTCTGTAAATTCTAAATTACAATGAAAATGAAAGAAAAGAAAACCCAGAATTTCTTAATTACAATGAAAATGAAAGAAAAGAAAAGTCAGAAATTCTAGCAAAAATGGGGACAAAAATTCGCAAGATATAATTTGTATTTACTATAAATGTCATAATAAGCTTCAGAGTATGAGAGATGTAGAAAAAAATTACCTGAGAAAGTGTGTTGATGAAGATGATAGAGTAATCAAATGCTGTATACTTATAGACTGCTACAAACAATAATTCCAGAAGGGACGGACCGACGGAGAACTCACCGACTGTGAGTTATATCTTTATGACAGGCAGTGTCCGAGTTTGATCAACGGTCTGGATTTGTTTGTCAACAACGGGTGATATTTTATGGTAAATTTTATTTGGAATAGAAAATTGAAAATGTTGTTTCATACTTTTCATGTTGTAATTGTCGTTTTCACAGCAGTGGTACCGGTTGATAATTTGATATTATGACTATGTGTACACATTTTGCGCATGTTTTTTCTTTTAGTTGGACTTGGGCCTTGGCGGTAGGCCACCCAGCAAAAATCACTTTCTAACCTTGTGTCTTATTGTGTTTAACTTAGGGGTGTCAAATCGGGTCAACGGGTCGGTTCTGGGTTGACCCATTGCCGGTCGGTTCTTATCGGGTCAATTTTGTCTATCGGGTCGGTTTCGGTTCGGTTCGGGTCATTATCGAGTCGGGTTAAATCGGTTATTTGCTTGGTCGGGCACAGGTCGGGATCGGGTCGAGTTATATGCGGTTCAGGTTGTATTCGGTTCGGGTCAAGGTCGGCTCTAGTACAATCGAGTCGGTTCCTAAACGGGTTATATCGGTTTATTTCGGATTCGAGTCAAGGTCGGTTCTGGTAAAATCGGGTCGGTTCCTGAATGAGTTATAATGAGGTTATTTCGGGTTCGGGTCTAGGTCGGTTCTAGTAAAATCAGATCGATTCTTGAACGGGTTATTTCGGATCAAGGTCAGTTTTGATAAAATCGGACAATAATGATGGTTAATTTATAAATTGGACAATGATGATGTTGATAAGTCATCTAAAAACAAAATGTTTACAAGGTAATGATTATTAAATGTGTACTATCCTATCAAACTAGTCTATACCATACGATGTTAAGTTTATATATACATAAGAACTTGTAATATGTTTAGTTTGAATTGACAATGACAAGTTTGGTTTCAAAGTTATTATATATTAGTTAAAAAATAGGTCTATCAAGATTAGATCATATTCATGTATATTCAGATTATTAACACATCCAGTGAATTCAGGTAACAAATTGTTATAAATCGGGTTATATCGGTTATGTGTCGGTTTTAATCGGTTTTGGGTTCTTTTTGGGTCGGGTCCGTAACGGATCGGGTTTGTAACGGGTCGGGTCTGTAATAGGTCGGGTCTGTAACGAGTCGGATCCATAATGGGTCGGGTCTGTAACGGGTCGGGTCCCTAACAAGTCGGACACGGATCGGGTTCGGGTCTTTGAATATCGGGTCAAATCGATTTCGTGTTAACTTCAGGTCGGGTTGGATCGGTTTTCAGGTCTCACTTTTCGGGTTATAATCAGGTCGGGTCCGGGTTGGTTTCGGGTAACTTATCGGGTCGGGTCTGATTCTGACAGCTCTAGTTTAAGTTGATATACTTCCTCCGTTCCTAAATAAAAAAAATCTCATTTTTTCATGTTGTCCCAAATATAATGTCACATTTTAAGTTTCTAACTTAAAGTTAAGTTGGACAAAACAGAAAATGGGTGACTTACATGTGTTTTATGTGTTATAACTGATATGGTTCATGCTTATAACACCTCCTTCTAAAACCTTAACCCTAATTATATTTCCTCATTTACTGCGAATCAACCCTCCAACCTCCCACATTTTACCTCTTATAAACCCTAAATCTACATAACCACATCGTCTTTATCTCTCAAATCAATCCCCCATCCTCTTGATTATATCTTCCTCTTTCTTTAGGTTATTTCTTTCGTTCAAAATCTCCTCTTTACACTAGTTTTGTTTCATACTACTCATTTTAAGAGGAGATCTTGATGAAATCATGTTAAGACAACTCTCTTGTCATTTAAATGCGCCAAAAAGAACCCGACTAATTGTTGTTTGGTTTGTTGATTTCAAATTGTGAGTCTTAAGCCATAGAGGATGGTATATTTTTCAATTCTTGCAATGATTGGTAGGAATTTGTACCATCTACTCCTTCTACACCGCCTTATCCTAGGTTACTCCTTGTAGTCCTTGTCCACTATAATCTCCTCCTTTTCTCAGATTTAGACATATTCCATTACTAGTTCCATTACTCGCATACCAAACACCACCTTATGTCTATTCTCCAACACATCTGGTTATCCCTGATACATTGGAGGATGTGTGGTCTACACTAAAATATAGACGGCGCATGTGGGGGACTGTACAGTGGAAGTCGGTATAGGATTCTTTCTCGAACTAGTTTCAGCTCAATTTGGGCAGCTATAATTGTTCTCATCGTGCCTCAAAGGTCGATAAGGGTCAAAAGAAATATGAGGTTGTTGTTTTTGTTCGTAAAACTGACGAGCCATTGTGGCTCCCTCTTAATTACATCCAGGACCTAGTCGTGATACATTTAAGTTATTGGTTCTCGGATACTTTAAAAAACCGTAGCTATGTCTTTATACTTGACTTTTTTATTGTGTTATGATATATGATATGTTGGACTCTATGATGTGTTCTGATTTGTTATTTATACGATGAAGCGGGTATTGTCTAATCTATTGTGTCTTATTATCTGTGATATGTTCTTATTTGCAAACTGTTGTGATCTACGATATGTGATATAATGAAGTCTTTTTCTATGACTTTTTGTGTAGTAATGTTAAATTTTTAGTTATTAATTTGTTATAGTGTAGAATTTCATTTGTTATCATGCTATGATGCTGGAGAAGGTTTTTCTTTTCTTGTTAGTCAACCTATTCATTTTGTACTCCTTGAAAGAGCTATTTTAGAATTTCAACATATTTTAGATGAAGACGTGAGAGGTGTTACTACACTTCGTTTCATATCTCTAAAGGCTTGTTAGACTGTTAGTTTGTAGCCAGTAGGTTAGATTTTGCTTATTTTTCATTGTTTCTTTTAGTTGGTTTTATCTTGATTTGAATAAAAAAAATATAAGATTTAAAAAAAAAAAGATACTATCCTTTCTTCTCAAATTTGCAAAATGTAATGGAGGATCAATGACTCTCAAGATAAAGAATCACTCTCAATCCTGTCCATTCAAACAAAAAATGGAATCAGTACCTTCTTAATTTTTTCACCTTTATATTATGCATCTCTCCACTTAAGCAAGTTCTTGACGTGTTTTACCTTTCCGTGAATGGTTGATAACCATTTCGTTTGCGGAATATTGTATTCGACCGATTTATATTCGAAAATGATGAGTCGTGCAACTTTTTCTTTTTAAAAAGTTACTTTCGAAGGATGCGCGTCTCCTATTTCGTGGGGCATGGGAAAACTATGTGCTTAAACTCACTTTTTGCTTGTACTCCAGTAAGGTCAAACAGTATAATCTCCATCTCAATTTGTTTACACTTTTGCAGCATTTAGGCATATGATCCCAAATGCCGTAGATTTCTGGGTCATATTGGAAAAGTATATGTGCTCAATAACGGCGGTCTGCGAGTAACAAATGTAACACATGCACCAGTGAAGCGTCGCGTGCACATCCTCTGTCATCACCCATCACGTAATGGCTTGTACAGTGCACATGCCATACACGTGCAAATACTGTATGCGCCACCTTAGTGACCATGCCCACCGGTGCAGGATTTCCCGTATACTAAGGACCATTGTATAAACTAGTGGTTTTAGTAAAATCAATTTAAAGCAAGGATGCTTCAGCAGCTCCTCTTCCCCTGATATATATATATATATATATATATATATATATATATATATATATATATATATATATATATATATATATATATATATATCTTACAAAACAGAAACTGTACAAAAATGGTAGTGCATCAACCGAAACCCCAATCTGTTCATACAAAATAAAAAACCAATATTAATCATAGACGATCCAATAGCAACAGGATTTTAAATGGTCTAGACTATTAGATCCATATCACAAAAGATCCAGTAGAACAAGGATGATTTCTTACAAAGAACTCTACCATGAGTGTGAGAGTAGTGACTGGTAAATTGAAGTCAAAACAAGGAGCTGAGTATTGGCATACACAACAGAAAGGTTGTATCATCTATAGAACCTGTACACTGCCACCGCTAGGGAGGGATCAAGGGATTACAAGTTCCTCCAACAGTATTTAGACTACACATGCAATTATTTCCTGGAAATGGATTCAATGTTTCAAACGGGCACACGTTTTCCACGGTATCGATCAAAAAACTGCACACAAAGTAGAAAAAAGATCAGACTGTAGGCACAATAAAGTGATAGAAACAAATGCCATGATTTTAAGAAAACTTTGCTATTCAACTACAGGTCCAACAGACATCCTCTGATTTACATCACCACAAGCAGGGCTCAATCTATAAAAAAGGGAGGCACATTTGACCAAAAAAAAATCATTATTTAATCCGTTAATCATGAAAAGGTTTTAATCATAATAACTGAAAAAACTAACTCATACAGCAAGCTTCGGTTTCACGAGATTAATTTTGAGTAGAACAATCAACTCAAAACAGTAAAGGTGGCGGCTTCCAGAGAAAAGATAAGTAGTAGTATGTGTTCCGAGTCAAATATAAACTGAAACACAAGCATATTAAGCATAATCCAACACCACCACTTATGGAGCCCCCCATCAGCAGTAGCTTGGGAGTTTTTTGATGCAACATTAACAGTTTAACACACACACACTTTACTGAGTCCATAGCAGAGCCTATTAAGACACATTGAGTGCTTTGACAATTTTCTGGAAGTAAACAGGTAAGATCTCAACGAAATTTTTTCACAAAAACAGGCTACTTCAACAAAATTGCTTCCACTGAAACAAATAACATTGCTCTGAAAATAGCAGAAAGCACCTGCACACATCAAAAATTAGCTGCGCTAGAGTTCACGTGCAAAACTTCATGGCACGCTCCTAACGCATGAAATGATAATTGCGAGTTTTGGACAATTCATCAAGGTACTGATGCCATTCTTTGTCTTTAAAGCAGTTACACTGATATGAAATGGTCACTTTGTTTCCTTTTAAGAAAAACAAAACAGTTGCAAAATCAAGAACCACCCTGGTTATTACTAGTCTACCTAATCTAGTTCACACCAGCCCCGAACATAAAGTTCTTGAAACATCTGGGATAAAATTCTTTCATATCTTAAGAGAAAGGTAACTGGCACAAACCTTGCCAAAAGATTTAACTTAAAATATTATTTTGGAAATGCAAGGACCAAAACTTTCAAGAAAACCAGAAGGCCTGCTAAAAGACATTTCGATTCTAACTGATCATAAGACTGACTCAACTGAAACAAAAATAATTGATATACATACCGATCTTATGAATGGCCGCTGGAATATCCAACCAAGAACAGGAATCCTCTGGACAAAGACTGACAATGTAGGCCAAAAGCCACTGCCAAGAACAAGTCATCCTCAGTAACAAGGATCACCATATATACAAGTGTAAAAAAATCTAAGAGTAACTACAGACCTGAAGAGTACAAGAAACCCATAAGACTCCAACATCATGCCCACTATTGGCCAGCCTATGACAACAAAGAAAAAGCCAGCACCGAATGCTATTGTTCCCTGAATGCCTCCAACAAATAGCAGTAATTAGAAACTCCTTAAAAAGCACGAAGAAATAAAGAGGTAGCAGGAAGTTTAAGGAGTATTATACCTTATAATTTTGAGGTTTCATGAAAAACTGCAGCGTAGACTTCAGTCCAATGGTCAGTGCCAGACCAGACAAGAAGAGGATCTGAGCAAACAAAGCAAAAAGAGTAATAGAGTCATAGGTGACGATGCGTACTAAGTGATAAGAGGAGATGAAGATCAAGACACCTACATTTCCCATTGCAAGTAATCCTTTGTCGAATAAGAAAACCACTCCGAGGAATGTGAAAAAGACACCAAATCCTGTCAAGCCTATCCCAATCTCTGTTGTAGTTCAGATTACAGCAAATTTTCAGCAATCAGACATAGGAAGAGATAACACTTAAAAATTTCATTGCCAAATCTCAAAAAGAAGATAATTATATCTCACCATTGAGATACAAGCAAAAAGTATACAGCCAATTGGCAGTATTGAAAAGAGTTTTATCTTCACATAGAGTAACTTCGTAACTGGAGCACTGAATCTTAACTGGAGCACCGAAGAGTGATATGCATAATGCATACATCACACAAATTTCACTGATAATTTTTTCAAAAAAACACGACAATGGATTCACAGCATATATAACCTCAAACGAAGTATGGGCCTAAAGCATATTGTTTTTCAAAAATCGGAAGAAATCTTCAGTAGAAAGAACAACTACTATCTAGTAAAAGCCTGGTTAGCCAAAGTAATTAGGTATTACCAGTTAGAGACTTAAGAGTAATTCCTGTTTTAGTAGCTATTTGTTTTTCTCACAAGGTATACAACATTACAGGGTGTTCAGAAGTATATATAACAGCCAAATTTGGTTCTTACCGCAAAACACTACCCCAACAGCTAAACTTGAAGCATTTGTAGAACATTAACGTAAACTCTAGAATCTATAGCACTCACCAGTCACCAATACTTCTCCAAACACTAATATTTGAAAATAGTATTATTCAACAAAAAACACCTCGAAAAACTATTATCAACCATGTTCTAAGTGTCCATTGTATATCGAAGACGAGGTAGAATACTATCAGCCAGCTAGTAAAGTAACCAAACCATTTTTATTTGGAAAATTAGAATGTTCACCTGTTAATTTAAGGGCCAGAAAGATGAGGCATAGAACACGAAATAAATACCAAATACCTTGGTAAGTGAAGCTCACAAGCTTATTATTAGACTTGCAAGCTTCTCATTTGCTAAAAGAAGTAAAATGGAACTAACTTTGAAGGAGACGAGTGGCATTCAAGAACATGGAAATCAGGGTAATGGCCTCAAACAAAGATTACAAATTAATCTTTCTTCCATCTGGAGTCTTATTTATCAACTTCAACCCAAAATATGCATGTAATGAACTAGTTCCTTAAGAAAAGAATTATCGATTGAAATAGGGGGCATCTCTAGAAGAATGTCACTCAATACGTTACAGTCATTCACAATCTTAGGACATCTGAGAGGAAGAATACTTGTTAGAGTTATGCTAGCTCTCCACAATATCATCCTTGTTTTATGTCAGAAAATCTGAACGTACTTCAATTCATAAAAAACAACAGGATGGAACTCAAGTTACATCAAAATGGCTATCAACTATCTTAAACCAGACAATAAGTCCAATAACTTCTTCCTATCAAAGTTCACTATTCAATTTGCTCAACAATCAGTTCACTAGTACTCCGTTAAACACGCAAAAACTGTTTTCACTTCCACGTTGTCATACAAAGCTTCAAAATCAGGAATGACTAATCATAAAGTATTAACTGTTTAAATCTAAAAGTTTAATCGTTTTCGAGAGCCGAAGTCATACTAACTCGCATCAAAATAACCAAAGCTATAACTTGGAACAACTAAAGATCGAGAGAGAGCTAGAATCGCTCACTCTTTCTATCATCCATCTCGAACGAAACCATTTTCGCCAACTGAACACAATGCAGCCGTCTACTCCTCGCAAAATCAGAAATTCACGCAATCTACACTGCAACATAAAAATCATGACAGTAACCATCAGATCAAATCGCGATTCGCTAATTAGGTCAATTCTTTCGATTTTATGAAAATATATGCAAAATTTGCTTCACACTCTTCCATTAACACAAGAATTTCAACCAAATGTCAAAACCTAATTCCATATTGCATCAATTTCAATAAAAAAATCAGAAAAAAAGTAATTACTTGCTAAAATTGCTTCGAATTCTCGAAAAAACCTAATCGAAAAGATCACAGGATTTCACACTACAAAAATGAAGAAATGGAGATGATAGGAAGAAGAGGAACCTCACCAGAAAACGCAACGAAGACGAGAGAAGCGTGGATTAGGTGGAGGAGAGAGGAAGGCCTGAGTGTCGGTTTCTTCGCTGCTCTTCTCAGTCGCCGGCTAACGGAGAGAATAGTCTATGCCTTTCTCTCTGATGTGAATGGGTTTTCAGTTTTGGGCTAACACTAAGATGATGTAGGCCTGAACTATGTTTTGATGGATCGAGTCGAACTTATTTTTCAACATGGTTTTGTAAAATGAGGAGAGCTTTCATGAGCCTAATGGACTGAAAACTCATTTGTTTTTATTAGGTCCAAGAAAACCAAATCTAACCCAATTTAGAGTTGATCCATAAGAATTCAACCCGAATAATGGCCTGGTTTGGACAACAATTACGGGCAAATTTATTAGCATGTTTGAAACTTTATTTTTTGACGTTTTACCAAAAAATTTAAAAGTAACCTCCTTTACATATTAATTTAAAAAATGACCTTCTATTGAGGCTCTGTAGTAAACTATTGTCCTTTTTAATGACTTAACTAAAAGTAAAAATGTTCACACTGGCAGCGACTTCATGCTTGGGTAGAAACTGGGTTTGACTCAATTCATAGCCAATGTAAAGTCGCTGTCTTTGGGAGCGGTTTCTATTTAATAAAAGTCACAATCAAGGGCATCAACTTTAAAGTGAAAATTTAGACAGTTTTTCAACATCATCCGCACACCCTAAATCCCTACAAAAATTAACAAAATTCAAATTCATATATCATCAACTGAAATTTATAAATATCGATAATATATATATAAATAATGAATTTATATTTATAAATAAAAATTTGACTTTAAAATAAACTTAAAACTTTATGATATTAATGTTATTATTAATAGTATTTTCACTAGAATATTAATATTAGTATAATATAATAAATATGATTATTATATAGAATTCATGTTATTAATAGAAGTCGTTGCCAAACGAAATTTAACAGATGGTCATTTTTGAATTAATTTGAGTAGGAGGTTAGTTTTTGATTTTTTTTTTTTGGAAAAAAGGTTAAATGAAAAAAGTTTTCCTAAGTGTATATACTTTGGCTTTATTTTTATACCAACATCTCATTTTATATCATGTTTGGAAAGAATCCAACAACAAACAAGAAACATGTTAGTTTTTGACAAAGTTTGAATCCATCGTTTTGAGAACATGATTATCTAGATGTATAGAAAATTTATCACAGTACTTATGCAATTATGTTGGTAATTTCATCTATCTTTAAAAAAATCTTTATGAACTTAACATTAGCAACGATGTGTTGTCTAACTTCTCCACTAATACTACTGTAATTAATAGAGATATCTTTAACAATTCTAAAATATACACAAATACAATATTGAGAATTGTAATAGTTTTCCATTAAAAAAATAAATAAGAAATGTAATAGTTAAACAGATGACACCACAAATACCACATACATGAATGGATTTGTTGTATTTTAAGATAAAAGTAGTTTTGTCTCATTGTATTTAGGATACTACAATCTCCAAATGTGATGGCTTATACATTGTAATCACAAACTCACTATATTTAAAACACATCCAAATCACCATGACGCTAGGACATTTCGACCTATGTAGTTCATAGAAATTGCTTGGACATGATTAGAAATATAATTAAAAAGAGGTTTATGGTACAAGTGGTGACTATTGAATTCTAAACATGGGTTAGCTAGCTTTTTGTCGTTTGTTTCTAGAATAGTCATATCTAACTTTGATGCACGATGCCAACGAAATGTCTAAGAAATAGACGTATTTGAATCCGAATGTAATTGCATACACCATGCAATATTACAAATAGTGACCTAGGTGGGTCCCTCTTCTTTTAGCCGGCACTCTTTTATTCTACTCCTCAGTTGTTAAAACACCACACAAATACAATAAAGCTTGAGTGAGAGTGGGTATTAATTCTATATTTCTATCATTGTATAACTAGTAACGGTAACTTTGACCCTTTGCCAAATCCAAAGGTCATGTTTAAAATTTTGACTCTGTTGTCAGTTTCCAGTTTTTTTTTTTTTTTTTTTTTTAACTTATGTTGTTTGCTATTGATTAAAGTAAACAAAGTTTTGTTGGCTATAAAATCCTAGGAAGTTATACGTTGTAGTACTATAAACAATTTCGCCTTATGATTTCTTGCCACTTTTTGTTGAATCCTACACTTGTTTCTTTTGCCTCTTTGAAGAGGTTATGTACTTGTGTTGAAACCTATGAGGGGGTATGACAATGCTCTATGTATACCGTGGACGTACTCCTCTAATGCTTGTGAAATTATTTACCAACCTTTTGGAGGAAAATTCTTATATCTTCTTCAAGAACCATATTCTTATATGTATGGTCCCTCTAACGTTTTGTTTTTGCTTTTGACAAATTGGAAATTTTCGTCTAATATGAATAAACATCAATAAAAATCTTATATTCTTATTGATTTTGATATATTTTTTGTCTTCTTTATAAGAATGTAATGTATTTGTTATGATAAATCAAACATTTTTCCTTTTTTCTAGGGCATGGGATCTTACAAGACAATTGCTTAAATGTAGACAAAAATCCCTACAAGTTGCATAACGATGTTGTCTATATTCTTAATAATAACTTTTGAAATTTCATTACTTCCATAATAATGATATAGTGTTGATAACAATAATAAATAATTGACTTATTCGTCACTCTCATATGACATAGCTCTTTTACTCATTCGTTACTAACACCAAATATAGACTTATATAGTCAATAAAACTTTAAAGGTTACAATTTACTAAAAGTTAAAGGAAATGTTTATATGAAGTGTTTTGAAATAATTATTGAAGCATGATTTATATTCTTTGAATATTAAGCTTTTTTTTTAATGTTACTTAGTATTGCTTGTAACCCACTAGCTATTTTATTTTGGAACTATTCATATTAGGTTTAGAATTTGATATGTATAAACTCAGCTTTGCTGATTGTGCATAATTATATTGTTTGGTTATTATCTATTCCTTATTGACACTATGATGATCCAATTTCACCATTATGTTATTGGTTAGCAATCACTCTATATGTATCAAGGATTGACTTAAGTAGGTGAAATGCATGAAGTCTATTCCATTGGGGAATGTGGAGAGTGTTTCTTCTAAGCTAGCTAGTTAATTTTTTTTTAATTTATTTTGGTTATATTGGTTTTGGATTATTATTGGTTTGATGGAATTTTCTTAAAAATATTAGTTAACTTTTAAAGACTTTTGAGGAATTTTAAACTTTTAAATACTTTTAAAGCTAAGCTTGTTAACCATAAAATAAAATGTTTGTAGGTTCCAACTATTGAGTCTTTGAGAATAACACCAATTTGCTGCCTCGATCACATAATAGCAGAGTCACTTACATAAACCTTAGGCCTCTAAAAAATGAAACAAATAATAATTGTATTTTGAGAGGGCGGGCCGCGGGCCAATAACATCCATTTCTTTGTTTTAATTTCCATTATCCAGGCTCCAGCATGCATGTTGTGGTATACATCAAGTTGCAAGTTAAAAGTATTTTCAATCACTAGCTGCCTAGGGTCATGTCGAACACACGACCTCCTGCGCGGCTGAGATCTGCCTAGACAATGATGGGACTGTTTATGATGGCAAGTGCTACTTCAAAAACATTCTATACACTTCTACCATACATAATGTGTGGTCGTGTGGGGAACTTAAAATACAAAAAAAAAAAAAAAAAAAAATGTAGGGAAAGTGTTCATCTTACCACCAAAAAAATTAAAAAATAACGCAGGAAATTAAACATTGCAACGAAAGTCCAAAGACCATTCTATACGAATCTATATGCAAAAGTCTTTTATTTTGTACATTTTTTGTTGCTTATGCAACCATTCCTCGCCCTCCCTTTTTGATGGGTCAACTTACAAATTATTCTTGATGGTTTTCATTTGATAAAGGTTCAAAGTATCTATAAACATTACTTCTAAAAGGAAAGATACACCTTCAAGAGTATCATCATCTAATATATAATTATTGAGTATTTCGAACAATTTAGTTTATAGGTTAAAACTATCACAATAATTTGTTTATACATATCATGAATTTAGTAGATTCACAAAATAAAGGTATTAAAAGATGGCCAAAATACTCAACTACCAATACATTTTATAGTCTAAAATGTATTGGATTTACATATACTTTTAAAGTGTTTTTAAGTAGTCTTGTCTAAAAATAAGAGTTTTTGATAGATAAGAAATACTTCATATATAATTGTTATTATTGTAACATAAAACTACTATATCAAGTTGGATTAATGGTTAAGTTTCAACTATTAAAACCAATGGTCAAGTAATCAATTCTTTTTGCCACATTATTTTTGCCTATGAGAAAAGAATGTCTTGTGGTGCATAAACTTTTAAATGAACATCGTCTATTAATATATTAGTATAGATTTGATTGAATAAAAAATTAGTTATAATAAACACTTTATTTTTTTCTTGATAATGTAATAAGTGAGAATATTAGATGAGTCGGTCACATTAACAGATATGTGTGACATCTAATATTGCAGCAGTCCATAGGGTCTTCATGCGACAAATGTTAAGAGTTCAACCAAGAATGTGATACATATTACACATTGATGCAACCACCTAGCACATCATTATGTCGCCTAATGAATTTAGTCATTGAATGCACACTAAGATTAGCTCCTAGAGTAAAGGTCTTCTAATTAAGAGGGCCGGCAAACGTTCCATCTGTACGCCGTGATTCCCATTTTGGGGAGAAAGTTCTCGATAAACAAATAAAGGTATCAGGTAAGGACTTTGAATGAATATTAAATAGGTGCATATGTACAAAAAAAAAAAGTGTCACAATTGCAAGTGTAAAGTTTGTGATTGTTGGTTTGATGTAATATTGAAATATAAGTTGAATTTCTTACTGCATGAATATTCCAGTTATAGAATTAAAGGTTTCAGATATTGAATTTATTAACTCTGTTATATAAATAAAGGTCTCATGTATACAAATAAAGATTTAAGGTATACAAATAAAGATCTCATGTATACAAATAAAGAAATCTAATATAAAAATAAAGATCTCATGTACCCAAATAAAGATATTATGTATACAAATAAAGGTATTATGTATACAAATAAAGTTTTCACTATATAATTATAATATAAGATATAGACATTTTAGTATCAGGCAAAAAAAATTCTTGTATCAGATTTACAAAAATAACCCTTAGGTATACTAATGTATATGTAAGATATACAAAATATATAAAATCATTTACAGATTTTTGTCAGTGGATTTGGGTTTGTTTAAATTAGGTTTGTCACACCAATAAAATGGTGTGACTTGTCATATCCAATACCATCTAATGTAATAATAATCATGAAAATGCCTCCTCCAAAAGGTTGTATTTTCATCAGCAAAATCGGTTTTTATCGTTTAGTTCCTACTCCATAGTATTTAGTTATTGCTTACAAAAATACCCGTGAATCAACTAAATTAGAGGAGACTCTAAACAAGATGTATTTTTATATAAAAAATGATATTTAATTTAGACAAAAGATATGCTTTATAAAAAAAATGATGATTTTATTTAGACCAAATATCTAATTTTTACAAGTGAAAATCTGTTTGTCTTCCAAATCTTTATACAATCAATTTACATTAGTCCATTCTAATTTAAAGTAGGGAGTAATAAAATACGAGTACTTCAACGACTTGATCCAACAACGTACAAGTGGTTCAATCAATAGGTAAAGTGTTATTATAGTTCAATGTATCATTGTTAATTTAACTTTTCCGTCATTTGGGGCTTGGTAGGGTTTGAATTATATGATGAAGTATCCTAAAAAATATGATCTCCACTAATAATATGGTCTAATATGTAATTCAAATTCTATCTTATTCAAAATGAACAAACCCTTAAGACTTAAGAGCATGTACATTGGGGTGATTGTACCTCTAAAAGGCTCTTCAACCTCATTTAATCTTTCTTTGTGAATAAATGGTGGTGTAAATATTAACCAAGAGACATGCTAAAGTAGCACTTATGAAGAATCAATAGGAGATAGAATAGGATCAATATACTTTATAGGGGGTGAATAAAGTATGATCGATTTTCGTAACTAGGCTTTCATAGCTTTGAAACGATTTTCAGATGCGGAAATATTTAATAAATAAATAAAACTGATTTCAAGGGTTTTGAAATGGGTTTCAAGAATTTGACTTGAATAGGCTATTGTGGGAAGTACAAAGTAAGTAAAGCAAAACGAATATGAAAGTGCAAATGTAAAGGGGACAAGTATTTGTTACGAAGTTCGGCAATGTGCCTACGTCTCCGCCTAGGGTTTCCTACCCTTAGGATTTAACAACTTTTATTTATTCCCTTAGAGATCTAAAGTCACCTAGAAGATCTTCACTCTATCCATAGCTTTCTCTAGCTACACTTTAGCATCTCAATTCCTAGAAATAAAAATCACCTCACTTTTATGAACCTTTGAATATTATAATTTCTACTCAAAATATATCTTTTTCTTTTGATCTTTCTTTTTCATACTTAAGATATATTTGATATTCTTTTTCTCTCAATTCTTAAATACAATAAAAAGAGTAAGTACTAGAGAGAACAATGTTTAAGTTTCTATAGCTTGATTGTTGTACCACGTTGAAGGCTTATGTTATCTTCAAAGCTTCAACTAACTCTATTTATATGAGCAATTGCATAACGGATAATCTTCAAAAAGAATCTTCAAGGAGTCGTTGCTTTTGAATTGGAGCTTTTGACTGACTGCTTCAAAGTCATTCCACATTTAGGACAATTATGATTACAAAGGGCTGACAGATACTCTTGGAGTCCATTAACCATTTTGAGATTCAACATATAAGTCTTTGAACTTTTGAATTGCTATTGAGAAGTTCTAGCTGTTTGAATAAGTCTTCCATATTCTTAGAGACAAGTACGTCTAACAATAATCATCCCATGCATAGCTTTGACAGATTTATTCAACCCCACGAATTTAGGAGAACCAAATGATTCAAACTCATCTTGTTAGAAGTTTGAATTAGACCAAATACTTTCAAAGTCCATGGCATAACCAACTCCACAAAATAAGGAAGTACTTTTTGTTATACCCGAAAAGGTATTAGAAAATATTTCACTAGTAGCAAACATATTAGATAACAAAAGAACATGTTAGAAATACAAAAACGGTGCATGAGCATGTTTCGGTTGCAACTTCATACGTGCATGTATTGTTCATCTGTTCATCAAAGATCTTTGACTTCCATCATTCATAAATAATTAGATTCTATCTTCAACTTCTATCTTCTAAAAACCCTATTCTCCCTCCTTGAGGATATGTAATGATAAAATAACACAAATAATAAAATTAAATCAGATATCATTTTCATAGTAAAATAATATTCATATATGCCAGTGGCGGTGCCAGGAATTTTTCCTCATGAGTTCGGATAGCAATTCAACAACAACCCAATAACAACGATATACACCATTACGAGTATAAAAACTACTACAAGCCAATTATCCAACTAATCAACAACAATACACTAACATAAGTAATCAAATATCAACAATAATTTATCAATATTTTAAACCAATTAATCACCAATCATCATTTTAACAACAATTAATCTTCATTTCAAATCATTGACCAATTCTAATCTTTTCATATTCAAACTGCAAATTTAAAGACAATATTATTCACAAATGACACATGACCAAATCCAATTAATAAAATATACCGAATATGAAATTATAAACTAACCCAAATCATTCATTCATGAAACTATAAACTGACCAAAATCATTCATTCATGAATCTGACCCAAATCATTCATTCAATGATTCAATTCACAAATGATAAATGAAACCAATTAATCAAATTATCAATTGAGGAATGATAGGAGACAAGGAATTAGGAGAAGAGAAGCCGAGAAGTATATATAGACTAATGGATGACGTGACTGACTAGTGACATAGTACTGCGTGTAGGTGTTGGCGGGAGGCGTGGAGCACTGGAGCACAGACGGGGGGACTGGGGTGCGCGTGCAGGGGTGTAGAGCAGAGAGCGGCCGTGTGTGACTAAAGAGACCGGAGTCAGTGGGAGAGCACAGAAGTCAGTGCAGAATAGAGAGTGGCATGTGCATGGCTGAAGTTGTGTAGGGGAGTAGGGGGAAGGGGTTAGGGTTCCCAAATGAAAGGATTTAGGGGTTGAATTGAGAAATCAGAAATAAGAAGGGAAAGAGGGAAATAATGAAAGAAAAGAGTTAGTGTTAGGAATCGAACCCGTAGGGTTGTTGTAAAAATAAGAATGCCTGTAAAGTGTATATATGAATTTTTTCTTTTAGTATGAGTTTAGCTGAATCCATACTATAACCGTTCCTATGATATGGGTAAAATAAGCCGAACAAAAATAGCCATGCAATCTAACGTCGATGAAAAAAGGGATCAAGGAGGGAGAGGAGGACACGCGCCAAGAAACGCCACGTGACGACACCCCTGAGGCAATGTCTAAAATCCAAGAACCAATGAGGTCTTCCCACGTAAGCAAGACGAAAATATTTTCCCTCCACCAAAAAAAAGACGTCCAGGTTCAATGAACCTAATCTCCCTCCCTCGTTTATAATAGTCTCCCCATGTTTGTAAGAAATTGTGTACAAAATCAGAAATTCCAACTCCTAAAGCCACAACCTAGACACAATCTCACAATCCCACAACAACAATGGCAATGGCTCTTACATCTTCCCTCTCCTCCGACCTCAAAGGTATGTTTAGTTACTAACATTGATTTTGTATCTTTATATTTCTTGATTCTTATTTCTTCTTGTGTTTTGTAATTAATGTGGGTACTACAGCTCCAAGCTTCGGCGCATTCCACCCCGCGGACCGCCCCTTCCAGACCCTTGCCTCTACATTCAATCTTACCACCCGCCCCGCTGGCTCAGCCGTCAAGCCGCTACGAGCAGCCTCTGAGTCACGCCGGAGTGACTCCGTTGTTCCACTCGCTGCCACCACCTTCGCTGCTCCCAAAACTGGTGGGTATTTCTTTTTGCTGGGAATTCAGAATTGTGCATGTGAAATGACGGGATTGACCCTGATTGTGTGATATCGATTGGCAGAGGAAGGGCTAAAAAGGGAATTGACATTGGTGGAAGAAGAGGAGAACTTTGAGCAGTTAGCGAAGGAGCTTGAGACTGCGTCTCCTCTCGAGATTATGGATAGGGCACTTGCCAAATTCGGAAACGATATTGCCATTGCTTTCAGGTATACTAATCTTGTTAATTGGGATTATTTCTTGTGAAATTGAAGATCGTTAGACTGACTAATGATGAATTTGCTGGATCCAGAGTGTATTAATTAGTTGAATAATCAAGATTAAGGAATGAATTAAATATGGAAATGCGACTGTAATTACTTTTTTGCCCCCGTAATGAATGTGGATGGGATTTGCGGGAGGTTCAAAGCTTTGGAGAAGGAATTATGGTAATAAGAGTGTAGTTACTGTTTTGCCCCTAGAATGAATGTAGACTATATTGCTTGAAGGTTCGAAGTCCTGTGTTGTGGTCACAACATGTCATACTCACGTTTGCTGTCCTGGACTCCTGGTGGCTGGCGGCTGGTGTTAGATGTGCATCATACTTCATAAGATATATTGCGTTTTGAATGTTTTTATCGATTTGTTTATTACCCGAGATGTATTCTAGTTAATTCGATCAAAATTTATGATCTTAATGAATGTATATAGGGTGTTAAAAAAGTGAAATATTAATAGCACCAATTAACTCGTGATATTGCCATGAATTTATAATCTAATACGAAGCATTAATTAGGAAAATACATAATCTTTAGTGTTAACCCAAGGTGTGATATCAAGACATAAGCCAGCTAGATTGTGTTTATTTTCAGTAGGAGACCACTAGTGCAAATCTTGAAAGAGAATAAATTTTGCAATTTGGAATACTTTGAATTGGAGGTGTTACTAGAACAGAAATGGTAGGATGTTTCAGATTAAGAGAGACTTTTTCTTAAAATTGCAATATTTGATTGTGTGACTCACACCAGAACGTCTGAATCTCATGCTGAACATATTATTTTATTTCATTACAATGTGTAGATTTTAGAATGGGCTGTCATTGGACTAGTATACCAGAATATTTGAGTTATTCAAATCTTAACCTGATGTATTCTACTTGATTCTCAGTGGTGCGGAAGATGTTGCTCTGATTGAGTATGCCAAATTAACCGGCAGACCCTTCAGAATCTTCAGCTTGGACACTGGAAGATTGAATCCTGAGACTTACCGCTTTTTTGATGAAGTCGAAAAACACTACGGTATTCGCATCGAGTACATGTTCCCTGATGCAGTTGAAGTCCAGGGTCTAGTTAGGAACAAGGGTTTGTTCTCCTTTTACGAGGATGGTCACCAAGAGTGCTGCCGTGTGAGGAAGGTGAGGCCACTAAGGAGGGCCTTGAAGGGGTTACGGGCTTGGATTACTGGGCAAAGGAAGGATCAATCTCCAGGGACTCGCTCTGAAGTTCCAGTTGTCCAAGTGGACCCTGTTTTTGAGGGTTTGGACGGTGGTGTTGGTAGCCTTGTGAAGTGGAACCCTGTTGCCAATGTTGAGGGTAACAACGTTTGGAACTTCCTTAGGACTATGAATGTGCCTATTAACTCGTTGCATGCCCAAGGATATGTTTCCATTGGTTGCGAGCCTTGCACCAGACCTGTTTTGCCAGGACAGCACGAGAGAGAAGGAAGGTGGTGGTGGGAAGATGCCAAGGCTAAGGAGTGTGGCCTTCACAAAGGTAATCTAAAGGAAAACTCTGAAAATCAGAATGGAAGTGCCCAGGCGAATGGGGAGGTTGCTGACATATTCGAGTCAGAAAACATGGTGACCTTGAGTAGGGCTGGAATTGAGAACTTGTTGAAATTGGAGGACAGGAGAGACGCATGGATTGTCGTTCTCTATGCACCATGGTGCCAGTTCTGTCAGGTTGGATACCGTTTTCTATCACTCACATTTTCATTGTTATTGTTTGAGTTGAAAGGTGGTTATATACTAACTGAGTTTTGTTGTTGTTTGAACAGGCAATGGAAGCTTCATATCTAGAACTGGCTGATAAGTTGGCTGGAAGTGGTGTCAAGGTAGGAAAGTTCAGGGCAGATGGTGATCAGAAGGCATTTGCCAAGAGTGATTTGCAGTTGGGAAGCTTTCCAACTATCCTCCTCTTCCCGAAACACTCATCTCAGCCCATCAAGTATCGGTCAGAAAACAGGGATGTTGATTCGCTCTTGGCTTTCGTCAATGCTCTAAGATGATGACTTGCATTCACAGTCGTTTTACAGTTCATGGATCTCACAGAAGAAAGCTACTATTTTAAACCGAATGAATGGCAAAATAGAAGAAGTCTTAAGGAAGTTTAACACTGAACACAAGTTCAGTGTTAGTGTGTTACTGAATATGATACCCCCTTGTGAATTGTGATTCTGAGGGAGGTCCCCTTGTAGTCAATAGTGAGTTACATGATGACTTGCGTCGTTGCAAGTTCGAGATGTCATGTTTGTAGCTTTTAAATCTATCTTCTTTTTTTTTTTTCTTTTTGCTTTTTCAGTTTTGATAGGAGAGGGTATAGATTTTTGATGTTCAAAATGGGTGTAACTGGAGAGAAAATCTCTTTCTGGCCTTCTTAGTGAGGATATGTACAGTGTGAAGGGTTGTGAGTGAATCTCATCTGGTGTGTCCGAAACATCCATTAATAAATCTGAGTTTTTCTTGAAAGCATTCATGTGCAAAATGTTTCAAATTCTTATATACAGAACATCATTTTAAATGCATTTGGATACAGTTGTGATTGCAGCAAAAGGAATGATGAAGGTGAAGTCCTTAGAAGCTGTTCTATACTCCATGAAATTGGCATAATAGATAGCTAGCTGTATTGGTGTTATTCCAGCAACCAATACCGGCGTGGACAAATTGATACCTACTCCAATGTGTGAGGTCTACTTTAATAACAATTTGACCTCAAGTTCAGGGCAGCTTGGCTTGGCTGACTTGTTACAACTCGAGGTTGTTAGTGTCACGTTGGCTCATAACTCAACTCAAGGCTGAGCATATAATTCATTCACCAACTCAGAAAATATTAATTCAAATGAAGGGATTCAGTTTTCTGGTGACCATTCAGTATTTGGTAAACTCTTGATGAATTTCTATTTAATTTCATTGATAGTTTGATTTAATCCTTTCCCCCATTTTGGCATTTTCCTATATCTTGGTATGTGAGATACTTGTCCATCTTATCAGTTTGCAGTATCAAGCAGCAAGCTTTTGATCATGTTGCATTGAGTATATGCAGTCCAAGCTTTAACAATTGGACCTACTCTTTGTTATGGTTGTATAATTAGGAAACCTCCCGTATTGAAAAGGAGAAGAAAAGATGACCAACTTACAAGTTCAAGATCAAAGACCACACTTTTTACAACATATAATGGTTTTAGGATGAAGTTTCAATCAAGTTTCATAAATGGCGTGACACTCTCCTTCAAGGGGATAGCCAAGCCCATTGTTTTGCATAAATTGTATACTCAATGTGCTTAGAGGAGTGGTGTTGGTAACCCGGATAAGTCTAAGGAGTTGCTCTTCCATTAGTCAACTGATTTTTGAATGAAACATACTCCGTATGAGTTTAGAGCACTGAGAAAGTGAGAAGCAGATCCAAGCCCGTATTCAATACTCTTAAAATAGTGCCTAGTCTCAAAATAGTTAGCCAGGTAACCTAACAACAGGGTAAGTCCCTTTCTCTTTAATTGATTCACCTGTCTTAGGTTCATCCTTATGAAATAGCCAAAATAGTTACTCTTACTCTGAGTCGTTATCATCTTAGGTCTTCTATCAGCGATGTAGCCTAATCAGTTCCTCTTACTCACATTTGTTATCAACATAGGTCTTCTGTGAGTTCTATATACCGTCTCTTATGCTAAGAGAAGTTGACGAAGGAGCCAGTTCCTCCTACTCACATTCAATGTCATCAGCCATTCTACTCTTACTATTATTGATGTCATATGGGTACTCATATATTTGTCAAGTTGTTGCTTAACAGCATACCGAGGCTAATTTCTCTTCTAGGTGTATTCTACATTCTTTTTCATGATTCTTGGTGCTTTCCTTCTTCCATCTTCCTCCAAGGTCTTGTTTCTTTATCTCCTGGATTTCGTCTTTTAAAACTTGTTCTCTTCTCCTTCAGCAAGGGTGATACTTATCGTTTGTAACAATCATATATACTTTGTCGCCATTTTCAAAGATGAGACCTAGTAAAAAGTTAATATAACTAGAACAACCACCCTGTATGATACATATTGGAAGTCGACCTAGAAGGATCAGTATTTACGCAACCTTACCTTTGACAGAAATGATTTTGTTAGTGCAAGCAATCTCAACTTCATATTTTGTGTTGTCTTTTCGTGATACACTGATATTTCTTCTAGCACTTTTGTTGTCGTTCATTTGGGTAGACTTAAGATGCCACAATTAAAGTCAACACCTATTTAGAAGCAGCCCAAATAGAGCTATATCACTTCAAAATTTCTGGGGTAAGAGATGGAATCGACTTTCTTCCGATATTCTGAGGCACACAATATATGGTTCAACTCAGAAACTACTAGAAACTTCCATTGGGGTTGGTCCTGTAAAGGAGGTTGCATTGGTTGTCACCTTTCTGGTGTCAGGGATCATGCGGCTATAAGTTTGTTGACAAGGTTGGAGGGTGGTCTAATGTTCTCAAAAATGGGCAATTCTCCGTTAAACTCATGTATCAGAAGCTGTGTGGTGATCATGTCAAGGTCCCATGGAGAAAAATTATTTGCAGTAGTAATAATAATAATGAGTCTGTTCTTTGGTTGGTTGAGCATTCATAAACGATTGGCTACTCTTGATAGACTGGTGGAAAGGAAAATTGTGAATGTCTGCACTTCTGTACTATAGCAGAAGAATCAGTTAATCATCTCATCTTCCAAAGCAGTTACTCAGCTAGTATTTGGAATAATGTTCTGTCTTACTTAAGCATCACCAGAAAAGCTGCTGACTTTGGCACTGTAGTCACTTGGAAAGAATGCTAAGAGGTTGGGAACTAAGTACAAGCTTCTGCTAATATTCTTTACTGAACGTGTGTACCTCAGTAATAGTATCAGAGAGAAGAAAAGATTTTCAACAACAGTTGTAAGAGCCCTGCTGCTGTTGTTCAAGATTTGAAGTTCAGAGTGTCTTCCAGAGCCACTGAGAGTCAAAGACAGTTTAGGTTGAGTTGTATTAGTTAAAGTCCTTTTGCTGTATTGATGAGTAGTTACATGCTTTTCCTAGAAGATAAGGTAACAACTACATTGATGCATTAGCAATTGGTTTTGTCCTGTTTTTTCTGATGTTCAGTTGCTTTTCCTGTTCTTCTTGGTTGTACTAAACACTCATTTTGGAAATAAAATTTCATTCATAACAGAAAAAAAAAAAAAATTCCGCCAAATATTTTCTCCAATAGCATCCACAACCTGAACTCCTTTCATTATTATGGCCAGAAGTTTGATTTTATCTACACAACCTCCATTACATCCAAATCTAAGGGTTCTTTTTCCCACCTTTTCATGGAGGATTAAATTTGGTTAAAATGTTTGCTCCATTACTGTAGAGCCACTATTCTTATGAATCCACTGTTTACACACTTGAAGCAATCTAAGAATCTATCAAACTCTGCTCAGCGGGTATGGAAGATAATGGCAAAATCTCTTGATATTATCTTCAATCGTCATTTCTTGTCTTTGACTATTAGCAAAGTTTCTAGTTGAATATACTACTTCTAATTATGTTAATCACATCTCCCTAATTATGTAAATAATATCCTTTGTTTAGAATATTATCCCCTTTCCTTGCTTAGTTATAATATCTCGTAAATATTGTATCCTTCTTGTACAATATAAGTGACGATCAATGTTGAAAGAAGATTATACTCTTTGTAACTTAGGACCATTTCTTTTGCTTTTTCAGATTTAAAGTACTTCCTCTATCCTTTAATATTTGCTCCGTTTGACTATTTTTTATGAGAGTTTATTGGTCAAAATGGGGCAAGCATTCAAGGATATAAAAAGTACTACACAATTACTTGATTGGTCCAAAATACAATAGCAGACATAAAAATCATACGTTATGAAAGATACTCAACACTTGTATAAATTCCAAAAGACATTAATTAATCATAATAATGGTTTTACAAGTGAAGCTCCGAATGGAACTTGAAATCAATACTTTCTGACCAAAGATGCAGCAAGCATTGTTTTTCTAAAGGTATTATTTTACGCAAAGGGACCCATTTCAAATTATCCAAAATAAAAAATATCTAATAAATTTTCAATTATAGTTAACTCGCTCTAATTAAAAAAGTTACTCATATGATAATGATTAATGACTATTGTAAGTGTATAGCATATTGACAGTCACTTTTTTTTTTTTTAAACCATGACGGTCACTTTCTTAGATGGTAAGGATAATTATAATTGATTTTGCAATCCAATTTGTTACGGGGTAGGAATTTTAAAAACTGGGAGAAAGGTATGTTAAGATCTCACCGAAAAGGTTGAGTTCCATGAGCTCAGGATTAAAAGTTGAATTCCAATCAACTTACCATGTCTTGGCACATTTGAACTTTTTGCTAGTATTGGTATTATGCGTGACTTGTCTCACCATCTCACTCGTGAGACAATGAACATATAACCTTGACCCTTTATTTGCATGTTTAAAGATGAGAATAGGAATTTTTCGAAAGGCAATGATTGGAAAAGCAATTGTGCTGCTGGAGTTCATCAATTCCGCCATTGTTGATGCTACAATGGTGGAGGAGGAGGAGAGATAGAGAAACTGATTAATTAGTTGTTAATGATGACGTGAAAAGGCTAAAAGTTTCTAGAGAAATAGACGAGAATGAAGAAAATTCAGAGGAATATAAAGAAAGCAAAGTCTAATGGATTTGGTTAGGAAAATGGTAATTTGTCAATGATTCGAGTGACATGCCAATTGAAAATTTGATGAAAATTGCTGAGGAAGCTAAGGTTGACGATGATGAAATGCAAGTTGAAACAGTTGCTACTAGTGGTATTGATGATGCTTGGAGCCCTGTAGTGTGTGGGGAGAAGAAACAGAGGATAGGTAAAAGTTGAATGTCCTAGAGGGAGGTGAAGAAGGTGACAATGGAGGTGCCCAGGACTGCGAAGAGAGGAAAACCTTGGTGAAAGGAGCATATGATCTTTATTTACATACCCGAGATAATAAATTCAATTCATAATGCCTTTATTTGTATAACTAAGATAATAAATTAATTACCCGAGATCTCTATTTGTATATCTGAGATAATAAATTCAATACCTAGGACATTTATTTGTATAACTGAGATAATAAATACAATACCTGAGATCTTTATATTGTATACCTGATATATTTATTTGTATATCTGAGATAATAAATTTAATATCTGAGATATTTATTTTTATAATTGAGATAATAAATACAATACATGAAATCTTTATTTGTATACTTGAGACCTTTATTTGTATAACTGAGATAATAAATTCAATACCTGAGACCTTTAATTCTATAACTGAAATCATAAGTTGTATACGAATGATCATAACATAATTTAATACCTGAGATCTTTATTTGTATATTTGAGATAATAAAATTCAATATTTGAGACATTTATTTGTATATCTGAGATAATAAATACAATACATAAGATCTTTATTTGTATAACTGAGATCTTTATTTGTATATTTGAGATAATAAATTCAATATATGAGACATTTATTTGTATATATGAGATAATAAATTCAATAACTGAAACTTTTTTTCTATAACTAAGATCTACCTAATTTGAAATGAGTGCGGGATGACCTTTTATACTTTACCAATGTCACACAACTCGACTAATGTACGATATTTTGGAACAGATTGAGCATTCCTATATTTTGAAAGAGGACTCATACTCTCATAGTAGCATGGGCGGTTTTAGTATGGGTTCAGTGGGTTCAGCTGAACCCATACTAAAACCAAAAAACCCTTATATACCTTTTGCAACATGATTTATCATATGTACAACTTCAGCTCACTGGTGAGACCCTTTTCTTTTTACATAGAACACCAAGGTTCGAATCTCAGTCTCCCCATTCTATTTTCTTTTTTCCCCTCTACCCCAGTACCCTTCACACTTTCTGTTCTTCCATTTTGGCATTTCAATATTTCACCATTTGAAACCCTAGGTAACTAGGTTTCCCCTTCAAGAGTTCACACCACGTCTCCCAGTTGGCCAGCCACTCACTCCTCAATCGCGCCTCACACTACTCGTCTCTGTCTGTCAGTCATGGTCTACTCTGCTAACTCCACTCACTCACTCGGCCATTGACTGTCTGACTTCGGCAGCCACACCACCGAGGTCCGACTGTTCAAGGCACCAAGTCCGCAAGTCACGCCAGTACGCCACCGTCGTCCGTAAGTACTTGATATTATGATTTTCAATTTTTGTTGGATTTGGGAATTGGGAGTTATATTAATTTGTGAATTGTGTTTTAAATTTTGAAATGTTGATTTACTTGAGTAATTGTTGTTGATTTAGTTTATTAATTGTTGTATATACTAGATATTTTGATTTTTGTTGGATTTGGGAATTGAGAGTTTTGTTAATTTGTGAATTGATACTGAACATTGTGGAAGTAGACGCATTTCAAAATTTGAAGCTACTCTTGCATTGATGCTCTCACTTGTTTATTAGATTCCAGGCTACTGGCTAAGTTTGCTAAAAGCTAAAAGCTTTTACTTTCTCATCTTACTATCTTAGTAGCTCGTATGGCATAATTTTGTGCATTGCTATTGTTTTTTCTGAAGTCTATAGTGGGATGAATAGAGCTGAAAGATAATATTAATCACAAATAATACAGATTAATTAACTCATTGACCAATATATTGCCATCAATATCTCTGAAACATAAGGTTACTCATAAGAGGGATAAAAAAATTTCGTTTACAAGGCCTTGGTGTGGAGGCAAAAACCGAGTGAGCATGTTGTGAGGATAGTTATAGTAAAGGAGTTTTCAGCTTTGGTTGATGGAATAAAACACCACGGCTTATCACCAGAGAAGAAGTGGCTTACTATTAGTAGGAAAACTCAGCTTGTAATCGATGTTGTAATTGCTTCCATTGGCAAGGGTTTTTAGTTGAGCTGGTCTATTGATTGGCATTTATAGCCCTTGAAGTGTCAAAGTCCAACGCTTGTTTTTCCAGTTTTTTTTGGCATAATTGACATTATTTGATTTGGTAGACTCTGAACCCATAACATAAAAATCCTAGCACCGCCACTGTGCACATGAGACAGGCTAATGTTATGGCAAAGTGGGATGAGGTTGCTAGTCTGCTTTGCCCCAGCTATTCCCGCAATTTTGGCCACACTAAGAACATCTCCCTTGGCCAACTGGTTCGCTGACACCAAATCAAAGACCTTCTTTCCTAATACAACTTTGCAACTGGCAATGGCTGTTCTCTTAGTATTTTCTTTAGGAGAGACATCAACCATTTGTGCCTCCCCCTGCTTTCCAATATGTGTTAATCCATATACTTTGATTAACCATCTAATTGATTAAGCTTTGGGTCTTTGACCTTTGTAAGCTCTTCTCAAGTCTTAATTTCTCATTCCTCAAATTTGATTAACCATCTAATTGATTTAATTTTTTATTTGTGAAATGTGAATTGAATATTTGAATGGATGATTTGAGAATTGGTTATTTGTTGATTGAATGAATGATTTTGGAATTGGTTTTTTTGTTAATTGTCATTTGTGATTTGTAAATTGAATGAATAATTTGGAAATTGGACTAATTGGTCAATTGTGAATTGAATTATTTACTTTGAAATGTGAATTAGACCAATTTAGTTATTATGAAATGTTGAATTATTATTATTTACTTGAAATCTTGAATTAGAGGAAAAGAGTTAGTATATTAAGCTTATATTGTTTTTAAATTTGCAGTTAGGAATCGCTTTGACTGTAATATAAAGTTTCAGACTATTTCATATATTACTTCATTTCGTAGATTCCGAACTCATAGTACAAAATTCCTGGCACCGCCAATGAGACCTAGGCCACCTAGCCTTGCCACAAAACATTAGCTAGACATTTTCACAAGAAGCGAAGAGGCATCAACGTTATAGTAACCCAATCGCACAACTGTTTCACTCTTCCATTCCCATCTATGCATATTTCACAAACTTCTAATCAGCTGAAGACTCCAATTAATATCACGCTTTACAACTATTATACTCCGTACCAATATAATTTCCACATGATGATATCAGTATGAAATTGCCACAAAGATTTCCTCAAATCTGCAGTATTAAATGCATAGAGAGCAATAAACCAGACATATTCCCATAACTCATCTTCGTGATAGGCTTCCCATCAAAATATGAGTCAAGTAAACCGAACACCATGAATAGAAGCAACGAAAAAGCATGGAAACACAACAAAAATACACGAAAAAAGGGTCAAAAAATGATGCAAAATTGGGGAGAAAAGCATGAAAACATACGAAATGAACACGATTGAGAGAGAGAGAAAGTGAGAGTACTAAAAATTAAACATACCTCTTTGAAGTTGTTGTCAAAGCTAATCAGAGGGACGGTGACTCACCGCCGACCAAGAGAATGTGAGATCGGAGAGGAGGCGCAAGATTGTGTTAGAGCAGTTAAAATTTCAGAAGAGAAGGAGAGGCGGAACTGTGGGAGAAACGGCTTGAATTTGGTTAGACACCTGGTGAGATTAGAACAGGAGAGGAAAGGCGGAAGCATATGAAATTTAGAAGTATCTTATAGCCCATTTGAATGGGCATTTGACCTACAATTAGTCCATACTGGATTTTTTGACTAAGTGATTTATACTATATATAAAAGAGAATAAAAGGTTTGACTCAAAAGGTTATTTGTGCATTATTGACTTTTTGCTTAATTTGAGTTATACCCCATTTAATTTTTTACGCATTGTTGGTTTTAAGGCACTTATAGTTCTTTTGTGGGTTAGTTCTCTTCTCCCCATTTATTTTTCTGATTTTCTCCCCATTTATTTTTCTTCCGAAACTTCACATCTTCATACGCAAGCCTACTAATGTCAGACAAATTTTCAAATTCCATAAACGCCATCTTGCTTACAAAAAGTATGAAACTATATTTCATAGCAAACAAAAAGTATGAAACTATATTCCATGTTCTTTAGTTTACAAAACAAGTGTCTCTGCATAATTATTCTACAAAAGGCCATCTTGCTTCAATATTTCATAGCAAACAATATTTTTGTTTGCCTCCAGTTGTCGGGTGCTGAAGTTTTTGACTTTATAGATATTACAACATCACTTCCTTTTTTTGCACGAGCTAGAGCTACATATAACCGGCCATGAGAAAATACTTGTTGTGGTAAATATATGCCAACTTGATCCAACGTTTGTCCCTGAGACTTGTTTATTGTCATCGCAAAACTCAATTTAACTGGAAATTGTTTGCGCTTGAATCTGAAAGGGTATTTATCTGACATTGATGGTTCTAGTGGTATACGTGGTATGAAAACACGTTCACCTATGTGATGTCCAGTAGTAATTTCTACAACAATAACATTAGGATAGAACGCCTTACATATCAACCTTATACCATTGCATAACCCAGAACTTGGATCCAAATTACGTAGAAGAATAAGTGGACTATTTTTCTTCAAATGTAGTTGATGGGGTGGAAGACCTACTGGGCTTAGAGTATTGAGGAATTCAAGAGGATATTGCTCTGCTGAATCATCGAATCTTGAATCAAAACTCTTGTATTAATATACATCACATGGTTATTGCAACACCAGAATAGAGTTGATTTTGTTGGTATCTTCATTCTTAGGAGTTAAATTTTCTTTTTTCG
This sequence comes from Dysphania ambrosioides, assembly GCA_026401315.1. NCBI lineage: Eukaryota > Viridiplantae > Streptophyta > Magnoliopsida > Caryophyllales > Amaranthaceae > Dysphania > Dysphania ambrosioides. Next base: position 25,382,754 of record CM048667.1, read on the forward strand.
TCATAAGGATAACATTTTGATCATTTCTAGACACGTCAGGAAACACACTTCTAATCAACAGAGAAATCGATGACTGGTCATTGTTGTAAGGGACGACAAACGACATGGGATATATTATGTCCTTCCCATCTTCAAAAGGGGGCAAACCATTACCTATGTTTAATACAAAATCACAAAAAGCTGGATCGTGAATCGCCCTCATATTTTCAGCCAAGCGGATTGAGACTTGAGAAGAGCTTACAAAGGTCAAAGAATCAAAGGGGGTTGCCGGCTGTGAGGGTCGAGCGCCGAATTACCGGAGGTGGAGGAGGCAGGTTGGAGCACAGGAGCGGTGCCGCAGTGGTTGGAGCGCAGGAGCGGTGACTACGTGCTGCCGTAGCTTTCTGAAGATATTTCTGTTTGGGAATAGTTTGCTGATTCTAAGTTATATGCTCAGACTCTAGTCCCCCTTTTTTTTCTGACAATCATGAGTCGTATTGACTGTTTCAATACCATATTTTCTGGGCTTTACTGCTAGTTTATGGATCTTACTAAAACCAAATGTTCTAGGAACTTTACAAAATTTACAAAGATTAAAATTAATATCAGAATTTGTCCAAAATGGATTTTTTAGGTTATTTGCTTAGGCTCTTGTTTTGATCTTTGTTGTCCTGGTTTGGTTTAATTATTGGAATGTTTGACTTTATGGATCTCTGATACACTGATGAATTCGAGGATTTGGTTGTTGTACTTGCTCTAGGCAAGGATGTAAGTTTATGGTTTACTAGCTGGTGTAATCACAATTTTCCTTGCAAATGTTGTGTTCAACTGGTCGGTCATATGTTGCTTTATTGTGTATATATCTATGAACTTTGGATCTGATGATGATTTTTGATGTACTGAGTATGCTCTTTGCTCTCTGCACTGCCTACCTTCCTGCATTCCCTGCCTGCTGCACTTCCTTCTCTTCCCTCTCCCCTCTCCCCTCTCTGGTCTCCCCTCTCTGCACTCTGCTCTATATGTTGCTTGATTGTGCATATATCTATGACCTTTGAATCTGATGATGTTGTTTGATGTACTGAGTATGCTCTATGCTCTTGCACTCCCTGCCTCTCTGCACTCCCTGCCCTCTGCACTCCCTGCCTCTATGCACTCCCTGCCCTCTGCACTCCCTGCCTCTCTGCACTCCCTGCCCCCATGCACTCCCTGCCTCTCTGCACTCCCTGCTCCCTGCTCTAGGTTAAAATTTCTATTTCTGTATCTAAAAAGGAATGAAATTTCACTTAGTTGATGAGCCGAATGCCTCTAACATCTGTAATGCTATGTTTGTTTTTTTGACATACATAGGCTGTGCTGCTCTCTAAATATTGTTGGTGATGCTTCTACGGAAACTCCCCAATAATTTTTCTCTCTTCAAAAGATTCTTATCAACCAATAACACTTATGACCTTGCTTCTTCCATCGCAGACTTCAATAAGGTATACCACTTCCCAATTAATTGCTTGCTGAACAAATATAAAGGAGTACGCTGACTTTTCTTACTAAAATCTGCACAAGTAGCTGTGTTCACTGTGATTATGCTATATTTCTATTGCAATTGATGAATTTTTGGTGTAATGTATGTTGTTTAAAAGACATATTGTGTTATTTAGGTAGCATGACGCAAAAACTAGTAGGTGTGATTTGGATCTGACACACCTATGGCGTATTTCAAACCCATGCAACTGTATAATTGATTATGTAGCAGTCCCATTTGAAAAAAATATTCTTCACTTTTAACTTTCACTTTTACTGATGTATTGTGAATTAGAGTTTTTATTATAATTTATATGGAAAAGGTTAGTTGGTTCAGAACGTTTTACATTCATAGCATGTCCATGCTCTGTACTATTGGTTGGTTGATTCCCTATGTCTAAATTGTTTCAATACTGGGATCTCTATTCATTTTCATGAATCCTAGTGTATTAAGATTCAGATAATGTGATTGAAAGTTGCAGCAGTTGGGTTTGGGTTTCATGTTCATCTGCTATAGGTTTTTGGATGTTTGTGGCTCATAGCTTTGATAAAATGGAAAATCAGCTTATGAATGGTAGTCAACATATGACAACTTGTGTTCCTTAATTTTGTACATTGATTTGCTTTCTCTTATTTCTTTTTTTGATACTTAAATAGAAACTTTATCCTAGAGCGTACTTGGTGAAATTTCATTCCTTTTTTTTTTTTAAATATAATTTCAGGAACTAGAAGATATTTTTGGTGAACCGCCTTCATCAGCTGGCCCTTTAGGTTCAAGTGGCACCGGAGGTATACCTGAAGATACTCAGTATTCATCTCCTGAAGTGTCTGAAAAAGTATATGGATTAACACATATTGGAAAGCAGGGGGAGGCACAAATGGTTGATGTCTCTCCTAAAGAAAATACTAAGAGAACAGCCATTGCCAGTTGCAAAGTTGTATTAGGAAAGAAGGTCTTTGATTTGGTGTCAGCGAACCAGTTGGCCAAGGGAGATGTTCTTAGTGTGGCCAAAATTGCGGGAATAGCTGGGGCAAAGCAGACTAGCAACCTCATCCCACTTTGCCATAACATTAGCCTGTCTCATGTGCACGTTGATTTGGCGTTGAATGACTGTGATTACAGCGTTGATATCAAGGATGAAGCCTCTACTATTGGGAAAACAGGGGTCGAGATGGAAGCTATGACTGCTGTCAGCATTGCTGGCCTAACCGTTTATGATATGTGCAAGGCTGCTTCAAAAACTGTTGAAATAACAAATGTGAGACTTGAGCATAAAACTGGAGGGAAGAGTGGGGACTGGTCCAGGGAGGAGAAATGATATCAAACTTGTTGCAACTTGCTAGCAAAATATACGATGAGGACATTTCCATAATTGAGTAACACGAAATATAATTTGAAAAAGCAGTTACTGAATGATGTTCTGTTTGCGCTCCATAATTCATGTCTATTCATATTTTGAAATTTTTTGTCATATACAGAACACTTTACTGTCGTTTTTGTTTTTCATAAGTCTGATAGAGGTCCTGAGAGCATGAATTTGTACTTGGTGGTGATGGTAGCTAATGATAAGGAAATAAATTTGTGTACATAGCTGAGGGAGATGAAAGGAACTAAGAATGATATGAAGGATTTGGGTTAGGGGGCATATAGCAATTGATAGAACTGAATGGAGGATGATAATGTTTTTTACATCACTGAAGATAAAATCTTTGATTCATGCATCTGACCCATGCTATTGGGATTAAGGCTTTGACACTGTTGTTAAAACAGGTTTTATACACTCAGATTGTTTACATACAACATGGATATAGAAACCTTGATGTATAGGTCCTAACATTGAAACCCCTAGCATTAGGAGGAATCCTGCAATATAATAGGGTCTCCTAAAGCATACTTTGTTTATATGAGGAAGATTCTTTTGATGTCTTTGGTACTATTGTTGTGTATGGTCTCTGTAGGGTGTCCCATTAGGGAAGAGTAGATTAGTTTCATAGTTTTATTATATTGATGTCTTTGAGCTAATATAATAACAATAGTTTAATCTTTGGTGTTGAAGTTTACTTGCTATTACAATATAGCATCAAATTTTAAAAAGTTTGATCACAAATTCTCATTATGTTATAAGAAATAATATAATAAGAATTTTGTTAGATACATGTCAATGTAAAATTTTAGAATATCATATTTTCATAATTTTAATTGAAATATAATAAAATCTACACATATTTTCTCCTTACCTCTCTATCTCCTAATTTTCACCGTACCTTACCATATATTTTTTTTCTCCTATAAAATTTCTAATTTCACATTTGCATTCGACTATGTAGTAAAATGTAAACATATTAGCACTATAATTTATTAACAATCATTTCTTAATTATTATAATGACCTAATTAATTGATTATGATTAATTAATCAATACTGTTCTTTCGCAGTTTTACCATATTTAATTGTTTTGTAAAGATTTATCATTACTTATATTTCATTTGAGTCGATTAATTAATTTATCAGTACTCCGTATTTCGTATACTCGAATGAACCACCTAAAAATTTCTTCTTGTAAAGGATCAAAGAAGAAAATGAAGGCAATCAGTTGATTCAAAATTTATCAATGGTTCACTAACTTTACTGCCAGTTTCAAGAGTGCATATCAAGAAATTAAATGATAAAAGGTTGAGGCAAAAAAATAAGAAGTCTGCCCAAATCTCCAAGGGGAAACTCCAGGAATGGGCGAACCGGAGAGCGAGAATGGGAATCATGTATCCATACTACAGCTGTTATACGAGCGGCCAGTAGAAGAGAGTCCAGCCTATGCACATGTAGTTGTAGCTGGTGGACTGTTCCTGCCGATACATGGGCGGTATATACGTATAGTACAGTTTCCATTTGTAAATTCTGTAAAGCCGGTAGGGAGGAAACAGGAGTGGAAATGATAAGTTCTCGTGACTCTTGTTCTTATGCGTTTGGTAGAAGTAATGTTACTGGAGCAGTTGAGCATTCGTTTGTTCTTAGTCTTTAATACTCCCTCATTTGTATGGAGAGTGTTGGACATGTTGCTCCAGGAGAAACCAATCTCTGCTCTAAAAGCATCAACACCCTTCGGCCCCTTCTATTTCAAATATCACCATTCACCTCCACAATAATACTAGGGTCACTTTGGGACATGTACGTGCCACAGAACTTTAATATATTCCCTGAAAAACCACCAGCCTGTACTCCAAGCATCAATGCCTGAGCAAACTACTGTTTAAGCTCAGTGACTTGTCACATGCCAGCTGCCCGTTTTTGTTCCTCTAGGGCATCCCTATGGGTTTGATCATCGACCTAAAATGATATTACTTGAAGATTTGATTTCTCCAAATGAAAAACTATATTATGTTAGTTCGGAGATTTCTAAAAAAATTTTACTGGGTATAATTTCTATAATATACGAGTATTTTTATGTGTAATGATACTGATCAAATGTGTAAAGAGTTATCATGATCTTTATTCTTTTTACCCTTATTTTACAATAAAGGAACACTAAACTAAACTTAACTAACATTAAGAATGAACAATTTAAAACTTTTTGTTAGCTGTTACTCCGTAGTGAGTAAATGTAATAGAAGTTGTTCTCACGGATTGATGCGAGTTCGAGTAAATTTTAGGTAAGGTTGAAGCTGGACTTGAATTAAGTTGACCAGAATTTCATCAAGTTTAACGTCTTCAGAAATAAGCTAAGTTGACCATGACAGCATAGACGCATAGTATACGTATACCAAATGGCAAACAATAGTCAGTAGTCACTGTTAGCTTTTCTTAAAAAACCCAACCATGATGCAAACTTAGAAAGTGATTGTAATACGTCTGTTATCTCGTCTCTTAGCCAACCTCTATTAAAAAAATCAGCATTTTTAGGGAGACCACTCTTGTACAAACCCAGATTATAACCTCAAAGATTCTAGAACTAGAAGCAACAGCAAGAAATAGTGACTGTTTACCATTAAAAATTTTTATAATCTCGTGTGAATCATATTATGGCATCATAATTTTACAAACTATAGTACATAATAATTTTCTGAGATCTCCCTGTCAATCAACTGTCTTGTAGCCTCACTACTTGTCCAAAAGTAGCTAGCTATGAGTAAAAGGAAACAAAGAGGAGAAAGCCAAAGATGATGAGGCTCAATTAATATGCACGCTTCTTCTCCTTCTGCTGCTGAGCCTGAGACCGAGGATGATGCTTTAGAGCTCAAGCTTTTGCTTTCATGGCGCCTGCTTTTTGGCTCCTTCTTTCATTCATCCTCCCTCTCTTCCTCTTCTCTCCATTTTCAGGTATATTTTGTACATTTTTGTCACTTACCCACTTTATTTTTCTTCAATATTTGTATGCCCTTTTCCACCAAATTGATGAGATTTGAGCTTGTTCTGGTATTTTAGTTCTTGCCAACTTCAATGTTCATCAATTTGGGCTACCCCCTTTTCAATTAATCAATTTTTTTTTTTCACCTTTGAAAGTTTTAAAGGGTTTATTTTAGTGGATAGTTTATATCCATTATTTCAGTCAAGCATGTTATTGGAATCTTGACTTGATTTATGATGCACATTTACTGGTGAAAATTTTGATTTGTTTTACCAGTTGAATAAAAATTTGTGCTTTTTTCGTTTTTAGTATATTGCAGTTTAATACATATATTTTGAAGATGAAGATTTTAAATGAGCCATTTTTTCAGCTCATGTACTAGTGTTCTAAATTAATTTATGTGATTTTTGTTCAATTCAATACAAGTCCATGTGGTAGTTAACCAAAATGAGTGAAACTCCCAGTTTGGAATTTATACTTAAATAATATATGCTCTGTATGAATTTCAGCTCAAGGGAAAATAATAGCAGAAATTAAGCAAAAACAAGGGCAAGATGAACCCTATGTTGGTGTAAACATTGGAACAGATGTGTCAAACATTTTATCTCCTTCAGATGTGGTTTCATTCCTTCAAGTACAGAAGATTAACCATGTGAGGCTTTATGATGCTGACTCTGAGTTGTTGAAAGCTCTTGCTCGTACAAAGATTCGGGTCATAATAGGTGTACCAAATAACCAGCTTATAGCAATTGGATCCTCCAATGCCACTGCCGCGGCTTGGGTGGACCGGAATGTTGTTGCTAACTACCCGGAGATCACCATCATTGCCATTGCTGTGGGTGATGAGGTTTTAACTACTATGCCTTCCACTGCCCCTTTGCTTTTGCCCGCTATTGAGTCACTTTATAGTGCATTAGTGGCTTCAAATCTTCATACTCAGATAAAAGTGTCAACCCCACATTCAGCCTCACTAATTCTTGACCCTTTCCCACCTTCTCAGGCTTTTTTTAACACCTCTATGACTCAATATTTGTTGCCAATTGTTAAGTTTTTGTCTAGGACTCAGTCTCCTTTGATGATGAACTTTTACCCTTACTATGTTTTTATGGAGAATAACGGCGTTGTGCCATTGGATAACTCTTTGTTCAAGCCCCTGACACCTTCCAAGGAAATGGTTGACCCTAATACTTTGCTTCATTACACCAATGTGTATGATGCAATGGTTGATTCGGCTTATTTCTCTATGAAAAACCTTAACGTTACTGATGTTTTGGTGCTGGTGAGTGAGACTGGGTGGCCTTCCAAAGGGGATTCTAAAGAGCCTTACGCCACTGTGGATAATGCGGATACATACAATTCTAATCTCATTAAACATGTTTATGACAAGAGTGGCTCCCCATTTCACCCAGAGATGACATCTAGTGTGTATATATATGAGTTATTCAACGAGGACTTGAGGTCACCCCCAGTCTCCGAGGCCAATTGGGGCTTATTTTATGGGAATACTACACCTGTGTATTTGTTACATGTTTCGGGGATTGGGACTTTCTTGGCTAATGACACCACGAACCAGACTTATTGCATTACCATGGATGGGGTGGATTCAAAAACTTTGCAGACAGCACTAGACTGGGCTTGTGGTCCAGGAAGGGCTAATTGTAGTAAAATCCAGCCAGGAGAACCTTGTTATCAACCCAACAACGTCCAGAACCACGCCTCATATGCTTTCGATAGCTATTACCAGATGACTGGAAAGTCTGCTGGGTCCTGCGATTTCAAAGGCGTTGCTATGATCACTACCTCCGATCCTAGTAAGTTCTTTCACCACATTTCTGTAACTTATATTAATAATCTGCATTTCCGTGAATTTCGTATTGGGTTTTCATTATACCTTGTGTGTTTTCAATTCAGATATTGCGAATTTAGGTTCTTATTTCTTAGATATATAAGAAGTTTGTGCAATATGTATTTTCAATTTTGGAGCTGTCTTAAGCCTGAAAGGCATACAGGGAGGAATAGGGATTTTGTTTGCCATTAGTTCACTCTTCTCTTCAAGAAAGGCAGGGAGATTAGAGTAAAGTTATGTGAATGAAATAAAGTCACAGTGCATAACCTCTTGATGAAGAATTGAGGGCACTCCTTGGTTCCTACTCTTGCTGAATGCTTAATTCCGATGAGCATCTTATAACAGATGATAAAATTGCTTTTACAATGTCGGTAAATCACTCGCAGCACAAATGTTTAGGTGTAAAGTCTAAAGATAGTGCAAATTTTTAAAAGCACGATTCATGCTTCTTACACTGTAGCTATTAAAGAATTTGCAAGAAAGTACTTTTCAGTGATAGTGATTCTTTAATTTCTTAAGCATATTTGTTGTTCAGTCAAATGCTCTAAGACTTTTCAGTCTTTTACTTGAGCACATTATGATTCCTAAATGGGGTGGCTAATTAAGGACAATCTGCATCATAAAAATGCAGAAAATGAGAAATGATAGGCTTTTAAATACAGTTGGGAATAGGAAAAATCTCTATGCCTAAAAAATCAGGCAACTGATATTACCAATCACCCTTTTGGTTAGGGAAAGCAAAGTAAAGTTAATTAGCCTAACTTGAAACAAAAAGTTACTTGTGACACTACAAAGGACCATTCCCATATCCCCTTGATTTCTCTTGTGTTTTTATCATTTTTGATCATTTTGCCTGGTAATGGTTACTCTCATATTGACTTGCAAATCTTGGCAATGCAAACCATCCATTGTAATGGTTGAGCTAAGGTTGCAACTTGCAAACAAGAGCGTCCTGGCCTTCTACTGGAGATGACCGTTGATGCAATCAATGTGAGTATGAATTTGAAAAAATAGAGATAAGATTTTTTAGTCTAAAAATTGGCAGAAACAGCATTATAGTTCAAACTTTTTTTCCCCAGAATTGAGGCCCGTTTTAGAGGGGTTTGACTGAAAAGATTAAAGAAGACACCTTTTTATAATCTGGAATTCTTAAATATGGAGTATAAATTAATTTGCTACTCCGTAATACATAGTGACTGGAGTTACTTGACAAATGGAGCCCAACCATAAATTGTCTGAATCTGACTACATCTTTTATGATTTTATTGCATCATGCAAACAGCAAAGATAGTCTGCCTTTTTGCTCAGTTGGAATGACCTGATATGTTTTTTTTTATTACTCCGTATATGTTTGCATCTTGCTATTTGTTTTTTCGAGGGGAGTGTTGGCATCTGCTGCTGATAATGCCAATGCAACTAGTCCACTAATTTTTTTTATTAGCACTTACATATATTTTTTTTTTTTTTTATGTGTGTGACATGTTGTAGGTCATGGAAGCTGCATATTTCCTGGAAGGTGTGTTAAAATTTCTAGCTTACCTTTTGATAGAATATGTGAATAATGCGTGCCCGGGGTGGTAAAAAAGGACGTTTTTATGGCAATGCGAAAAAAGGAAAACAGACTACAAACCCATCCTAGCTGTTGTAGCTAGTTTATGAATGTTATACGAAGGATATCTTAGCGATACTGAAGTGCTTTAGACTTTTCGAGGGCGTTCTGATGATCTCCAACAAAAATAGAGGGAGATATTGATGAGATTTTTGAGGTGATTCCAATGTATGATATGCGCATGTACCTCTTCAAGAGGGAGATATATTCTGCCAAAAAATAAAAAAGAGAGGGAGATATATATATCGTTAAATCATGAGCTGTGGGACGTTAAATATAGTTACAGAGTGAAAATGCCCCTTGTAGAAGAAAATATCACCCTGAAAACACAATATATTATTTGCTACTGGCCTGTAGTCTGTAAAGATCACATGGTTTTTCCTTAAAAAAATTTCTCAAAGCACACACTATGGATGAGAGAATTCTATGTTGTAGATACTTAATTGACGAGTATTATATTCTTTGTTTCATGTGCAGTAAGAGGGAAGGAAATAACACAAGTGAAGTGGTAAATTCAACTCAAGTTACTAGTGGATCATTCTCGAGCTATGGAAGCAATCAAGTAATTTTAATGGATAGTGGTCTGATATCTTTGTGTACCAGTATGTTCCTGTGTTTCATTTCCAATTTACTTTTTTAGCAAGTAGCTTTAAAGATCTCTAGGTACAAAACGATACAAGGTAATTTTTTGGACAACTGTAATATTAATAATCTTGTAATTTTATTCATTATTGTGTTGATTTGGATGGAGTTTTCCATCACTCTATCAAAGAAATAATTGTACTTCAGAGCACTTTCAATGGTAAGCAAAACAAATTTTTACTCACCAATTTCTCTTTACACTTCTCTATGCAAATTTTTGGCATGGAAATTTCATTTTATCTACTAGTAAACCAAAATTTTTCACTTCTCTATCTCTCCTATTTTTAAAGCAAAATTTTAATATTTTACAATATAATAAAATAGATGTCATTTTATAGAGAATAAAAACTATGATTATGAGTATTTTTATATTATGAGAAATAACCATTCTAAATATTAAAATTAACCTTTTTTTTTTCCCCTCTCCTATTAAGCATTACATTATCATTGGTGAGTTTTCTTAGTGAGCTGATAGAATGATATGCACAATAGATTCTATATTTGCATAAAATATGTAATTATCTTTGTATATCTTTTATATTAGTTAGGACAAACTCTTAGTTGATTTGTTGCCTAAATTATAGGCTTATACTTGTATATTAAAAAGTGGTGATCAATAAGAACCCGAAACGAATCAATCACTCCATTTCCACATCACTGAATTTCCCCACTCAAATGTTATTTCCAAAACCAAAGTAAATGCATATGAAAGGCTATGTGTTATGAACTTGGATGAGTGGTGCTAAGTGGGGATGTGTCTTGTCTGCTTGGTGGCTTTGGCTTAAAGCCGAGCATTCTCCTTTACAATTTATTATGGAGTTACCGTCCGACATAAGGAGGTGGCTCAGGTGTGTGACACTCTTCTTAATCAAATAAAACTTCTTTTATTAATTGAACATATTCTATGATATCTTAAAAAGATACTTAGAATTCGTGCAAAAAATAAAACTAGAGGGAGTAAGAATTACCACCATTGGCAACTATATTTTGCTATTTATTGACTCTTTAATCTCAAGTCAGAATATCAATATATTTCCAATATAAAAAACTTCTGTTCAAAATTCAAATGTTTACTCTTCTCCAACCAAAACCACTCTTGAGTTCCTTCCCTCAACTCCTATGTCTTCAACCCACCAAAAACCCTGACAAAACCCTTCAATTCCAACCCAATTTCTCTACCCCAACACCGATGTCATCTTCATCATCATCATCATCATCTTGGGCTTGCTCCAAATGCACATTCCTGAACCCACCTTCCCAAAAATCCACCTGCATAATCTGCCTAACCCCATTCCTTTCTTCTTCATCAACCCCACCCAGATGGTCCTGCAAAGCCTGCACTTTCCTCAACTCTTACAGCCTCTCTAACTGCGAAATCTGCGACACTCGTGCTTCTTCTCTCTCCAATTTCCAGGGCTTGGATCCGATTGATCCGGATGATGATGATCTTTCTGGTTTCGGGCCGTCTTCTGTGGGTTCTATCTTTTTTCCATTGCGCCGGTGTAATTCGGGTCGGGTTAAGGGATTGGATGATGTGGGTGTTGAAGAAATGGGTCAAACTCAAATGGGTAGCGATCAGTTTGGTAATCAAGGTGTTCAATTGGGTGGGGCCCGGAATTCTGGTTCTAGTAAGCGCAAATTGCATGACTTGAATTCTGGTTAGTTTTAATTATATTTGATGTTCTTGCTTTCATTCAATTGTTCGGGTTGATTAACTGTGTTGTGTAACTAATAGCACAATGCAGGTTATTATGGGAGCCTCCATTTACTCAAATGATTTCTCCGTATATCATTATACATGCTCCTGTAACTCCCAATTATTTATGTAATCTTATGATAACAATATGTCAGTATTTATATGCTTATAAAATTGACAGGTTGGTTAAATATACTGAGTACTCCGTAACATGTTGACTTGATTGGTTAAATATACTCAGTACTTATTAGTGACTAGGATCATGGATAAGATGATGATCTTGTACCTAGATTATGTACGTTGTCAGGCTAATAGACCTAAGATTCACAAGGGAACGACTAAATTCTTAACGCTATGAAACGGAAAAAAGTACGCCTTATTTCTAGGATCTTGAGAACCAATTCTTAGCATTAGACATTTGAACCCCGACCCTAAAACCCTACTATTGGATAGAAAAAACCTAGAACTTTTCAAAGAAAACAGGTGAAAGCAGCATGACCCATTTACGCAGTTTATGTGGGCAGCTTCAAAATCCTAGCTTTCCTTCTATTCTATAAATCCAACCTTCCAATTTCATTGTTTTCCATTCTCAATACACAATTCCATGAGTGAATTATGAAATGAAAGAGAAGTAGAGGGAAAGGGAGTTGAGTCTACTGGAACTAATGTGTATGGAGTGCTTGGTAAGGAGTAAGGAATCCGATTACCCTGTCTTAGGGTGTTGGAATTCCTTCCCATGGCACTCCATGCCAATAATTTTCTGTAGTTTTTCCCTTCCCATTGCCTTGTTTGGGATCGTATCCCCAAAGTTTAGAATTTTTGGGATTTTCTCTAATTTATTAGACAAAGATTAATTTTTTAGTTGAATTTGGTGCTTATTTTCTTATTATTTTTGCTCAAAATGAAATGTTTAGGTGTCATTCCTGTTAAGTATTAGACATATTGAAAAGTTGAAGAGTCATCGTGTATAGCATATTTGTCGCTTTCCTTTATTTTGATAGCAAAAATTGTATACAAAAGTTACCCCTATAAAAGTTACCTCTCACAACATATGTCAATCTTTATTAACTTTAAAGGGTAACTTTTGCTATTTTAAGGGGTCATTTTTAACTTTATCATATCTCATGTGTATAGATTTTGTGTATTTTTTATATGAAGTATAGACCTTGATTCAGCTATAATCTTAGGTTCTCAGTTCTATCGAATTTCAAGTATTCATGTTGAGCAATGATTATATTAGGTTGCTGTTTCCTGGACATGAATGCAACATTTTAGATTTTATAATGATTTATTTTTATGATATAACAAATTTCTTTAATCCCTGAGCATCTTGAATTATTGAATGTGTGTAGCTCATATTGTTTGATGTATGTAGCTCATATTGTTTGTAAGACTTATTTTGATGAATATTTTTCTAAGTAACTTAGATAGTAATTGATACTTGATATTTTGCTATCATATATGACCGATGTTGATGATAAATTTTTGATGGCTTTTCAAGGATTGGTCAGAATTGGAGTACTAGGGCTAGCTGTGAATTGTGTCCTTAGTCTATGAACTGTAGCCATTGAGAGGAAGCAAGCCTTCATTTAAGGTTGGGTTGATTACTAAACATTGGTCTGACCAATGACCTTGGTATCTCTTCTCCTTAGATGCTTCAATTCTTACGGCTTCATACATCTACTTTTTGTCATGTTCTTTATTTTCATAAATGGCTTTTGTGAACAAGATAAAAAGGTATATGATGCATAGTCATCTGTAGGCTGTAGCTAGCTCAAATAATTATATATGGAACAAAGTGCTCTTATAGTTACATAATTTGCCAAAGTACTCTAATAGTTATATATTGCACAAAATACTCCTTTTTTTTGTCTTTTGATGCAAAGAGAGTTACAAGCGGCAAGCAATTATAAAATTTACACAGGATTCAATCCTAGATCTTGTGTGGTAAACACTTTCACCTACTAAGCTAATGACATCCACAAAGTACACTAATAGTATAGTCTGTTGTTTGCTTTTGTAGTTTATTTTTCTTATCCTAGATGAATTTGTACTTGCTGCAATCCACCTTTGTGAACTTCAGACTTAATGCCCTCCCTGCTGACCCCAAAACTGAACAAAAAGAGGTCTCACAATAGCATACTAAAACAAGTAATGAACTCACCTGAGTTCAGATTAATCTTAGGGATTATTTTTATGTATGTTCATTAACTTTTCACGTTTTGACATAAAATTTTTCAAAAGTAAAAAATGTAGATCAATATTGGAAATTTGAGAAGCACTACCTCCTCGAGATAGTATTCCCTTTGGGATTGGGCCAGAATTTTTTTCTGTACTGCTGAATGCAGAGCTTCCTATTCCTTGGTATTTTCCCAATCAAACCACCTATAGTCTGTTGCGTAAATCAGTTTTTTATTTTTTTTTTTTATTTTTTTTTATCTATGAAGGGGCCTAAATAGCTAAAGTTTTAGGCCCCTGTGGAGTAAAGGTGCTGATAGTTTTGTAATTCATTCTACCATTTGATACAAATTGAAGTGTTCATCTATGACTAGCATATGGGCGCTATTGTCTTCATATTGCTCCAATTGCACAGTTGACAACATTGAGAGGATAATGGGAGGAGTATCTCGTTTTGAAATGGGTTCTGTGACAATGAATGTACATGGTTATTACTGAGTAATTTGGGTGGCAGAGGATGCTAATGCTGCTAGTTTTACTACGAAGAAAGAAGAAAATGATGTTGTAATGAAGGGTTTAGTGTCTGCAAAGATGGCTGACAATGCTGAGGGAAGTGTCACACTCAAGAGGAAACTCTGTGATCTAGGTGCTTTTATTGACAAACCCTTTCACGAGGTCAAATCTTCTTGGAAACCTCTTTCAGTTTTAGGTTAGTTTGAATTTCATAGGTTGGTTAAAAACACAACACATCTTTGATGGTTCTAATCGTAATCAATTTCTCCGTTCTACTTCTGAAACTAAAAAATTTTAATACTTCAATTGAAGCTAGTGGCTTGTTTAGTAGTGTTCTAAATTTTGACATTTGTCTTCTATTTTTGCAAGAAACTTTTTTACTATCTCGTACTGCTACTCCTATTCATTTTCATGAAATTGAAGCTTCCCCTGTTCTTACAATTCTAGTCCTTACAGAATATATTTTATTGGGGCGCTTACTGTGTTTTGGTGCTTGGATTTGACCAAAAATGATAGATAATAGTGATTTGTGACTTGTGTTTCAGATTCTGTAAATGGCTTTGACATAGAGAAGGTTGGAAAGGTCAAAACTGATGGGGGTGCAGTTTTCAAGGAAATTGCTGAAAATGATGAACTTGAAGAAGTTTCAGGTGTGATAAAGATCCTTTCTTACAATGTCTGGTTCAGAGAAGACTTAGAGGTGCATATCAGGATGCAAGCCATTGGTGACCTTATTCAGCTACATGATCCAGATGTTATATGTTTTCAGGTTTCCTTATGTGTCTTCACTATTTCATAAGAGAACTGCTGTTCATATTCTGCATCTATAACTTGTTTCTCTTTGGGTTTTTAGGAAGTTACTCCCAACATCTACGACATTTTTCAGAAATCTAAATGGTGGAAGAGATATTGTTGTTCGGTCTCAAATGAAAAAGCTTCCTCTGAGGTGTACTTTTGCATGCAGGTGATATGTTTCAGACTTTCAGCTCCCCTCTTACACTTTTTCATCTGTAATGGTTTTATGTAACAACTATGTGGTCATGTTAGTGCCTAGCAGAACCTATCACTTGAAATTCTTTGCCACCTATTTTTCTTGATCCATTTTGATGTAGTGTATTTTGGCAATGCTGCTTTGTATGATCTGACATTTTATTTTAATGTCCGCTAATTCATCTTATTCCAAGTGTTTCAGAATTTTTTCTATTCTGCAAATCTAACACACACACACACACCCCAAAAAAAACAAACAAACGAATGTAAACTCATTACGACAAATTTTCATCCCAGAACCTAAAAACACCTAAAAAGCTTGATTGAATAATGGATTGTCCCGTCCCTTAAACGACTCAAAAAACTGACTTCTACCTAGCCTAATTTTTCTTGAACTGACTGACTGATTTGAATTTTTGATTGGCCTACGTGTGATGGTTGGTGCATTTTCCTTATGTTTGGGGGCTTTGTAACCATTGTGGTTTGTAAGATATACTGTGTCTTGTTTCTGTTGGTTGGTAATTGTTATGATTCCCTAACTTATTCTCTCTTGATCAGTTCAATAGTTGTCCTTGGAATGTGCATGTTGAACGCTTTTGCTTATGAAAATGTTCGGTCAGAGTTACAACATTTACTGTATGCTTGTTTCTGTCATTATATATTAATCCAATGAATTTCTCTGCAGTTGGCCAAACTTCCAGTAAAATCGTTTAGCTGTAAACCATTCAGTTACTCTGCTATGCGCAGAGAACTGGGTGTAGCTGAAATTGAAGTGAATCAGAAAAAGTCACTGGTGGTTGCTACTAGCCATCTCGAGAGTCCTTCCCCAGGACCCCCAACATGGGATCAAATGTACAGCCAGGAACGGGTCAACCAGGCTAAGGAGGCCATTAACATTCTCAAAAAGTATCCAAATGTCATATTCTGTGGTGACATGAATTGGGACGATAAACTTGATGGTCGATTCCCATTTGTTGATGGATGGTTTGATGCTTGGGAGAAGCTTAGACCTGCAGAGATCGGATGGACATATGATACGAAGTCCAACAAAATGTTGAGTGGCAACCGTGCATTGCAAAAACGGCTTGACAGATTTATTTGCCGTTTGACTGATTTCGAGATCACTAGCATTGATATGATTGGAAATGAGGTAATACCAGGTGTGACCTACACCAAGCAGAAGAAACTGAAGAACAAAATTCAAGAATTGACACTTCCAGTTTTACCTAGTGATCACTTTGGTTTGCTTTTGACCATTACTAATAGTTAGTTAGTACAAAAGCTAATCATTTTGTACAGGGAATGTGCAATGAAATCTGTAATCTGTTTCCTCTAGAATCACTTTGCTGTCGTTGCTAGGCAGCAATTTTGTGTAGTTGGTGGTCTGCAATGGATGTGTCTAACTTGTTTGAGTTTTTGTAGATGTGATCAGTTTCCTCTCCTTTGAATATCTTCCCCGTGATGAAATGATGTATCTTTAATTTTGAGTTTCCTCTGCGAAATCCATTGAAGTCTCTACTTATTAATTCTGATTCTCTTAAATCAGTAATCCACAGATTCAAACAACTAATCACGTATAAATTGTTGAGCAACTTCGAGTTCAATCAACAATTCTCTCATATAATGAAATCCAAAACTAACTACTCTCATTTAATAGCTTGGTATATTGCAGAGTAAAATAAATGAATGAAAAGCTAGAAAGAATGCGGTGAGCGTGGATCGAACACGCGACCTTCAGATCTTCAGTCTGACGCTCTCCCAACTGAGCTATCCCCGCTTGTTAATTGAAGTGTTGATTGAATACGACTTATTATTGAAAGCATTCCATTAAAACTCGAATAAAAAATGAGCTAGCTTCGTGGTACTTGCACCAATCTTTTTGAACTTTCTAGAACTTATTTTTTTTCGAAATGAATTGGATCTTTTAGACAATAATCTCTCTATCCCGTAGCTAGGCTTCAAAGTCAATGAGCATTAGGTTGATTGGAGGTATGGGTAGCGCAAAGGTGGTGGACCTGCATGTATGGAAGCATCCATAAGCTAGACCTAGATTGCTCAGCCATTACTTGGTCAACAACCTAAAATGTGATCTTTAGAATGTGTATTGATGCCTAAAAGGTGGCATATGGGGCTTGCTTTTGTTCAAGTTCTTCCAAAGTCTGGTACCAACTCCCACTAGGCTTATTGCCTTAGATATTATAGATATCCATCAAAAGTATAATAAATAGTTACTGTGGTAGTTCATGCAAAGCTTTTCATTTTAGCTGTCATAGTTCTTTACATGTACAAATTTATATCGTCAATATACTACAGGGTGAGTCCGCGACAATAAATGGACAACTAATTTATCCTTACTGTGTTTTAATCAATCTAATCCAATATGATTTCGCCAATTTTCTTTATTGCAAACTATATATGTGCCACTTCTATAGAAATTCATCTGTCATACTCTTTTTGCTTTACAAAGAGCTACTACCTCCGTGCCTCATAAATTGCTCTAAATACGAAAAGTAACCTTTTAAAGACACAATTGAAAATATTTGAAGACAACATAAAATGAAAAATCTATAACGGAATGAGGCAATATTTGGGGACAACCCAAAATAAAAAAATAGGGCAGTTTTTGGGATGGAGGGAGTAATTGGTTACCATTTTAGAGAGGCCAATGTTAAAAAATCTTTGATAGATTATGTATAGCAGTTTATACACAAAGAAACAATACGAAGTGTTAGAAATATTAACTTTTCTTAATAATGGAGCATTTCGAGTTATATACTCAACACAAGGTATCATATGGGCTTTCTAGCAAAGGAAGGTGTTTCCTAGTACTCCCTAATAATTTCCCATCCCCTTCAGTGAAATTCCATCAGCACAGTCGTGGCCATACGCTGTCTTCCAATTTCCATCAAGCAAGACAAAGTCGACCTAAGGCCCACAAATTTATAAATTGGTCACAAATCTGACTAGTTACGTACGGACTACGTTAATTCCGTGTATCTTCGTAATTTTTGAGGTATTATTCAATACATGCTTCATTTGTACTCCTAATCGAATACGAAGTATAAGAAACAAGTGCATGACTTATCAAGAGAAGTATCATCATCGTTCACTTTTTTGGTTTAAAAATGTTTGGTTCTAACTAATATCAATGCGACTGTGTAAAAGACATACTTAATATCATACAAATAAAATCGGAGTATTAGCAAGAGATGTTAAAATAAAGCTTGTATTTCCAACGAAGATTTGACACATGCTGGTGTGGTCTGATACGACGAGTCTTTAGGTGTATCCATGTCAAAGCTTCACTACTGCTTTTCATTATTGAATGATCACTGATTAAGTCCATTGAATTGTTGAAAGGTTTGGACTTTTATTTTTTGGCTTACATTGAATAGCAAGATCATATGTTCATGTGCTGTAGGACAATTTGAATTATAATAACTTTATAGAAGGCTATCGCTTTTAGGTGTGTTTGGATAGACTTTGACGTTGGGGCAAAATCATTGGTGCGGCTGGAACTAGATTGTTCCATTTGCTCTTTGCTTTGAAGTGATTGAATATCTTGAAGATACGATCACCCACTCCACCATATCTTGCTTTATTGGATAGTAATCTGTATTTTACTAATCACCTCATCATGTTACTAGTATTAGCTAAAATTGAGAAAATAATCTAGTGGAATTTCAAGAAAATAATGTTGATCTTCTAGTGAAGAAAGAACCACCAACGTTGACTAAATTAATGTCGAGCCAAAAATACAGGTATAGAGGCTTAGTGCTTGTTTGGTTAATTTGTGTTTTATCCCAAGGGAGTTAACTTTCTTATATCCTCCATGGATAAATTATATAATGAAAAGGACCTGAAAAAATAAAATGTTTACTTTTTAGTTTCTTGAAATCAAAGATGTAAACCCACTTATGATTTCCCATTTGATTTAAGCCACCATGAAAATACAATTTTGATTACAAAATCCGCAAACTAACATCCTTGTCTGTTTTCTAAAATTTTCTAGGAGGCATACTTGTCGTGGGTATATTACCACTCCTAATCGAATAGCAAACATGAAATGGAGTAACATGATAGAGTTGTAAAGGGTTAATGATAAATTTTCAAACTATTCGTCCTTTCATTATATAAAAAAAAAAAATGAGCCAAATTAAGTGTAACCTGATGGAAACAGTTTGCAAAACGGAGTGTTTTTCTAGAGGGACAAACTAAGTGTATTATACACACTACAAAAACATGCATGACATTCAAATTTTAGGGGTGATAAACTAAGTTCCTCATTCTGTGTTACTCCATCTTATAAGTGAGACATTAAAAAAGAGTTAGATCTGAATGAAACCACTCCAAGAAATGAAATAAAAAAGCAAAAATCCTAAAGTGGAACGGAAGATCAAAGAGTAAAACAAGAAGCTACGATCACTTGCTGCCATAAGAATTAGTATTTTATAGCACTGTTACACCTATTATATATTCATTAGACTTGGAAACTCATAGGATTGACCATTGTTGATTGTTATTGTATAAAGAATATCAAAAGGAATGACTTTAATCAAATCAATTCAATGATTGAATTTATGGCCTTTATTTATTGGAAAAGGAAGGACTTGACATGTGTATATAAAGTACGGAAGCCTGGAGCAAGAGATCATATCTTTCTTCCAAAGTGGGATACTAATCACGCTAGAAGAACTTGATCATATTAATGTCACTTTCATAGAAAGTTCCACTAGGAGCTCAGATTGCACCCACAGTAGGAGCAATGGCTGTGTCTACCAAAGCTCTATATTCGATTGCACTCCTCATGATAACACTTACTTCTTTGAGCCTTACTATTCATGGCAATGAAGATGATGACGACGAAGGGTTTTATGGTCATTGCGTGTACCGGTGGAGGGGTTGTGGAAGCTTTGTTGGGAATGTATTTGGTGGTGGGGGGAGGCAGGGTGGTAGCTATGCTGGTGGGGCTGGTGGGGGTGTAGGAGGAGGAAGGTTTAGTGGTATGGGGGAGGGTGTTGCAGGAGGAGGTGGTAGTGGTGGAGGAGAAGGTTCTACAGAAGGGTTAGGTGGGCATGCAGAAGGGCAAGGAGAAGGTGCTGGTTCTACAGAAGGGTTAGGTGGGCATGCAGAAGGGCATGGAGAAGGTGCTGGTATAGGGGTCACAAGTGGTGGCAATGCGGGAGGAGGAGGTGATGGAACAGGAGGCGGCTCAACAGAAGGTGTAGGAGGACGTAGTGAAGGGCATGGAGAAGGTGTAGGTGCTGGCGCTGGAATAACAAGCAGTGGTGCTGCCGGTGGGGGTGGTGGAGGACGAGGAGGAGGTTCAATGGAAGGGACAGATGGACATGCTGAAGGGCATGGAGAAGGTTTTGGCGCCGGTATCGGAGCCACAAGTGATGGTGTTGCAGGAGGAGGTGGTGGAGGACAGGGAGGAGGTTCCACAGAAGGGTTAGGCGGAAATGCTGAAGGGCATGGAGAAGGTTTTGGTGCTGGTGTGGGAGTTACAAGTAGTGGTGCTGCTGGAGGTGGTGGTGGTGGAGGAGGTTCAACACATGTTTCGGGCGGATATGCTGAAGGACATGGAGAAGGAGCCGGTGGTGGAATTGCAGGTGTAGGTGGTGGTTTTGTAGGGGGAGGGGGCGGTGGTAGTGGTGGTGGTTCTGTACAAGGTTTAGGTCATGGTCAAGGATATGGCGAAGGTGCTGGTGGCGGGTTTGGCTTTTCAAGTGGAAGTAGTAGTGGGGGTGGTGGAGGCGGAGGCGGAGGAGGAAGTGGAAGTGTTGGAGAAGGCTTTGGCCATGGTAGTGGATATGGTGTAGGTGGTGGTGTAAGTAGCACCAGTAGCGGTGAAGGCGGAGGTGGTAATGGTGGGGGTTATGGGTTAGGAAGAAGATTTGATCATGGTTTTGGCTTTGGTGCAGGTTTCGGAATTGGTGGTGGTAGTGGAAGAGGAGGAGGAGAAGGGGGTGGAAGTGGAGGTAATGGTGAAGGATATGGTCAGGGACAAGGTAGTGGTTTTGGAAGTGGAGGCAATACTGGTTCAGGACATGGTGGTGGAAAAGATCAAGGTGGCAACCAAGGAATGGGCATGGGATTTGGTATGGGTATGGGTTTTGGGTTTGGAATTGGGGTAGGTGATAATGAACACCGAGTTACCAATACTAATGTTGAAGATGTCAAGCCCTAAGTTGCTTGAGGAAAATTTCAATATCATTCTTTCCATTTAGAAGAAAAGGATTGGTAAAAAATAGAAAAACTAGTCAGAAGAATAATGTTTCCTTGCGTAGTTCATCAACTATTTGATAGGTTAGAAGGGGGTGATGGAAATCGAACTTGGATCCTAAGATGGAAGGTGATCTATCCTTTTGTAGTCCTAAAAAATTCTTACTGAGTTATTGTATTCATCAAACTTAAAAAAAGGGGAACAGTCCTACATCCACATTTTAATGGTACTTTGTTTTTCTTGAGTTTATTAGATTATGTATTGACCGATTAATACAAGGGCAAATTGTTCAAATGCCACATTGACGACACTAGTCATCTTATCTACGATGAACAAAGTATACTCTAGATTAGTATACTTTCCACGAAAGCTACTTATTTTTATCCCCAAGAAATGTTGAGATTATCAAGAATTTTGATCCAAAAACAAAATAATACAAAGAATGCCAGATGGGGATATGAAGGGGTTCCAATATTATAACGAAGGATGCAATATAAGTACAGTCATTTTGATGAACAAGTAATCAGGATCTTCACCTTTTGAATGTTGCAGAGCTATGCCTGAGGCCACTGCGGACTAACCACCTGCATAAACCAGAACTTGAATAAATTCACCATATACAATATCACTCCACAAATAGGAAGTGACTTTGAATACTAATCAAAATTATCCGGAATTTCAAATGGTTTAATATGACATCGATTGTTTCTATAGTTTCAACCATTGCAACAGGCTATATCGTATCAGGGACTCTAAATAGAAAATCCTGCTCAAAAAGTTAACATGCCAACCTATGCCAGTTAAGGAATACATTAGCATGGAATAATAAATGACAAACGTGTATCAAGACAAGAAAATGAAGAATGCGAAAACTTTGGGAAGGAAAAGGGTTTCCAAAGATTCACCTCTAGGGTACTGAATACCAAACGCATTCTACTCGCAACAATAGAAGGTGCCTCAGCATATCCTGCCACAGCCATCTGCTCTAATTGAAGAGTCTTCACGGGAAGCCTTTCAGTTTAGTAAAAAAAGAGCCTCAATAAATGAACGAACTCATCCAAAAAGTGCAAAATCTACCACATAGTACTACAACTGGACCTAGTATTGCTAGTAATAGAAGTTAATCAAATATATTATTCGCACTTGGCTCTTTGGTCCGATGATTGGGGTTCTCCGAGCACTTGTAGCCCACAGTCCGATGATTGGATATCAGTTCTTTAAAACTTCCTTATTCTTAATCCAGAATATGGATGGTCTAGTAAGTAGGAAAAAATCCTCCCTCTTTTCCATGATTTATAAGTGGTACAGCCAACTAGTTAAACCAATCAATCCTATGGCACAGTATCTTGGATACTTTAGCTCAGGTGAACAGTTTCGTTTATGTAGCTTAACCTCCTGAACCACACATTCTCAGTAAAAATCTCTGGTTGGAAGGTCTAGTGGAATAAAGGAAAACTCTCTGATGTGTACTTCAAATCAGTAAAAATTATTTCTCTTTTCCTATTGTGAAAAAAGTAAAGGTAAACCAACATTAACATCATCATGAAGAATTATAACTAGATGAATTGACAGACTAAAAATTTAACACTGAGCTACGCAAGGTTTTTTCAGCAGTCCAATCAATTTTCAAGAACAACAAAATCAGTAGATATTGAGTACAGAGGAAGTAGCGCTAACACATTTTGGGGATCCTCACCTAATTCGTACACAGAAACTCCACACAAACTGTATATTCGAAACAAACGATAGATGAGATCACTAACCATGCCATTCCTCTCATATAATATGCATTTGCAATTAATGCACAAAAGCCTTTCCACTGGTGTAATACATCTTCAGAGACTGGAGGAGAAGCAGACCATCTAACCACAGTTGGCTGTGGTGTACACAAGATAGTGATGAATATGATGCTCAACCACAGAATACACTCATCAACCTGCATTTTGACAAAGGAACCACAGGATTAAAAACCAGTTTTTCATTTTTCTTTATGTGAGTTCAAGCTATGATTATTACTGAGTAGACAAATGAATTGCAACGCAGAAAATAACCTGGAACTAAGACGTACACATATTAACATATGCACAATAGGCTGGACAGAGAGCACAAATCAGCAAGTGCCAGCTCAAACAAATGAAAAACAAATGTCCTGTGAAAGATTCGTCTTTAGGGCAAACAGGCAAGCAGCAAAGTCACTGGTCAGTGGTCAGTCATAACAGTGTACTTAGCATCTCAATCTTCAACACATGTACAGAGGAATAAGAAGAAGAGACGTAATGGTGACAGAGCATAATAACTCATGAAAGATAAAAATAGACATCAAAGTTTAGCATTAAAGCTGAAAAAAAGCACACCCCATTCAGGAATCAGTCCAAAATAAACAAGATTTTTGCACTGGACTGTATCACATACAGCCCAAAACTGACAAGCTGAACAAACCAAAAAACAAGAGGTGTAGCACAACCTATTTTGTGTTAAACTGAGCGATTAAGTCAAGCTTCTTTCATAGGTTTGGTACTCTAGTATAGCTAAAGAAACTTATAAAAATTGCACTGAATGAAGGTGATTAAAGAGTTAAGCCAAGGTCAGTTGATTTCATAATTCTAGAATTAGAGCTCTACTTCATACAAGTTAAAACAAGAGGCATTTGTCAAAAAGTGACAAGGTCCTTTATGTCTGTCATTCGACCTGAAGTGACCCGAATTTGATAACTTTGGGTCATCACCAAGAATTTTCCAGATGGAAACCAGAAAGATTAGTCCTGTAAATTATCCTAACCCCATGATACCACCTATCAAAACCAAAACAAAAACCAGTCTCACCCTCTTGTTTAACAGGTCTAAATTCAGGGCCAACTCAGCCAGGCAAAGTGGTTTTAATTATTTGTTTTAAGAACCTCATATCAACCATGCTTAACGATTCAGATAAAATGTTCAAGGGGAAAAGGTAATGCACAACTCACTTCCTCGGATAATATTTTGGACTTCAGGCCGGTGCTTCCAGCATGATTTTCCTTCGATTCTATTTCAACTCCAGATTCTTTCATATTGTACAGCTCTTTCCTCAAACTTTCATCAGTGCAACCTAATGCATATGCATTTACCCCAGCTTCAATGAACTCCTATATCATCATATAAAATTCGCTATTCAAAGAGATCATTAGCCTGTCACAGAAGAAAATCTGGATATAATTCAATAATGAAACGGGGGGGGGGGAAGCTTAAAGGCATTCCTAACCTTTAAATTATTAATCCCTCCATGATCAATCACATTTCTGTATCGTTTGAATAAGCTGACAGCAATATTTGTTGATGAACGATATTCATCATCAGATGAGGCTGGATCTAGCGACCGGCACTGCAACAAATGCACACGTGTGTGTGTGTGTGTGTGTGTGTGTGTGTGTATGTCAATCATTGAAACAAGACCATTAAAAGGAGAACTTTTGAATTGAAAGATAAACTAATGCATACCAGCCACCTCTTGGTAACAGTGTCCTGAGAGAGAGAATAGCTTTTCAATCGCCCATGGCCTTGCCTGGAAAGAAAGCACTTAAACAGGCCTTCGTTAGTGGAGCAACTTGGTTGACTAGGACAACCTAGAGAGCTGAGTAATGGAGCAACATTTGTGGTCTTGGGAAGACTATACTCCTGGAATGTATGGCTATCCAAATAACTTAAGCACTTGCTGATAGCTCCCCCAGCATGCACCGTTATCATGGTTGAACCATGATAAGTGTACCTTCAAGTAAGACCTAAAAAATTATCACAACCATACAAACTCAAAAAAAATCTAAAACAGTTCAAATAAGTTACGGTGAAGTTTAGTCCATACAGTTTTTAATAAAAATTTGCACTTCATGCAAGTGCAATTGTAGTGGGTAGATTAATGATTCACGGCATCATTCCCAACAAAAGCTTAGGTGGCTCAGCTGTTCTCTGATTCTAAACAAATATTACACAAATTTCAGGCCTGTATCCTTCTAAGATTCAAATAATAGCTTAGCAGAGTAACAGTTCATGACATGAACAATCCAGATTTATTCTTGTGGAAATGCTCTAATAAGGCTGGTCTTTCTATGCATCATATGATTTGAATAACCAGGGTTTCATACAACTCCCGTTATGAATGGAATATTCTGGCATTTATGCTCTTTCAAGAAAAACTACCATTTATCAACTGCTCTTGGGATTGCCTTTCCCTACTTTATGAAGTGCTTTCCTCCAAGGCACTACTTATAGTCCAATTTTTGTTCTTTCAATCATTGAAGCCTGCAGATCTCAGGATCAAAGATTTATCTTGCTGCCAAACATTTAGTTCTGTAGGGATATACCATAAGACCTTCCAGTGTAGTGAAAAAAAACACTATGCCCTCGTAAAAAAAAAGTCATACATGTGTAAAAATAACCTATAGTTTCCCACATCACCCTTTAAAATCTGGAAGGCTTCCATTTATGAATGTCATGACTCACGAGGTGAAATTGCTGAATCCTACATTTTCTTTCCCACCATAAAGCATGTTAAGGAAGGGCCACAAACAGAGCTTCCATCTAAAGATAGAAGAAGTAATCAAAGACTTAGATGCCTTGTCCATATGGCTTAATCCTGGGATGGTACGGTTGGTATGCAGCATATGAATTAGCAAGCTAGAGCTCAAATTCCAAAATTCAACAGCAATCACAAGATATCGTTGGTTGGAACAAAATGTTACGATATCCATTCAGCTTGCCACTAACTCGCCGCTATTCTATGATATCCAGATCACCCAAACTTCCTTTTCCACCCATAATGCAACAAGAAATGCCACCATTGGAAATAGTTGCATCTAGAGTCAGTGAGTACTCTTCAGTTGAATTCTACATACCAAACATTGCACCGATACCCTCTTTTTACGGTAATGTACCATCCTGTTCCCCACGTCTCCATCAATCATTCAGCCGAAATAAACCTATATTAGAGCTGTTTATCTAATTATGCTCAAACCCAATAACATTGGATTAATCTAAAACTAACATTCAGAACCCAAGTTACAGAAAAATTGTTCAATAATTTTATATCAACTATAATTTGATGAATTCTCCAATCCCTAGATTACAGATACCCACCGTCCAAATACAAAATTTAGTGGTTCAAGATTACAATAGCCAACATGAGTAGAATTAATCACTGATTAAGAAAGCATACATAAACTTTATGTGCCGCTCGCAAATTCACAATACAAATAGACATCATATAATTAGTTCAGTCCATCCAATAAAACTTTATAATACTAATTTCATAAATTGTCAACCCATAAACATATTTCCAGCATAACATGATCATAAATAGAACAAATGACATAAAATAAAACATGGGTAATGAAGAAAATGGCAGAAAAATCAGGGAAAAATGTCACCTTTTTCAAGTGATAGTATGATTGCCAATGAAGAAGAAACCCTGAACAAAAATTTCTGGTGTTGAATAAGAATGAGATGGGGTCATGCAAACCACCAAATTATTGTATGGTTCCAAAAGATTTAAGTGGAATTCTGAAAACTGATTGATCAGAAAATGAAAGGGAATTTCTTTTTTCATTTTTTCTGGTGTTA
Organism: Dysphania ambrosioides; assembly: GCA_026401315.1. Classification (NCBI taxonomy): domain Eukaryota; kingdom Viridiplantae; phylum Streptophyta; class Magnoliopsida; order Caryophyllales; family Amaranthaceae; genus Dysphania; species Dysphania ambrosioides. The sequence goes on from CM048667.1 coordinate 25,409,879, forward strand.
GAGAGAATCAGAGAGTCCTGCTTGTTTCGTCCTCTCATGATCTCATCATTCAGTCATCACTGGACTGTCAATGTTTTGCATTTTTTTTTTCTTTTTTTTTTTTCACTGGCTAAACTCTCTAGTTTGCAGTCAATTATTGACATTTATTTGATAGGGATTGCAATAAGTTGGGGTTAAATGCGAGAGTTTTCCAATCTCGTTTCATCAATGACCAGATACGAATTTGCCTAATTGCCAGATAGTTAGGCGTATACAAGAAATAAAGGCATATCCATTATGAATTATAGGTGTGTGATTAATTTTAGGAATAATCTATCCCATTTAAATTTAGTCCATCAACATACCTGCAAAACACATTAATATGCATATATTTTAGACTTTTAGTCTAAATAAATTTTTAAGGTTAGCCCAACCCCATAGGCCTAACCCTAAATAGAGATGCAATTTAATGAATATGAAGATTGAGGAAGAACGAGATGCAAAAGAAGACGTGGAGTAATTTTTGAGTTATTTAACTCGTGATTGAATTCATATATTGATTTGATATGAAAATTTTATATATTTTAATTTGTATCATTTATTTTTTGTATTAATAAAGTATAAACTTATGAGTTATTAACTTTTATAACATTATATTGGTATAAAATACTTATTTATAAGAGAATGGAACACATCCCTAGTGTATACTACAAAGTAACTAACTTTTTAGAGAAATGAAACATATCCCTAGTGTATATTACAAAGTATATATAGAAAAGGAGACAAAGCACAATTGAGAACAATAATACATGTCTAAGAAAGCTTTGTTTATAAATATCAACAAAAATTTATGACAACAATAAAATTTAAAATTAACCAAAGACATAAATAAAAAAACAATCTTATTAATGTGTTTTTCCTAAATGCAAGTACAACAACTAATATTTAAATGTACTACATACTAGATTAATAATCTTTATTGTGTTGTATTTTCACATGCCTCACTAAAACATTTATTCTAAATAGTGGCCAAGTTGAAAATATTTTTGGATTTTCATTTACATCTATCTTGAGATTGGTTCAACAAGTAGTAGTTCTATATACTTCTACATTTGGCTCCTTCTACCTTATGATTTTCTAGCAAGAATATTTGACCATTTCTTCTTTAGTCATCCAAGCATCACCATTTGTGCCAATATTAGACAGTTAGTGTTGGACACAAGCAATCATGAGCCTGATTCGTGTTTGTTAATCTTTGGAAATAAAATATTAAAGTTAAAAAGCTAAAACTCTTGTGGGAAATTGAGTGAATTAATTAGGCTATTCATAGAAAATATAAAAAGGCTAGTGTTTTGAGGAAAAAATAGCTAGTTTTAGGTGGGTTGAATAGGCTTGGTAACCTAGGTTAGTGGGTCAACTGGGCTAAGATAATGTATTGGGTGGGCTTGGGCGAGTTGTGGCAAGTCCAAGAGGGCGGGTTGTGGTGGACTGGGGACCCATGATGCACCCATGTTCAAACACTGCCTATGTTGGATTCACACCAAGTCAAAAGTAGGCTTGGCGTAGTTAAGCCACTATCAGGATAAGTCTAGTTGGGTTAACTAGCCTAGTGGTCATATCTAACTATAACCCTACAATATTAATATAAATAGCATTTTAAAGTGTTCTCTCGTCGAATCCGGATATATTTGAAATGATCGAACTTTAAAGGTTGTAATACACTATTTTTTACATATTTTTAAAAAATAAAATTTAAAATATTAGATGCCTATACTAGTATAAAACACTTTAATTGCTTTGTCCTAAATGTTGCAGTTAAATACATTTCGTAGCACATAAATATGGAGAACATATCTTTACATTAAATGATGCGGTTATTTAAAATAACGCAGCACTTATAACCACAAGTATATTGCAGTTAAATAAAATACCACAACATTTGTAGTAAATATCCCAAATTAAACTAAAGGTAATGGATGCATCTTTGGGTCATATGAAGAGGATTCAAATTAATATTCTCCTTATATTGGATCATTACAAGTCATGTAAATGAGTTTAGACTTGTTGATGTCAAGAGACAGAAGCATGTAACTTGGTGGACAAGTTAGGGTTGAGCGTGTGTTGCATGAGAATGTTGCTAGTGGACCAATAGTATAGTTTGCTCATGAGCTTATGTGGTGAATAACCTACAAAAGAGACATGTTGGTCGGCCTCAACCGAGGGTGAGTTTCGAGGAAATCCACTTCGATCTAAGTCAATAAATGAATTTGGTATTTTGAGTTTAAGTGTATTACTAATCTCGATAAATGCAAGAGAATGTTCTTATAATTTTGGGAAAGATTATAATGATTGGATTCAATCCTCTACCTTAAGCCTTTAATTTGGGTATATATAGGGCTGAAAAGGTAAACGATATGGGCTTATATATGCCACTGTGTACGACTTATCTTGCCATGCTGGAAGGGCTTGATCTAATTAGTTGAAAGGCCCATTGGTGTAATAGAAAGAGAGGCCCACTAGATAGTCAATTCATTGACTGGCCTGACCCATATAAAACCTAATTGTATGAGTTTTGGAAATCAATTGAAGTGATTAGTTAATGGTCAAAAGTGATGGATTCAACCACTTATAGGCCCTAGAATGACCATTTAAGTTTCATGAAAGCATTTAAGTTTTAACCGCGTCTAAAATTATCCAAATTGACCAAACTTTGACAGTTAATACACCATTTTTATTTAGAGATACTTTCGAAAAATATCACTAATCAAACTAAAGGTATTAGATGCCTCCTTGAATCATATATTTTCCTTATTCAGCCTTAAAAGTCTTGGAAACGAATTTAATATATACCTAGTTGTAGAGTTTTGGAAATTGGAGGAAATGGTTGTTATAGTAAAAGAAAATTGATTTATACCACTTGTAGGACCTACTATGATCCTATAAGACTCATGAAGATCATATTAAGGCGTTCTCTAACTGAGTACAAAAATTATTCAAAGTGATTGAATTTTGAAGATTATAATACATTATTTTTGAGATTTTTTTAAAAAATTATTTATTAATATTGAACTGTTAGAATTAAATGTCTCCTTAGATCATATGAAGAGGTTTGGAATCAATATTTGACCTATATATGGTTATTAAAGTCTTGGAAACGAGTATAAAACCCAACTGTGGGAGTTTCGAAAATCAATTTAAATTAGTTTATAGTCAAAAGATATGGTTTCACTTACTCGTATTCTCTACTGTGATCTACAAGACTCGAGGAAAGCATTTTAAAGTGTATTTTATTGGATCCAAAATTATCGAATTTTGAAGATTACAATATATTGTTTTAGTTTTTTAATAAATTAAAAATACACTAATAATCAACTTAAAGGTATAAGATGACTCTCTTGGTCAAATGAAGAGTTCTTGAATCAATATTTGCCTTATATTAAATCCTTGTATGCTTGAATTTAGTTTAATACCCAATTGTAGGAATTTGAAAATCGATTGAAATAATTGCTTATATGGAAAATAGATGGTTTCAATCACTCGCAGGTCATAGTATCACCCTATAAAACTCATGGGAAGTAAATTATTGTGTTTACTCACTGGATGCAAAAGTATTTGAAATGATTGAGTTTTGAAACAATATTTTTGAGATATTTCTTTAAAAAATATCCAAAATTGAATTGAAGTTATTAGATTCCTCCTAAGGTCACATACTCATATGAAGAAGTTTGAAACCATTCAATATATACTAGATGGTTTTCAAAGGCCATATATCATATTCTATGTGCAATAAGAGGCAAAGTAAATGGTTATAATCAAACCTCATAGTTGGAAAATCTAACTTATTAGTTGAAAAACATCAAATTTGAATAGGGAAGTAAACGAACATTTTAGCCCTTATCAATCAAATTGAGTTATTAATTTAAAAACTGAGGTAGTCAATCACAGTCTCAACCCACGTAAAAGTTGTAACTTACTTTTTATTGAAAAACTCACACATACTATATAAAATTTTTTGGGATCGAACCCATGCATAAGTTATCCAAAGAGATGTCCAATATGCTAGTGTGCAATGTCTATTCAAAGCCTAAAAACATATTGCAAAAGTACAGACATATTAGATATATTCGTACACCTTAATTAGTTGATTTTGTGAGCGATACACCAATAATCTAGCAAAGATGTGGAACGCAAATTTTATTATATTTTACTCTATTAAAAACTTGTTTTACTGTACACATTCTTACAATAACTTGATAACAACTAGATTTAGAAAAATCTATGAAGTAAGAACAGCATGCGCAATGTTACAATATTTCAAAAAGCTACTCATCGCAGTAATAATCAAAAGTATGATAAATATAGGAAGGGAGTAGCAACCACTCACTCAAGATTGGGTACTTCTATCATGAGGAACCCTCCTCCACCCGCTGCATAGCACCAACCCCGTCATTTTCCTTGGTATAATCTCATTTTTTTTTTATAATATGTTACATATTTTTATATTTTACACAGATAAAAGAGACGGTATTTTTCTCGCCCATACTAATTGGGTAATACACTCATACAGTCATATCCTCTTCATATTTTAAGACCTCTCTCAAAGCTCAATCACCAAGAAGCCTATTTTTGAAGGTAAACCTCTCTGAGGCATTTCATCGAATTTCTTATGATCTTAATTTTTTATCTACATTGTTCTTGAATGTGAGATCTAGATTAGTGTTTTTGCTTCATAAGTTTTTGTTCTCTGGCTTTTATTTAGATATCAATGTATTTTATTAACCTCGATAGTTGTGCACACTGTATAGTTTATGCAAAAGTTTTAAACTTCTTGGGGATTTGATCATTCTTCTTATATTGGTGTATTGATATGATTCGAGGAAAGTTTTCATTGATCAATACCCATTTAGCAATGTGATATTTTTCATTTCTTGTATGTATAGTAATCTCAATGACATGAATTTTTTGGGATGTGGAAAATGAGGAAGGATATTAGATTATTTAATATAACTTTTTTTTGCTTAGTTGATGGTATTGATATCCAAAAATACATAATCTACTGTGCTTTAATCTTAGTATAACGGTATATTGCTAAGTAGGTTTGGCTGTAAATTTGAAGTGTGCTATTCATTTTTGTAACAAATAAGCATTTTACAAACTTCAAATGTTGTTTAAACTACTTATTAGGGATCTGGAAAGATTCAATCTTCATTTGGAAGGATTATGCTTCAGTTTGCAGCGTACACTATTCTTCATGATGCCCCTTAGTTGACTGACCATTATATCAGTAAAAGAGTTCATTTACACCCTAATATGTTTTCTTTTGTTAGGACTTAAAGTTGCATGTCCTGGATTGTCTGTACACTCTATACGTGTCTGAATGCTTGTAGAGTTTTGCCGTCCTGATTGGTTGCGAGTCATGAGATCGGAGCTGGGATCACACTTCCTTGAACAATTTTGGAACTTGAATCTTGTCACTTATTCAAATTCCCTGATCTTGAAATTGTCTTTTACTTTGTGTGTTTAGAGGCTTGGATAAAAGAAGATGAGAGGAGGGCTGTGGCAGCTTGGACAGTCAATTACCAGGCGTCTTGCTCAGGCTGATAAGAAGGTTGTTGCTCGTCGATGTTTTGCCACTGAAGGAGATCTCAAGAAGACTGCTCTTTATGACTTCCATGTTGCAAATGGTGGGAAAATGGTGCCATTTGCTGGTTGGAGCATGCCAATTCAATACAAGGACTCAATAATGGATTCTACTGTCAATTGTAGAGAGAATGGAAGTCTTTTTGATGTTGCTCACATGTGTGGTTTAAGCCTTAAGGGAAAGGATTGTATTCCTTTTCTCGAAAAACTTGTTGTTGGTGATATTGCTGGGCTATCCCCTGGCACTGGAACCTTGTCAGTTTTCACAAATGAGAAAGGTGGAGCAATTGATGACACTGTGATCACTAAGGTGAAGGATGATCACATATATTTGGTTGTGAATGCGGGTTGCAGAGATAAGGATCTGGCACACATTGAGGAGCATATGAAGGCATTTAAGGCTAAAGGCGGTGATGTCTCTTGGCATATCCATGACGAGAGATCACTTCTTGCCTTGCAGGTTAATACTTTGATCCATCATTTTTTAGTTCTACAAGTGAATACCCTCCTTGACAGAATTTTATGCTCTAACTATATGTGTTGCCTATATCCTCCATTATGGCTATATGGTGTCCTTGGTAGTTGACGTACTAAATTGAGATTGATTTTTATAGTTTCTTCTTGTCTCCACATCTTTGTCCTCCACTTGCACAATGTGTTAGACTGATGTACAGTTTGTTTTCTGTGTCAATATATCTTAGTTAAATACAGTCAGCTGTGCTGCCCGGGGATTGTTGGGGGGGTCAACCTGACTTGCTATTCCAATGGTCAGAACCGTCTTAATCATTGGAAAGGGATGCTACCCTTTTTTGCAAACAATTTTTTGGTAATGTAATCCTTGATATACTTTCTTTGGAGGAGGAAAAAGCTCCTATTTCAGTCATCGTAATTTAATTAGTTAAATGTTCAAATCATTGTTCCATACAACACTCGGTCTATCGTAGATTATTGATTGATGTCTATTGAAATTTAATGTCTCAGCACCTATGGTGTGTATTTTTAAACATTGGGACTTAAATATTCTTTTCCCTTTCCTTGTCCAGCAAATAATGAACCTTTTGTGAATGTGTTTATCAGGGCCCCCTAGCTGCTCCTGTTCTTCAACACTTGACCAAGTATGATCTAAGCAAGTTTTACTTTGGAGAGTTTTGTATGACGGATGTCAGTGGAATACCGTGCTACCTCACCAGGACAGGGTATGTTTCTCCCTCTTCTACTCCGTACCTTGAGAGTAATGGACAAAAAGTGTTTGTTATTGTCTAATGGAATAGTTTGAAAGAAGCTTCTGGCTACGTAATTATACAATTGCACATACCCCTGAATATTTTGGGAGCTTGCAATCTTGCATGCCTGATGGAATTGTTTAGAGTTTTGTTCGTCAATTTCATGCACTTCTATTATGTTCCTTGCATTGCTCTAGTCGAGAGCACATGGTGTATACCTTATGATTTAGGTTATTGAATCACTTTTCCAGCATGTTCATTGACTTTAAAGGTTTGTATCGATTTTCAGATATACTGGTGAAGATGGGTTTGAAATTTCAGTTCCTGATGAGCATGCTGTAGACCTTGCGAAGCAAATCTTGGAGAAATCTGAAGGAAAGGTAAGACTTACTGGGCTGGGTGCTCGAGACAGTTTAAGGCTTGAGGCTGGATTGTGTCTGTATGGCAACGATCTTGAGCAGCATATTACACCTGTTGAGGCAGGGCTAACATGGGCTATTGGAAAGAGGAGGAGGGCAGAAGGTGGCTTTCTTGGCGCAGAAGTGATACTCAAACAAATTTCCGATGGTCCATCAATAAGGCGAGTAGGATTCATATCTTCAGGACCACCAGCTAGAGGTCACAGTGAAATCCAGAGTGAAAAGGGAGAAAACATTGGTGAAATTACTAGCGGAGGATTTAGCCCCTGCCTCAAGAAGAACATAGCCATGGGTTATGTGAAGTCTGGGAACCATAAGGCTGGCACCAAGGTTAACATTTTGGTAAGAGGAAAGCCCTATGAAGGAGTCGTTACTAAAATGCCATTTGTGCCCACAAAATACTTCAAGCCCACTTAATTCAGAGTCTATATGTGCCCTGCTTCCTTAATTTGTTCCCAACTGAACATGTTCAACAAAACTAAGTCCTGAAACGCTTTTCTTGTTCCTGAAATTTTCTAGTCAGATCGTAAAATTTGCCACCATAATTTTAGTCCTAGTTTGAAACAATGAGAATGCATATGGTAATACTTCATTCTATAGCAGTGAGGTATCAATGGCAAAATTCTTACTGTGAAGGTTGAAGGCTTGAAGCAGAGGTAGCTGCCACTCGTTCTGTTACAAGTAAACCTATGTTGCATAAATTTCTTTCTTGCGTCAGGGTGTTTCAAATCTAATACAAAAAAGAAATTTTCAAATATACACTAATTGCAGGTATGTTGCCACCAATAATGCAAAATGTTGCAGAAGAACAAATTCTCTACAGAAACAATCACTATGATAGTTTTTTTTTTATTTTTTTATTTTGGCAAAGGATCACTATGATAGTTACTGTTTTCCCCTCCCATCTTCTGTGAGAAGAACTGACAACAAAAAAGCACGTTACCAAGATGAGATCTCGTTAAATTTTGAGGCTTGTTAAACGCCGCCTCCAAATTACTCGAGTAGCCTTCAAAATTACTATATTACCCTTAATCTCCCAAACTCATCCCTTTAACATTTAAAACACCTACACCGATAACAGCCGCCTGCCGAAACACCACAATCCGCGGGAACGTTCCAGAATGATTAAATATAATACGCTCACCGAAAAAAAATATAATACGTTCCACTGGAAACAAAATATTTGATCAAATATATTACGCTCATTGGAAACAAAATATAATACGATCACCTATTAAGACAAAAATATTTATTACTTAATAATTTAAAAAAAAAATCCTTGGTAGCCAAAGGGCTAGTCGTTTTTTTGGACGGCTAGCCCTTCGGCTACCCGGAATTTTTTTTTGCTTTGTTTCCGGTGAACGTATTTTACCCGCGACGTTGACGATTCTTTCATAATTTCGGTGGTTTTTCGGTGTCAAGAAAGGCGGCTTTAGTGTGGTGGTTGATCGGATTCCGACAGGGCATGGTGGTTGATCGGATTCCGACAGGGCATGGTGGTCGATGACAATCCAGTGAACGAATCTTGCTCGCGACATTGACGGTTTCTCTATAGTTTTGATAGTTTCCGGCATCAAGATAGGCGGTTTTAGTGTGGTGGTTGATTGGATTCCGATGGAGTGTGGGGGTCGATGGTTGAGCATGGTGGTGGGAGTCGAGGACGGTGGTAAGATTTGTGTTTACGGGAGTGCGAAGCGGGAAATAAGAATTAAAGTGAAAAATATTCGATTTGACCAAAATTTGTTAAAGGGCAAAATAGTCATTTGAGGATATGTTGTGAGTAATTATAGGTCGGCATTTAGCACTCGACTAAATTTTTTGTTACTCGTACTCCCAATAACATTACATATGAAGTACTCTGCTAATGTCAACTTATTTTTGCGATAGGGAAGGAGTAGAAACGGAGTACTAAAAGAGTCTAGATAGGAGCTTTAAGATACCGGACTGGCCTCGTAAATTATGTATTCAATTCATCAATCAAATGGTTTAAGATCTGCACAGATTAACTCAAGGCTCTCTCTATTTTTTTTTTTTTTTGAAATCAGGCTCTCTAGTTAAGCATGATAGAAACATTCTTAGATTCTGGAAAATCAACTCATATTTTCTGTGTCCGGAAAGAATATAGAAATGGTCCTTTGAAAATAAAATCTCTAGAACTAAGCTATGTGGCTATCAACTCATTATTGCCCAAAAATTACCACCTATCTTAGTGTATTGTACTCTACCCAACAGGGTTGTAACACAAATTAAACTGAAACAGTCAAGCCAGGGAGTCTAAAATTACATCCCTAGATACTTGAGACAAGTATGGCAAAATCATTGTGCACCAATATAAATCAAGCCAGGGCATTTGACCACCAAAATTATGCAATCACAAGACATGGTAATTTATTTTCTGGGACAGTGAAACAGAACCTAACTCATTTTGAATCTCATATATCAAGAAGCAACCTCCTGGGATCTTCCACCACATCCTTGATGCGACGCAAGAAGAGGACCGCCTCTCTTCCATCAATTAGCCTGTGGTCATATGTCAGAGCAACATTCATCATTGGCCGTGAAACTATTTGACCGCCAACCACCATTGGGCGGTTCACAATTGAGTGCATTCCCAATATTGCTGACTGCCAATTTGAAGAGGAAAACATTAGAGCAAATGAGCAATAACAGAACTGCGTTATTTTCTAATACAAATGACTTAATTTCGGTATTATGAGAAATCCTCTTACCTGAGGAGGGTTGATTATTGGGGTACTCAGAAGGCTTCCATAAACACCCCCATTGGATATTGTGAATGATCCTCCAGCCATCTCGTCAATTGATAATGTTCCATCAATAGCCTTCTTGGCAAGAGTGTTGATTCCTTTTTCGATATCAGCAAAGTTCATATTATCCGCATCACGGATAACAGGAACCACAAGACCCTAGAAGCAATAAACCAACATTAGAGATAATAATTATCAATGCCTAAGTGCCAAGTTCAAAGAAAGATAGCCTCAGATGTTCGAACTATACACATATATGATTACTTATTTTTGGTGTAACATATGATCACATATTCACATTAATCAACTATTACTTTTTCCTTTTTCCTTTTTTTTTGAAATCTATCAACTATTATTAAAAAAGAGTACACAGTTAACCTAAACTATATTAGTGACTACATTGAAATTATAAGCATGAATCTAATAATAAATTGATAGTTCATCAAAAATGAGGTTCCAACAAAAATATTTAATTTATTTTTAAAGTAATTAAATAGCTATTATCTTTTTTCAGATAACAAATTGACTTTCAAAAACTAACCATGAGTCAGGAATTGCCTAGTTTAAGTCAAAAGTGAAATCATCAAACCAAATACTCATCTATTTCTTTAAGCTTCACTTGATTTTAGAGCCATACAGTTTGGGTAAAAATGTTTATACATATGCATGCAATATTCAGGTTCCCAACTATTTACATAATAGCTCCTTAAAACCCTCAATAAAAGGTCACACATAATACTAATAATATAGTTTCTTCAAGCAGACAAATGACAATAGATGTATATTCTAGAATAGAGGTTTCCAGCAATGATAATGTTTTCCTCATAGCTTATAAGAAATAATTCATATGGTTCTCCCTTTTGGATCTCTGACACACCCTATCGAATGAAGTATTGATGAAGCATACAGTATTTCTTTCCCAAAAGACCACATCACTGACATTAAGAGGAGTTATTATTTTTACACATTATTTGACTACTTTAATGCATATCATACTACAAATGTATCTTCTTGGAGCTAATAAATGACAATAGATGTATACACAATGATAAAGTTTTATTCATCGCTTATAATAGATTATTCATCGCTTATAATAGATTATTCATATGGTTCTCCCTTTTGGATTTCTGCCATACCCTATGGTGTGAACTGTGAAGTATTGATGGAGGATGTTTTATTACAGTATTTCTTTCAAAAGACCATCTCACTGACGTTAAGATTAGTTATTATTCCAACAAATTATTAGACAGCTTTAATGCATATCATACTATCATCTATAGGGTCCAGTCATCAGCAAGATTGACAAATAACTAGAAAAATAGAAAATGTAAAAAATAGCATGGCTTTTCATAGGATTATTAACAATAACAGAATAGATATCTAACAAAGTGGATCTAATGCAGACCTTCGGAGTGCCCACAGCAATACTGATATCAATGTATTCTCTGTATATAATGTCATCCCCATCAATAACAGCATTAACAATAGGTTGACTCTGAATAGCACTCACTGCCCCCTACATATCAGAGTAACGAGATAAGCATTAGTATTCTAACCAACAACCAGTCAGAAACCACAGCAAAGAAAATATCTTACTTTGACAAATCCAGACATGAATCCCAACTTCACTCCATGCTTCTCAACAAAGGCATCTTTATAGTCAGAGCGCAGCTTCATCAAATTAGTCCTGATAAACTTACAGTCAACAACAGGCAATTGCAAATAAGAAGAAAAATCTATCCTTGCCCGCTCAATGTAGATATTTAATCTAAGGTGCCCTACATAAAAAAGAAAGCAAAACTTCCATTTTTGCTGTTTAAAAACGTGGTAAAAATTAAATTGGAATGGTGTAAAACAAGATATCTGCCCGTGCATAAGCATTTGTTACAATGAAGAATATGCAAGAGATGATATTAACTTAATATTTCTTTCTTAATTATGCATTTTCCAGGTATGTTAAGCTAATCAGGAGTAAGAATGAAGTAAAAGTGATAGAGGAATTGACATGAACAATTGCTTTACTAGAATCATAGAGAGCATATAAATTGTGCACACTCCTGCTATAAGAGTCAATGACAAAACCTTTTGAAAGATAAAATGGACAGAACATAAAGATTGATGATGGATGATTATGTGATGCATTGCATAAATGTAAAAAGAGAAATATTTTCATCTAAGTCACAGGAAACAAAACAAAAAAGTAGTTCTCAAAAAACATTTTTGAGAAAAATGTTATAATTTTCTTGTTAAACTAAAGACCAATTTCAAGAAGTGTATGGTTAAACTTAGCAGATTTCAAATACTAAAGTCAAATTTCGAAAAATATTTTAGGGCAGAGTCACAGAACAAGTCATCTTAGGCCTAACTAGAATTAAAAGTAATGAATGACATACATATCAACTTCATTAAAGGTAGTCAACATGGCATATGTATTCTGAGAGTCCTTCAAACGTGTTGCAACTCGCTTTCTCAGTCTTGTCATTGGAACCTGAATTAGATTAAAAGTTCAAAAATCTATAGATCAGATGGCAACATTGAACAAAGCAATAATTCAATCAAATATTTACACATGAAAAGAACCCTCCAGAATGATTTTGGGAGAAAGAAATCTACTTACCCTTCTCTCTCTGTCCTTGGGAGGTAGTTGAGGTTCTGATGGTGAGGGTTTTGTTGAGGGTGGAGATGGGGCTTTAGGCTTATCCTTGGGAGAAGAATCTACCAATTTAGGCTTCTCTTGAGCAGGAGTTTTAGATTCTGCATTCTCCTTTGTCGATTCCTTCTTGGTTGCATCAGCCTTGCTGGTCGGGGACTCAGACGGAGCAACATGTGAGTGATCACCAGATTTTGAAATGATAGCTATCTTAGTGCCAGGCTCTACGGTATCACCAACTTTGGCTAAAAGCTAAAGTTATAGGAAAGCCACATCAATCAATAAGTGGCTGTAATACTCAGAAATGGGATCAGAGAATCACCAAAGCCACATCAATCAATAAGTGGCTGTAATACTCAGAAATGGGATCAGAGAATCACCCAAGAGAAATAAAAAATCTAATGAGAGATTCACATACCTGTTGAACGATTCCAGCTTCAGGACTACCGACGTCCATAGTGACCTGATCAAAAAATTATCAAATCAGATTACTCTAATTACCAATTAAAGTAGACAGAGATGGCAATTATAATCCACAAAGGTACCTTATCTGTTTCAATTTGTGCAATTGGCTCATCAACTTCAACACGGTCCCCAGGATCTGATTAGTCAATAAAAAATATGATTTGAATGAAACTAGTCCTTGCTATCCAAATAACTAGAACATTTCTCAAATGTGATGGAAATATGCTAAATCAGACGGACATACGCTTCAAAAATGTAGCCAAAGTGCCATCAGTAATTGACTCTCCCATGAAGGGTACAACAGCTTCCACAACATCACCTGTATTGGGAGTAACAAATATGATTGTAAAATCACTAACTTTAAGGGCAAAGAATATCAAGAGAGATCAGTAAAATGACATCATCCCACCATCTGACGAGTAGGACCTTTTCCATATTTGCTTTGAAGGATCTGTTTTGAGACATGATCCAACTTGCCTGCACATCCACATAAAAAAAAAAACAAACAAATAAGTAAAACCCAAATGTCAAGGACAGACTGAAGTCAGCTCAGGCAGTGACATAGAGTAACATTAAAGATTTTCAACTTCAAAATATGCGTAAGGAACAAATAAGTAAAGGTCATAAACATACCTTAGCGACCTTACACTAGCTGGACAACCTGTGATAAGTACAAAGGAAGATTAATATTTCAGAACATAAACGATACTTTTATAATTATTTAGTTTGCAGATTGTAAAGAAGCATACCCAATTTCCCATGAACACTAATAATCCTTTCAAGCTTCGAACCTTGTCTGAGAAGCAAAGTCTACACAGTGACATGCACATTTTGAAAGTAAGACATTACTCTAAATATCTTCCAAAATTCATGCTAAAGAAAAATTGATCACATCAATTAAGACAACAACAATATCAGTATCGGAAATTTGCATTAAGCATGTGATTGGTGAGACTACAATAAAAAAATAGCCATAGAAATCGAGATATCTGATTTGAAAGACAGATATGAATGTGTATGCCTTCCGGAATCATGTCATAGCATACTGAACCCAACAAAAACAAAACAGAGCCCCGATTTGACAGAGGATATTTTAATTACAGCCCTAAGGTAGTCTATTGAGTGGATCATACTGAATCTGGTGCTTGTTCTTTAAGATATGTCAATATGTGGGGTGGAGGCCCTAGTATCACAGAAAGGACAAGGGACATTTGGCAGCCAAATGTGTATATTTCATGATGTCATCACAAAGAAGACATTTGGGGGGAGAATTTTTTTAAAATCTCTAGCTTTTGACTTTTGAGCCTTTTTTGACAATTAGAAAAGTGATGATATGGCCTTTAGAAACTTCTTGAATTCAAACAATGCTGCAAAATGACTCCAGAATTCCAAAGCCAGTGACAAAGAAGCACTATCTAAGAAGTACAAAATCCCTTTCCTTGGGGCAAAAATAGCGTCTGAGGCAACAAACCCAACAATCCAAGATCCAGCAACTAAGGGAGTAGGATCATCACACCCATTGTATTCATGACTATCACATTTTTCCCCAGGTCGAATGAAAGAGCTGGGTTGTTCAAAGATACCAATGGTGCAGGACTGTTTATCTGCTAAAGGCATGGATTGACTATTACAGAAGTCTTCTAGGTATTAATATTGTTCATGGATCTGCTATGTATATAATAGTGGTGAGATCCGAGTTGTAATCTAATGATGACCAGAAAGCTTTCTTTCCTGAACTACTCAAAAAAAAATTATGGTCCAGAAACTTTCTGAAGCCAGTTTCTTAAGAGGAGATTGATGATGATATCACAGTAAGATTGTTGGATGAAGGCAGGTGAAAACTATGTCCTGAAGACCATGACTATAATACCTAAAGTAGCTCAGCTTGAACATAAGAAAGACTTCAGGCATACAGCCTTCTGCTCCGGATTATACCAGAGTTCTTCTACAGTATAATGTGCAAGAAAGAAAGAGACACAGCCTTCTTTGATTTCCACAGGTTAAGTGCTTTTGCTCAGGGTAGAACATTGTTACTGCTGGTATCATTAAAGCATGATTATAAAAATCTCAGAGAGTGCCAAGATAGATTTGCTAATGATTGTGTAAATAGGAATTGGTTGGAGGAAAAGGTATAATTTAAAAGCCCTGCTCGTTTTCTCATTAGTTTGTGCATTGGTGACATTCCATACGTCTACAAAGCTACACCAACAAAAAAAATTAAATAAAAAAATCCTGGTTAAATAGATGAATATGGAAGCTCTAATGAGGAAGATCCTTAGCTTCTACTCCCCAAGGCTATTTGGGTCTGGGTATGGTGGGCAGAATGTCAGCATTTTCTTTCCGTCATGAGTAAAGGTCATTCTTGGAATATAACCCGAGAATCCCCTTGTAAATTGGGAAGTGATTTGTAATCTCAAATCGAAATGGGAGTCAAAGATTGCTTCCTCTGGAATATAGCTCACCCATTATAATGGCTATGGCATCTTGCTTATAGGATTGACATCTTGTGAAAAGGTGGGTTCATCAAACATATAGTAGAGTAACTAAGGAGTGCAAGATAAAATGTAATGCAAGTCGGACTTGAAATGTCTTGGAAAGTAAGGTAAAAGGAAAAGAATGACCACATGGTTACACTGGCAACCGCTTTCCAGGCTCAAATAAAGGAGCTATAAACTACAGTAGTATAGTTGATGGTCTAAAAATCGGAACACGGAAATCATATTTTGTCGTAAGGACAGATTTAAAGCTTATTAAATGAATCTAAGCACAATTTCCATCTGTTGCTTGTTAGAGGAACAGTAAGTTAAATGCAACAGAAATTCTTAGCAAATATGGCCAAAAGTTGGCGCAATGTATGAGAGGATGGCCATAACTAGAAAATATCACATCATCTAATCAAACCAACACACGATTTTCAGACCTTCACATTTTCTCATCATAAAGCCCAAACCACGAGTTAAGCACTCGAAAACACTGCTCAAAAAACGCGGATTCGAGCATTATTCGTAACTTTAACAAACACAACATAAAAAATACCACAAAATTTCAGACATTACATTTCGTACCCTAAAGCACACACCATGAGCTTGAACACTCAAACATACCGCTCAAACAACATGAAATCAAGCATAATTCTTTGACACAATAACGGAAGCAAAAAAACTAAACAAAGTTTTCACACTTATCGAACTTAATAGCCAAAAATTACCTCTTTTGCAGCAGTAACATAGCTTTGAGACCCAAAAAGAGGAGAAGACGGTCCAGAATTCCTCTGAATTTGACTCCCTAAAGCCTGAATTACATCGCAACAATAACGATTTCAAATTCACATACACACATCGAAACCAATTTAAAAATTCACGAGTCAAATCAGAAGATTTATCGGAAATTACCGAAACGCCACTACGAGCAACTCTTCTCCGCGCAAACCCTAACATTTTGTCTGTAAAATTCAAAGTAATTTTAGTTAACCCTAAATTTTGCAGATACAGCAATCGAAATTGAATCAATATAAATCAGACCAAAAGAGTTGAGGAAGATCGAAATAATGATGATGAGGATGAAAGTAATAGATCTAAGGAGAAGAGAGAGAGAAAGAGAGGACCTTGTTGCCGGAAATGCAGAATGTTCTGGAAGAAAAGCGGCGACTTGTCTAGAGTGGAACAATAATAACGCCGAAGCGTGGAACTAAGGAATGCTTCCAAATGGTGTCAGCGTGTAGCTTCTTTCATTAGTCTAACGCCTAAGGCGCCTGACTCCAATTTTAGGTAGACTTGGTCATGGGAATTGGGATTCGCTGGTTTCGCCACTTTTTCATAATTTGAGAATTAAGAGTGTCTCTTGTCTCACTCGTATAATCATTTTTTTTGTACAAAATATATTTCTATATACAATACCTTATAGTTATAATATGTATAATAGAATAGAAATAAATAAAGATAATTATCATTTGGTGACCTAAAAAATATTAGATTAAGAAATATGACTTTGTTATTATAATAAAAGACTTAATCAACTTTGAGTCGGATTAGACCCTAATTGAAGGAAGCTATCCCAATAAGTGTAATTGCACATTCAAGCCTAATTTGTTACATTTGCGACATTTATCATAAGATTTCTTTTTTGTGATTTAATTTGTTATCAGATATATCGATTATTGGTAAAAAGAAGTTACAAATATCAGATGATTTTTTAGGTTTGTTCATCGTCATGCATGATTGTATTGACGTGATTTGGAGTTGTTCTGATTTGTGAAATATTTCGAGGTCAAAAAATGTAAAAGTAAGCAGATTTGTAGTATAACGTAGTACTCCCAAGGATTAGTTATCAAGTTAATAATATAATTTGAACAATTTAACGTGGTAATTATTATAACCTTAGTTAATAGTGTAATTTGAACAAGCAGTAGCGCTGATGGTATATTTTTTTTGGACAGTGAATAATTAGAATTACGTACTATAAAGATATCCCAATATAGTCGTTACAGCTAAGTTGATGGTATACTTTAACACCTATAGACATGTTACTTCACCTAGTACTCGTGACAATCATGTACTGCCACACTATTCTGCCAATGTGAATGATCCTACGCTAGGTGAAAAAAAATAAGGAAATGGTAGGGTACTTACTGTTTGCTATGTGCATGACTTTGAGTACAAATACTTGGTAATAGGTGGAAGGTTGAGATAATGCAATAACTACGTTGGAGTATAAAAGAGTTGCCTGAATTCTCAAGCTTTGTTTTTTTGCAAGGCTTTTAGGAGTGGTCCGCAGTGATTCATTTTTTCAATGTTTCAGGTGACGAATATACAATTAGGAACAAGTCAGGAGACGGGCTGCTTGCCAGTGAGGAATTACTCAATTGGTAGCATACCGTGTTGCAAATGTGGTAATCCAACACCTCCTAATAACGCAAACATGTGTAGGAGTTGTCTGCGTTTGGATAATCATGTTACAGGCAGTCTAAGGAATCGTATCAGCATTATACATTGTCCAGAGTGTGTGAGCTACTTGCAGCTACCATCTACTTGGATAAAGGCTGAAAGAGAGTCCAAGGAGCTGTTGTCATTTTGTCTTCGGAGGCTGAAGAAATTGGCTGCATTTCGGTTGATCGATGCAAAGTTCTTGTACACTGAACCTAACTCTACGAGGATAAAGCTGCGTCTCAAAGTTCAGAAAGAAGTCTATGATAAGGTATATCTAGAGAAAACCCAAGACATTGAGTATTTTGTCATGAATCGAATGTGTCGATCTTGTATGCCAGCAGACCCTGGTCATTGGGAAGCTGTTGCGCAAGCGAGGCAATATGTCCCGTACTTGCGTACATTTCTGTACCTGGAGGACTTGCTCATACAGCACGAGGCAGCCAGTTCTGCAGTGAAACTTAAAGAAGGTTCATTAGGGTCTTGATTTCTTCTTTTCTAATAGGCGCGATGCTGTGAAATTCTTTGACTTCATGCGTAGTGTAGTTCCTATTAAACCGCAAACTGGATTCCAAGTGCAGCAGATATCCCAGGACCTGAAGAATAATGCCTCTCGGTTGCATTGCTGCAGTTATCAGTCCCATTTGTCACGACGATCTTATTTATCTCTCGCCTAAGCTTTCCACCAGATAAGGACAGATTAGTCCCCTAGTGATTTGCACTAAAGTGAGGAACACAATAACTTTGTTGAATCCTTTTACATTGATTCATTGTGTTATAAATGGGAATCAGTACTGGAGAGATCCTTTCGAACCTATATTAAGTAGTAAGCAGCTTATCGAGTATATTGTCTTGGATGTTAATAATGTTTCCAATGAAGTTGACAGCAAAAGCTCGAGATATACTCTAGCTGATATAGAAATTGCAAGGGTATCAGATTTTGGAAAGAATGACAGCATCATTTCTACAAGAACACATCTTGGTCATCTTTTGCAGCCTGGTGATTATGCTCTTGGTTATGACCTATATGGAGCAATTTTCAACAACAGCAAAGCATAAGAACACGGGTCTTTCTTTCCAGCTGCAGTTCTAGTAAAGAAAAAAAGTCCAGAGAACCGGCAGAGGAAGACTAATGTTTCAGATTATGAACAGTTTCTGAGAGATTTAGAGGATAACCCAGGCTCAAGGTTCAATATATCGTTGAATGAGAGTGTTAAAGATGGATGTTCACATGACATGGAATCTACTGCAGCTGATGCAGGCGTCGTGCCATTTAGCCGACTCGAAGATGTATTTTCTGGCCTAGACTTGAGTGACGATAATGATTGTTGGAGTACTGATGCAGAGTAATTTGATTTATAGTTTTCTTGATAAATTTTAATCATTGGTTATTTTGAAACAACATGAGGAATATTGTGGAATTTGGTGCACCTCTCTTACTAGCTGCCTTTGATTATTTTGGAATCATACAATTTTAGCAAATGGATGCAGCAAAATAATATAATGGGGGATCCTTTTCTTGAATTCACACTTACATTTGCATTCACATGTATGTCCAACTGTCCAGGTATGTACATGTCCCAGAAATGTACTTGTGCTATACATTGTTAGTTCTTACATCTACAAAATCACCTAAATTTTTTTAACAATTTCACCGAAAGAATGAAAGAATTTCCTGACTATAAACAACCAATTGTTTAAAAGAGCTTGCTTGCGAATTCATCTACAGAACCTCCATTTCTTCTTGATTTGTCAGCAAAATCCCGGAGTTCAGACAAGCTCCTTCCCAAATGTAAAGCCATCTTCAACTCAAAAACCTCTCCATTTACTCTCTTCTGTAAGTCATCCTCCTCTAAGGTGGACTCAACAGTTTCTTCCAAGAGCTTAAAAAAACCAGCACAATTCCTGTACATCTCAAACACCATTCCTACTTGTCCTCCATGTCCAATAGTGTTCACGGAAGCAGACATGGACCCTGCCACAGCAGCAACAAGTCCCCCCCATGGCCCCCCATGACCTATACTAGCTGCTCCAAAAGCCGCAATGCCGGTCAGAACTGGCCCCGAGACAGCCAACATTTTACTGAGTTTCAATGCCTTGTTCCCTAGCCTAATATAATCCTCAATATCCCTGCTTTTAGTCACCCCTATGATTTCCCTTACGTCGTCCTCCAGCTCCTTACTCCACCCATTTTGTTCAGTATCTGCAGAACTATGCTTAGGTGAAGATGATTGTTTCATAGGCGGCCACCAAACAGCAGGCTCCAAGCTCTTTGGATATTTTTCGAGCATGGCGCCTAGGAGAGGCAACGGGTACGCTCTATCCAAGGCTAACACCTTTTCCATGGCCTCCTCAACGTCCTCTTGAGTCGGTGTCTTGGTTGCAAGAGTAGTTTGGATCTCAGACTGCAGCCGGTGGAACAGCCTGACAGCGTTCCGTTGCTCCTCTACAAGCTGAGAAGGCTGAATCTTGTTCATTATCAGTAGTATTCCTGTACCCGCCACAAAGAGTAAGGTTGAAGACACCTTCAACGCCATCCCATGAGGCCCACTGGCCTCAGCAAGACCAGCCATTGTGATCGCGGTTAAGGTGATCATGTTTATGGAGTTCAACAGCAAGGCGTTCCAATTTTCGCGTTGTTTACCAATGTTTTGGTGCATTTCAATCCTGTCACTAACGGATTCTAAGATGGTATGTAATTTGATAGTATCTATTTGATCTTTTTTTGGTTGAGCTTCTCTCAATGGGAAGTTAGTAACAACAGTAAGCTTGTTAAGCTCCTGAATGAGTTGCTGTTTTTGTGCATGATTTGGTAGTTTTGGGACTGTAATCTTAGGATACTTGAGGTATTTTGGACCGTTAAGTGCACTTATGATTATGAATTTGTTTGAAGAAACAGAATAATTGGAGGATGATGAAAAGGGGTATGTAGATGTATGTAGAGAAACCATGTCTTGCAAATTTGGAGTTTAGAGTCTTGTTTTTCCCAATTTTTTTGGGTTTGTTGGATATGGAATTATGGACATATGGTAGTTGGGGTTGAATTATATATAGTTGTGCTGAATAGTAGTTAGGAAACAAACTGGGTCAACTTTGAAAATGTTGACTGATTTGTTAAATATAGGAGATTTTGACTTGGCCAATAGAGGTAAAGGATTAGACTTTTTCACGTATTGCATACTGTACCAATAATATTCAACTATTCATCATACTCTGTGTGACTGTGTAGCGTAAGTCTGCTATGGTCTCTTCAAAGTTCAATTTTCAATATTGTAGTAGTATTCAGAGCATGTCCCTTTAAGCCATTGCTTACTTAGGTCTTATATTTGACATGTCAGTGCTTAGTTAGGATGGATATTTGGAATGACTTTCCACCAGCTTCGACATTCAACTAGGACATGAGAAGAAATTCGTGATACACCCTTAAACGACAAGGTAAGACCTTGCCATCTTTTACATTGTTTTATCATTTAGATATCTAATATTACTCGTATTATCAGTGATTTTGTTTGTTCTTGTTCCATTTGACTTTTTACGTTTTTAAAATATGACTAACGTTTTTATATTCAAATCCATTAGACAAATATTATGACGGAGAGTACTCATAAATTTTCAATATATATTAGCTTGCAGTGCACAAGATGTAAGACACTACAATTTATCTCCACATTCCTGTTTTTATCTCTCCAATAATCTCCATAGTTGATTTCATTTTGTTGGTGTTCTCGTACTACGTACACAAAATCTTGTATCAGATATAATAAAGTTAGTATATCCCAATAAAAGTTATCCGTTAATATAACAAAAATTATCTTAAAAGTTTATAAAAAATGAGATATTGTGTTGAAAAATAACTTTTATTATATCGATAGGATAATTTTTGTTGGGTTAATAATAACTTTATTATATTCCCGTATGTATACGAGATTTTTTGTAGTTTATAAGAGAATCCTTTAAAACACCTATGTATGTCTAAACCATAAAAAGATGTAACATAGTTCCTACTTACCCCCTTCCTCTTTTCGTCTCCAACTAAACGTATATGCTAACCACCATACTCAAGTAACTAAAGTTTAACATGGAGTATTGGTCTTAATCTGCTTATAAAAAACGTTAACAAGGTGTTGTAGTAAGTCGGTAGTGAAACATTCCTTATAATAGCTATTGGGCAATGGGCATGTCACAGTCTATATTATATAGGCATTACTCCGTGTACGGTCTAAGCATATAGCATATTTGGACCAACCTCATCTGAACAGGGAAAAAGCTTTGCAATCTAAAAATTGTACTTGAATTGCGTATTGTCTGTCACTCATGTTATCATGTGAACGTCTAAAGTTGTTAACTCGGTTTGATGTAAGACATAAGCCATGACCTACTTATATATGATAAATTGAAAGCAAGTACAAGCCGTACCGCCCCGTACGAACATATTGTCAACTGATAAAGAGGAACTACTAAAGCAAATCTCCCTTTATTTATGCTTAAGGTCTCCCTTCTTTACTTCTTTAGTTTATGCCGAAAGAAGTCACTATAAATTTCATTGTTTTCCACATCAATGAGAGAATATTCGATTTCTTAATGTTTATCCCGTTTAATTAGTTTTTATGAGATCTTTTTTATCAAAATGGAACAAACATTCATTATATATTGCATTTTCTCACGTGATTACATCACTATGTAAGATTACTACCTTTATGCAACATTTTAAAAGCTTAAATCCTTATTTCTTTTACTTCTTTTACTACCTTACGTTTTTCCTTTTTGTGTCATACTCGGGATGAATTTATGCTAATATTGCTAGGCTACGTTATATACAAATAAAAAAAAAAGATTGTCCATTCTTTGTTTAAGCATAATTGATGAGTGGATAATTCTTGCATTATAATTATCCATACTCTGCTAATATTGTTTCCTACATAATCTATTTTTTCTCCAAATTATAGAATCTAGACAAGTTCCCATTTAATATTAAAATTATTATTAAAAAGGAGTACATGGAAAGTCTTGAGCCGAACTTATCCCACAACAACACTTGACAGGTATGTAATAAAAATATTATTATTATTTTTATTGAGTGGGGATACATCATAAAAAGCAGAATATAGATGATATGAGGTTAGAAGGGAAACAGTCATTGTCCTACGTACAACCACATGAAAAGCTAAAAAATATACTCCCTCCGTCTTTATTTATTTGCTATATTTTCCATTTACGATCGTCTCCAATTATCTGCTACGTGACTATTTTTGGTAATAAAAATCCCTAAACTACCCTTACATATTTACATATTACCCACAAAACCTATTAACTAACCCTAAATCTACCCCCTCCCATTACACGTATCACTCTACTCTCTGACTTCCTTGTCTCTTGCTCTCTCTTCGTGAAACTCGTTCTCTCCCACTCTAAACTCAGATCTCTCTAAATTTACGACGAATTTTTGAAATCTCTCACCGGATTAATACTCTACCGGTCTCTACAATCATTTTGGTACCCATTTCTTGCGTGTTTGTTTGGGGCTGCAATTGTCTAGGGTTCTTTGGTTTTGGGGATTTCTACGAGCTTGTTGGAAATCAACCATGGCACATAACAATAGAGGTGAGAAATCTACATCTAAGCCACTCTATTTCGGTTTTGAGGAAGATCCTTTGCTCCCTTCTGAGATGATCCGTTTGCAAGCTATTCTTGCTGAAATTGATAGAGAGCCTCCTAAACCCACTATTCCTAAACCTAAGAACCCTACTATTTGTACTTGCGGTCAAAATCGACCCCTTCCTGCTCCTGTTGCACCGGATCCAAGTGGGTCTGAACCCCCACCAACTGGGTTCAAGTCCTGGTCCGCCTACTCCTATTGGTTCTCCAATATGCAAGAACGCAGGTGATATTTAGTGCTTGCTCGATTTACATGTTCGTGTTTGTGATATACTCTTGTCCTTGTTCTCATTCGGGTTGGTTTTGTTGATCTGTCCTTATTTATGTGCTCTTAGTGTTGGTTTTGTGCTCTTCGTGTTGATCTGTCATATGCTCTTAGTGTTGATCTGTTCTTGTTCGTGGTGTTGGTTCTGTGCTCTTAGTGTTGGTATTCGATGTTGGTGTTGTGTGGTGTTGGGTCTGTTGGTGTTGGATCTATGGTGTTGGGTCTGTGGTGTTGGTTCTGTTTGTGTTGGGTCTGTGGTGTTGGGTCTATTTATGTTGGGTCTATGTTGTGTTGGGTCTGTGGTGTTGGGTCTGTGGTGTTGGGTCTGTTTGTGTTGGGTCTGTGGTGTTGGGTTGGTTTGTGTTGGGTCTGTGGTGTTGGGTCTGTGGTGTTGGTTCTGTTGGGTCTGTGGTGTCGGGTCTATTGGTGTTGGTTCTGTTGGTGTTGGTTCTATTGGTCTGTCCTTATTTATGTGCTCTTAGTGTTGGTTTTGTGCTCTTCGTGTTGATCTGTCATATGCTCTTAGTGTTGATCTATTCTTGTTCGTGGTGTTGGTTCTGTGCTCTTAGTGTTGGTATTCAGTGTTGGTGTTGTGTGGTGTTGGGTCTGTGGTGTTGGATCTATGGTGTTGGGTCTATGGTGTTGGGTCTATGGTGTTGGATCTTTTTATGTTGGGTCTGTGATGTTGGGTCTGTGGTGTTGGGTCTGTTTGTGTTGGGTCTGTGGTGTTGGGTCTGTTTGTGTTGGGTCTGTGGTGTTGGGTCTGTTTGTGTTGGGTCTGTGGTGTTGGATTGGTTTGTGTTGGGTCTGTGGTGTTGGGTCTGTGGTGTTGGTTCTGTTGGTGTTGTTTCTTTTGGGTCTGTGGTGTCGGGTCTATTTGTGTTGGTTCTGTTGGTGTTGGTTCTATTGGTGTTGGTTCTATTGGTGTTGGTTCTGTTGGTGTTGGGTCTGTTGGTGTTGGTTCTGGGTCTATGGTGTTGGTTCTGTTGGTGTTGGTTCTATTGGTGTTGGTTCTGTTGGTGTTGGGTCTGTGGTGTTGGTTCTGTTGGTGTTGGTTCTGTTGGTGTTGGGTCTGTTGGTGTTGGTTCTGTTGGTGTTGGGTATGTGGATTTGGTGTTGGTTTTGTGTTGTAGCTTTTGTGTTCTTGGTGGTGTTGGTGTTGGTTGTGTTTGTGTTCATTCTTACTGGTTCTGTGGTGTTGGTGTTTGGGTTGATTCTGTTTGTGTTCCTTCTGTTTGTGTTCCTTCTTACTGGTTCTGTGGTGTTGGTGTTGGTTCTATTTGTGATCCTTCTTACTGGTTATGTGCATATAACAATAAATAATAAACATATGGATTACAACAATAAACATATGGATTGCTTAAATACAGACATCTATCATTACAAAATGTATTGCTTCTTTCCTGGCTTTGGGGATTGCAAAATGAGTTCATTACCATTACAAAATGTTGACTTTAAGGATTACAACATCTAGTAAATAAAATGACTTGATTACCTTTAACAATGCTAAGTGTCTGATTGCTGCTCACTGATATCTTGCATTTGTTGTTCTTCTGCTTGTTCTTTGCAACCTTCCTGCACCCATCTTTTACATTCCTCAAATACATCTTTTGAAACATGTATTGTTGTGGGCAACATTCCTCTTCTTTCCAGTGATTGTTTATTTATATGTGGTATATGGTAGTCGTTGTTACCTTTGGACTTCATTATTTCTCCCATGCATTGTTGAAGGGTAAGGAAAATGTGATTAACTAGCTTCGGGTCGTAATCCTCGTATGCTTGTTGCACTACTTGCACTAGCTTATCTATAGTCTTTGGTGCTGTTTGGTCTTTTAGGGACTGTATTGCCCTAAAGAACCCAAGGTCTAGTGCATTCAGGTCGGGGCTCTGTGCTGGTTGGTTGACTAGGCTGATAGTAAATCCATCTTTTGTAGCCTCTCGTACAAAATCTGGGTCATCTTTGCTTATATGTGGTTTAGCATTGTCTTGGACAACCCAAAGTTGCTTGCACCCCCATTGTGGCCACTTGGCCCTTATTGCTGGCAGTATACAGTCAATCATCTTTGATTTGATGACTTCTTTTGTGACACTTGTTATAGCCTTTGTCTCCAATGTGCCTGCTGCTCTGTTTTTTGATGCTCTTCTTGCTGGGACTAAATGTGTGAAAGGGAATATACCAATTTTTCCATCAAAAACCACTTCCCCATTTGGTGTAATATGTGGCCTTGCCACTGCTGCTATAAACATAATTTTGATGATAAAGCGCTTACTTTTGCATGTCCTATGTGGCTCTTTCTCATCTGGAGCTAAATAGTACTTTGTTGTGATCTTAGACATATAGAACCACTTTTCATCCACATGTATGACATTGTAAAGATTAGAGAATTTTGGGAGAGTGTGAATTGAAGCTGGCACTATTGCATTCAAACACCACATTACTCTTGCAATTTTGTAGGAGTCACTCAATTCTGGTTTGATGGTATTGCTGTGTTTCTTGATGTGACCCCTCTTGATAAGCTTGTGCATAGTTGATCTGTGTATACCTAAGCTTGCTGCACTTGATCTGATTGTTGTTCTTTTTCTAAGAGGAATGACCTTCAGGTCATTTGGGTTGAAAGATATCCTTTTTCTTCCTACTCTACCTGTTTTTTGGTTATCTACATTAATTGGAAAATTACCATTCATTTGTGCTTTGACTGTATGCCATATCCTGCTGATTGTCCATCTTGATACTTTGTACTCCTTTGCTAATTGGTTGATGTAGCCTGTTGGTAGTTTGTTGGTTGTTTTTGGTGGCAAAGTGTAATCTTCATGGCATAATTGTTGTAATTTATGAGCAACCTGGGCTCTGGCCATGTTGCTTAGCACATTACACTTCTTGTCTGGGTGGCTCTGGCCATTTGGTGCTTGTTCCTCTGGTTCAATGCAGTTGAAGCTTAAAGCTCCTGCTTGTTCCTCTGGTTCACTGCAGTTGAAGCTTTTAGCTGGTGCTTGTCCCTCTGGTTCACTGCAGTTGAAGTTTATAGCTCTTGCTTGGCCCTCTGGTTCACTGCAATTGAAGCTTGTAGCTCCTGCTTGTCCCTCTGGTTCACTGCAGTTGAAGCTTATAGCTCTTGCTTGGCCTTCTGGTTCACTGCAATTGAAGCTTGTAGCTCCTGCTTGTCCCTCTGCTTGTCCCTCTGGTTCACTGCAGTTGAAGCTTATAGCTCTTGCTTGGCCTTCTGGTTCACTACAATTGAAGCTTATAGCTCCTGCTTGTCCCTCTGGTTCATTGCAGTTGAACTCCATCTCGGATGCTGGTTCATTAAGGTCAAACATGACCCTTGGTACTCTGTTAGGATCTGTTGGAACATTCTTTGATGCTCTATCAAAATTTATTTGGTTTGACATTGAGCAACTTAGAATAGTCCAACAGATTCTATGATGACAAATTTCTGAGGAATTCAATCTAAAAGTAAAGTCCCTAATCACTCAATGATGAAACTAGCTGAGAGTGATATCCCCTCCCCCACTGGAATTTTTTTTTTTTTGCTATATACGGTCTGTAACAGTGAGTTGAGATAAATGAGCACTTGTAATAAATGAGCTCATGCTTGTATTTATGGTGATGCTGCTTAGAATTGAAGATGAACTTTTGGAGCCAAAATATTTCACCCAAAAAGTACCGGGAAATACAAATGGAGCCAAAAAAAATTCATCCCAAAAAGTAATGATTTCTGTTTTTTTGCTTCCCTTCAATTTGTACTTAGAATACTTATTTTAATGTATTTTTCATCTATAATCATTGTAATGGACCCCCCAACTTTTACCCCTCCTAAAAAGTTGTGATTTACCCCATGTAGCACTTAATAAAAGACAGAGGGAGTAGATGAGAAGAGGATACAGGGGAAACAAATCAAACACAACTGTCTTACAACAACCTGAAACATACTGATAAGTGTATTACTCAAACTAGTCAACTTGTATTGGAGACAGATACATGAACGGTGTGCCAGATTTATTCAGTTTATAGAAAAAAAAATTGTTTCTTTATAGTATAAAAGGAAAATATTAGGTCCAAATTCTTGGTATATCAAGTACATGTACATCCTTCTTGGAATGCTCAAATTTATCATATACCATCTATCTACTTAAATTGTCTACGTTTATTCCAGATTTAAGCTGTTCAGTTTATATACCTGCTCTCTTCTAAAATAGTCGTCGATGTATGTTCCAATTCGAAGTAGCATAGTGCATACTAGCTATCTTCTATGAAGATAGTCAATGAATATACTTTTATTCCAGTTTGAAATAGCTCAGTGTGTATAGCGCCGAAGAGAATACTAGATATTTTGTTAAACCCCCTCCAAACACCCACCAGGCTGCAATCCACTGGTTCAATCACTGCCGTCAACGGATTCAAACTCATCAACATAGGATAACGCAAATATCTGCACACTGTGGCCCTTCATAATCTTCAACCCATGAATCCATGATTCCATATTGACTTGGTGATTTCCACTAATAATTTATTCATTTCTTGATTATCATGCTTAGACAGAAAGAACAGCCCTTTGTAAAAGTAGGTTTGAATCACTTTAATCCTGACTGATATTTGAACAACTCTAACACAAAGTCAAAATTTCAGGCATTCATCATTCATTGCGTCATAAATTTAGCTCCATGAAAGGAGTCAAATTAAAAAGTCAAACTCATATCAATCAAAATGAGAATTTGGGAAGAATTCAAAATCCAATCAACTAATCAAAATACCGTCAAAAACCCAGAAAAATATGATAAAAAAGGGTAGTATAAAACCAATTCAAATCACACAAAAAGTGCAAAATAAAAAGATACCACTTTGAGCAAAAGGTGGCGAATTTTAAGTTTTTTTTATCCCGAAAAGTTTTTGAGAAACTATGTCACTAATTGCTGACAAAACCGCTGCCGTGATTACGGAAATTATCATCAAAAACATAATTAATCAATAAATTTGACAAATGCTCAGAAATTTAACGGTTAAATTTCGAAAACCCGAGAAATGACTTGGAAAAGGGTACCTTATTTCTTAAGGGATGGCGCTGAAACTGGCACAAATATTTTGCATACTTTTCTTGGCAATATTTGGAGACATTTTTTTAGAATAGTTTGCAAACTTGAGAAGTGTGAGTGGAGCTTTAGAGTCGAGCTCGAGTTTGACTGAATTCGACTCCAACTTGATAACTCAAATTCAAGTTTGACTCGAAGTCGAAAGCTCTATAGATAAAAAAATCGAAATTCGAACTCGACTCAAAAACTCAAATTTTGAGCTCAACTTGAACTCGATTAAAACTTGTTTCAAGCTTTAAGCTTGTTTAAAACTCAATAAGCTTAAATACTTATATCAAAATTGAGCCAACAAGAAGTTAAGTTTTGTCTTTAATAAGTTTGCTTTTATTTTAGGTGAAAAACACTATTAAGTTTATATACACAAATTGTTTTAAACCATCTATCTTTTCTTTAATGTAGGACTTTGAGTTTATATATAAAACTCTATCTAGTCATCTTCCATGTGAAGCTAGTTTACATAGTAAACCATCTTTTATTTTATTCTAATTTTATATCTTAAGTATTTTTTCTATTTATATACTATAAATAAAATTTCAAGCTTTTAACGAGCTTTTAGAGTCTAGCTTGGTTTAGCTTAACTTGACTCTTTAACTTATCAAGTTGAGTTCGATATCGAGTCAAGTCCAATTGAGTCGAGCTTTGATCGAGTTTTGAGTCTTTTGACCTAGTCGAGTCCAAGTAACTCAACTCAATAAGCGCCCCTACTTGATAATGATGAATGAAAAATCTTTTGTTGGTTTATGAACCGATTTTTCTGTTATATATTATATAAATTATCTTTATTTTTAGCAACTTAAGTGTTTTGTGGCCGTCTTGATACATCGTCAAACCTAGTTTGGTGGTTTAAGCTTTGGAGCGAGGTACCGTGTGAGAAAGGGTTGAAAACTTATATTAGGGTACAATCTAAATAAATGATGGATTCTCTTGAATGAATTTGTAGTGATTCATAGATTGAGTTGTTATAATTAATGGAGTATACTTAATATCAAAATGGTTAATTCATTTAATAGACAATTATTGGGGGATAATATTTTTGATGTAAAGATAGGCACAAGTAGCAAAACAACATTTGATGTAGACGGGATTTGATCACAGGTTTTGGCTACTACACTCTAATACGTAAACCAACTAAACTAGTTGATATTCACACATTAATGGATAATATAAGTACAAGAGTACAACATTTATATTTCATTGAATTAATTTTTTTGAAACTATATATAATAAATTATACTAACAAGTAATATATTCAAGATTTATTTGTAAGGAATATGCTTATATATCTTCATTGTCTAATAACATTATGTGTTATCAAGCAAGGCTAGCTTGACTCACTTATAAGATTCTTACTTTAAATATAATTCCAAAGTTTAGGGTTGAGGTGTGATTATGATCCTTCTCCTTATCACTAAACACGATTAGAGGCACACACAAATGTGTGCGCAAATATATCAAAATTACAAATCGTAGTAGATTCACTCTATATTGATAAACGAGAGTCGTATTTTTGGTGTTGTTAGCAGAATTTATTTGATACAACTGCTATAATGTGCATGGCCTAATCTCACTTTAATGAAACCCATATGTAGAAATGGAGAATGTTGTAATCATAGAGACAAGGTAAAATAACTCATGCATGACAGCATGAGCTATATGTATAAGTATTGTCTAATAACATGTGTGCATAGAAGCGACAATCTATTTCGACATGAGAGTTTAAGCAACCCTATTGTGCAAAATCAAAAGTATATGTTTGATGTCTTTACACAATACAATAAATACTAAAATGACTTAACAATATAATGAAATGATTTTACATAGAAAACTTTTTCAGGAGTGAAAGAGAAGCCACTGTGAATGTGAATGACAATTCTGTCCAAATATCAGAAATTTGATTTAGTAAAGAACCTCCTGATGTCGGCAATAGACATGACACATAATAATATATGGGGCTATAGATTTGGAGAATTCAGCATAATTGATTTGTTAAAGATACCAGAAAAATGAATACCGTACTTTTCAAGTTCCTTCTCATCTTCTTTCAATCGGCTATACAAAGATTAAAACCCAAAAACTTTACATGAAACAGAAGAAGACATATTTATATGTAGAACATATATACCTTGGTTAAATTATGATTTATGAATCACGGGAGAGATAGTTAATTTGTGGTTCTTGTTTTTCATGAGAAACTTCTTTTCTTACGAAAGAAAACTAATTGCTAATTTGCTATTCACTTTTTTGTACCCAAAAGATAGTTTATTCGCATAACTTATTTTGAAAGAAGTAGTTAATTAAGTGCTTAATATTTCAAAAAAGAAGTTATCTGCCACAAAAAAATATGGTATACGAACAGAACACAATAAAGTTATTGTATTCCCAGTAAAGTGACTCTTCAATATAACAAAATTTACCTCTCAAGACAACACATATCAATCTTTATCAACTTTAAAGAATCACTTTTACTAGACTTTATTGTATTCCGGGTGTATATAATACTTTGTGTAGTATCTGCCCCTTATGTAGATTAAAATTTTTAATAAGTGTGATATTAAAGAGTGAAATTCATCAAACAAAATTCATCTTCTCCTTATAAAATAAAATATTTTAAGTACGATATTTTGGGGATGTATATAATATTTTGTGTAGTATCTGCCCCTTGTGTAGATTAAATTCTCTTTTTTTAATTATATTATATTCTTTGTCATTTCTATTTTACTCCATATATATAAAATAAAAAAATGAGTAATTAATTAAGTACGATTGTGTATAATACCCTTTGTCCCTTAATTATTGCTACAAGTACAAAATTTTAACTTTTTTAACATACAATGAGAAATCTTTGTGGAGACAGGCCAACATAGAAAATAAGTAAGAGAATGAGTCAATCTTTGGATGGATAGGCCAAATGGAGAATGGAGCAATCTTTAAGAGACGGACCAAAATGAAAAATGAGGCAATCTTTGAGTGATGGAGGGAATACATGATTATTTTTTTTGACTAAGTAGTAATTCCTATAAAGTACAAATTAAGTCATAGATTAATGGTTAACATTAAAAAAATTAGAAAAAGGTATTAATCCACTTTAGCATATACAAATAGAGACGATCACAAAATGGGTAGTTTAGAATTTGAACAGCTAAGGGACTAAGTTTCTCTAAGAAGAAGATTGCAGCAGTACTGATCTGAATTGTTCGCGCATGCACGTCGTCAGATTTCGTGTCCCACATTTGCAAGATTGGAGACTTGAAAAGTATACCTAAAAACAAAAACGAAAGACTGATGAATAGGTCTCTATTCAATGGGCTTCGTCAAAGCAAACTGCCTTGTACGTTATTGGTCAATATTGTCAAACGGTGCACCCTTACCAACTTTGCATGCTTATATAAGTATATATGACGGTTCTTAGATACAAACTGAAAAAACCATACTACAATCTCTCATTTCTCCTCGTCACAGAGTTAGAATTTCAAAAATACAAATTCACTGATTAAAAATATAGAGATGATTACATTATTACAATCTTCGTCAATGGCTTCAAATACAAGTATTAGATCAAATCATATGACGAAATCTTTCGTTCGTTCCATGATTCCTACCCTTCAAATAAGATCCGCAGTATCAATTCCAAAGCTTCCCAATGTTAAGCATTTGAAAGAGCTGAATATGTCAAATGCTGCTACGACGACCCTCTTTAAGAAAAACACAGTCCTACAAGTAGAGAACGTCGGCATATCCATCCCACAAGAAGTGACTCATGACGTTCAAGAGGATAGTGCAACATTAGAAACCATTAAACTACATGTGATTTTGGAAGCCGTGTTAGATAGGATAGAGATGCACCATAACATTAGTGAGCAACGTGACAATTGGAACTCCTTATTGTTGAACTCCCTCAACATGATCACCCTAACCGCAGCCACCATGGCCGGTATGGCAGGGTTGTCCGGTGGGCCGAGCTTGGGGTTAAATGTAGCTTCAACACTACTTTTTGCGGCAGGAATGGGGATTCTTTTGATAATGAACAAGATCCAGCCTTCTCAGCTAGTTGAGGAGCAAAGGAACGCTGTGAGGCTGTTAAAACAGCTCCGGACCAATATCCAAACCACTCTTTCTCTTCGGACACCGACACAAGAAGACGTGGAGGAGGCGATGGAGAAGGTGTTGGCCTTGGATAGAGCATATCCTCTTCCTCTCTTAGGAGCCATGCTAGAAAAGTTCCCCAACACATTCAAGCCGGCTAAGTGGTGGCCCACTAAGAAATCCATGACCCAAGAACCTGGCAATGCATATGGAAGAAGTAGTACAAAACAAAACGAGTTTGTCAAGAAAGCAGATCGGGTTGCAAATAATGGATGGAGTAAGGAGTTGGAGGAGGAGATGAAACAAATTGTGGGAGTGATAGGTAGGAGGGATACAGAAGATTATGTCAGACTAGGGAATAAGGCACTGAAGTTGAACAAAACCCTAGCCATCTCTGGCCCATTGCTCATGGGAATTGCCACCTTAGGGTCAGCTTGCGCTGGGCTTGGTGGGCCATGGGCAGGACTAGTGGCCGCCACTGCGGGTTCCATGGCTAGTGTGGTGAACACCATAGAGCATGGTGGACAAGTGGGGATGGTGTTCGAAATGTATAGGAATTGTGCAGGAAGTTTTAACCTCTTGGAGGAGACAATAGAGTCCAACTTAGAAGAGAAAGATGTGGGGAAAAGAGTGAACGGTGGGTTGTTTGAGATGAAGGTGGCTTTGCATCTGGGAAGGAGCTTGTCTGAGCTTAGAGATTTTGCTGCAGCTACAAACTCCACCTCATTTTCATGTGAGGCAGGGATCAGTCCAAAAGGAGAATTTGCTAGCAAGCTTATTTGATTTCATTCTTATTCTTTTTCAAATATCTTACATGGAAAATGTATATATTTAAGTTGCTAGCTAATTGATCATGTGCATATAGAGCTAGCTACTTAATCATGTGGATCTAGGTAGCTTAGGATAATTATTTATTCTTTAATTTCATTCATTGAATTAAGTTATTGAACATTGCAGTAATATTATATTGCATCTTGCATTCTTATAACCTACGATCAAAGGTTTAAATTATTAATTAGTAACTAGCTTTGCAATATATTCTTTAATTTGAGTAGGGGCCGACTTGGGTTGTATAAAGTATTAATGTCACCTTTCTATACTATGCAAGGCACCTAAATTACAAACTATACAGCCTTCACAAATTGCAAATTCTAATTGGGTAAGAATTGATCGAAGTATTTGCAAGATCCGGGAAAGATCTATCTCGTGTTTGATACTGTATGGTTCCACTCTGCAAGAATTCCAAATCATTCTCTTGAAGTTCATCCTCTTTACCATAAACTGCATATTTTATTATTCGTATTACAATAATGTGAATGAAAGACCACCATTGGTGCTATATACTCTTACTAAAAGAAATTCATAAGCAGTACACTGTATGAATAGATCAGATTAGTACACAAGTTCGATGTACAAAATAAACATCAGTGTTTTGTAAAATTGTCATAAAAAAATGCACTTCTACTCATCTTTTGTTTAGCATGGAAGCAATGCTAGCGTGAAGTATGTAGTAATGTAATTAAAAAGGAGTTGTATATCCCATATGTCAAAAAATAAAAAAATAAAAAATTGTATATGAGGCCAGGCTAAGAATACTACGTATTACTGAGTGGCATTAACCTAGTATTTCATAATCATTTTAAGGGGCCACGAAACAGTGATAAAGAAAGGAATGAGGAATAATGACGTAAAGTGAAGATACGGAGTATTGTTATTTTTAAGGAGAATGATAACTCAACATCATCAGTGTTATTATTATTTGACTAATGATATGATAAATAAAATTTTGTAGCTGATTTGACACATAGGTCTGATATATACTAACTATTAAGATTAGATGTATATATTTTGGTTGTAAAAATAATAACACATTATTTATCAAATACTTTGTGTATAAGTTTGTTATTATATCATGGGTTGGAAATAAAATATATTAGGCCCAGTAAATTATTAAGCTAAGGTCAAACACCTTAAGTCATTATCAATTCAATATAGTGACCAACATCCAATGATGTATGAACCCCCTCCATACTTATATAGCGTATAAATATTTTATTTAGAACACATATAAATGAACATTAATTTTGAACACATAAAGTACTAATATTGGAGGATTATCTTAAATCTTATATAATGTTCTATCTAAATTATCAGAGAGAATTTCCTCGAAAACCACCCTCAAAACTAATAACCTTGTTTGTGGACATACTACTGTTAGATATTCAAAGAACTCTATACGAGATACAAACCAATATACTTATTTAATACTCAATTGACTCTCAATTTTGAATAATTAAGAATACTCTGTATCGTTGAATTTGATCTTATAAATGTAGTGTTGATATCCAAATTACTCACAATGTTGTACACATGCATTCTATATGGCATGTTTTTCTTTCTCCCAACTCTATCTTTAAAGTTAATTAACCCCTTCTAAGTAAAAAACGAACTTTTTTTAAATTCCTATAACCTTTTTTAAAAAATCAAAAAATAACCTTAGATAGAAAGCATTTTGAAAAATGATCCCTGTCTGGATCTTAAGTTCGGATTAAAGTTACTATCTTGGATTGCGATTTTCACATGATGCTCAGAAGGTCGAGGAAGATTAAAGAGGTCACATAGGGATTGAAAGTCACTGCTCAAGACAACAACTTTCACATTTTGTACTTTTCGAAAGTCATTGTCCTAGGATGGGACTTTTAATTGCTATACAACTCCATTGTATTTTCCTTCTCCCCTGCAAACCCTTATTTCGTAATTGTAAAAGTCGTTGTCTGAGATAACGACTGTCAATTGAGGTGGTTCCATAAAGCAAAATGGGAATTGAGAAAGTCGATGTCTCAAACAACGACTTTAATATGGAAATCCCAATTGAAAGCCACTGTATGAGACAACTTTCACTTATCCATTTTTAATTATTTTATAAAGTCGTCATCACGAACAATGACTTTAATTCGAACCTAAAATATAGTGTCATTTTTTGAAATACTTTCGGTACGAGGTTAGTTGTTATCTTTTTTTTTCTTTAAAAAAGTCCAAAAAATTGTGTGAAGACTCTTCAAGACCTCCACGGTTCCACATATAAATCAACCCTCTTATTATATTTTCACTACAAATGCCTAATGCATAAAAAAACATAACAAAGCTTTGTTATCATTTACTCGATAATTCAGGAAACAGGAGCTTTTATCAACCTACCAAAAAAATTATGATTTATTTGGCCCTAAGCTTAAAAGTTAAAATAAATAATGTATGAGAGAAAATGATAAGTTGCATTTTGTAGTCTTAGGGTTTAAAGGCTTTTCAGTATATTGTATGTATTATTCATACTTTGATGTACAAAACTTGCTTTTATACAAGTTCTACTAGATGTTTCACCAAGTGTAAAACTCCTAGGTATTCTATACGTACTATACAAATCAATTTTTTATCTTTGTACAATTCTATCCTTTGTTATTTTTATCTTTTCTACACTCTCCCTCAAGTTGAGTTGTCAAATCTGTAACGCTCAACTTGCACAATATTTGTTCAAAGACACTCACTCCGACTGCCTTGGTTAGAATATCTGCCAACTGCTCATTTGATCTACAGAACTGAAGTTTGATAACCACTAATGTCAAGTTATCTTTTATAAAGTGCCTATCGACCTCCACATGCTTTGTCCAATCGTGTTGAACTGGATTATCTGAAATATTGATTGCAGCTTTATTATCACAAAATATTTCACACCCCTTTTTTGAAGCAACACCTAGCTCAAATAGAAGTTTTCTAAGTCACAGGATTTCAGCAAGTCCTTTTGCAACTCCTCAACTCTACCTCAGCACTTGACATTGCAACAACTTTCTATTTTTTACTTTTTCAAGTAACTAAATTTCTTCCCACCAAAGTAAAATACCCAGATGTTGATTTCCTGCTGTCTCAATCTCCTGCCCAATCCGCATCTGTGTATGCTTGAATATTTAAATGATTATTCTTTAAAAACAGTACTCCTTTCCCTGAAGTTCCTTTGAGATATCTAAAAATTCTGAATACTGCTTCCAAATGTGCAGCTTGAGGCTTGTGCATGAACCTACTCATGACTCCAACTGCATATGCTATATCAGGGCGAGTATGCGACAAATAGATTAATTTACCAACCAATTTCTAATATTGTTTCTGATTGGTTTGTTCTTCATTCTCTTCAATTAGTAGCCCATGGTTCACTATCAAGCACATACTTCCTTTGAGAAATGAATATACCCCTTTTTTATCTAAGTACCTCAATTCCCAGAAAGTATTTTAGTCTCCCTAGGTCTTTCATTTCAAATTCCTGAAACAATTTTTCTTTTAGTTTCTTGATTTCTTCCCTGTCATTTCCAATGATGATCATATCATCCACATAAATAATCAGGCAAGTTATCAAATCACATTTCCTCTTCAGGAACAACGTATGATTCGAATTGCATTGATAGTACTTGAATTTCTTCATATCTCGTATAAATCTCCCGAACCAGGCTCTTAGGGACTGCTTTAACACATATAGCGCCTTTTTTTAACCTACATCCTGCCCCTGGTGAAAAATTCTGTGAAAAACCGAGGGTGCTTCCATATACACTTCTTCAGATATTTACCCATGCAGAAAGGCATTCTTTACGTCAAATTGATGCAAAGGCCAATCCCTATTTGATGCTATAGTGAAAAGAACCCTGATAGTGTCGATCTTCGCCACTAGAGAGAATGTTTCTGAGTAGTAAATTCCATATACCTGTATATAGCCCTTTGCCACCAACCTTGCCTTATATATTTCAATACTCCCATCTGATTTGTACTTGATGGTAAAAACCCATCTGCACCCTACGGCCTTTTTATTTTTTAGAATAATACACCTTTCCCATGTTTTGCTCTGGGACAGAGTATCGATCTCAACTTTCATTGCATCCCTCCAATGCTTATGTTTAAGTGCTTCCTCAACATTTTCAGGGATCATCTCTGAGTAGACCGAGGTATTGAATGCCACAACTGTACATGACAAACTTTCTATAGGCATCTCTTGGACTAGGTATCTCCCTCTCCGAGGTTCATAAGAAGGATCGTACCGCTTAGGGGCACACCCCTTGTTCTTCTAGGAGGTAATTGATATCCTCCTGTATGTTCTCTAGTCACCTCATCCTCCTGTTCTCCTTCAACATTCACATCATTAGTATTTAGCATATTTTCAAGAGGAGGATCATTACGTACCTCAGGTAATTGTTCTTGTTGAGGACACTCTGTAAGGTCAGAGCTTGGGCCTGATACTGAAGATAGCGTTGTTGGTACTATATCAGTATCATCCCTTTCGTCTATCAGGCAGGGACTACCCCACCTACTTATCCAGCTGAGATCGTCTCCTGAAGTCTCCCACAGACATCGAGGCATAAAGTAATAGGTGTGCTTAACAAAGTCGCAATCCATCATTGTGTATAAATGGTTTGAGACTGGGTCAAGACACCTGTAACCCTTTTGTGAGACCCCAAAACCCACAAATATACATTTTACTGCTCGAGGTTCTAATTTATGACCAATTTGTTTCGGTAAGTGGATATACACAATACACCCTAATACTCGAGGGGGTAAGGAATGTACTGATGGAATAGTACCAAATCCCTTTAGAGTATCTAGGGGGGTATGTTATTTAAACTTCTTTGTTGGTAGGTGATTACTAAGATAGTTAGCAGTAGCAATAGCTTCAGGCCAATAAGATGTAAGAACACACAATTCTAACATCATAGCACGGGCCATCTCAAGAAGAGTTTTATTTTTCCATTTTGCTATTCCATTTTGTTGGGGGGGGGGGGGGTGTATTTGGATGGGTAGTTTGGTGTAGAAGGTCATTAGTGGAAAAAAACTTTTTCATATCCTGGTTTAGATATTCCCCACCATTATCAAACCGGAGAATACTAATTTTGGTTTGAAATTGATTCAAAATCATTTGATAAAAATTAATAAATATGCTAAAAAGCTCAGGTTTATATTTCATAAAATATATCCAACTCATCCTAGTGCAATCCTCAATAAACAGAACATAATATGCCAATCCATGTTTACCTAATTTTGGGGCAGGGCCCCATACATCAGAATGTACTAAATAAAAGGGTTTATTGCTATGACTCTAACTATCAAAGTATGATTGCTTAAGACTTTTAGCACGATAACATGCATTACAATCAAGGGATATTTTTGAACCAGCAAAAGAAGGAAAAAGTCATTCCAATT
Organism: Dysphania ambrosioides; assembly: GCA_026401315.1. NCBI lineage: Eukaryota > Viridiplantae > Streptophyta > Magnoliopsida > Caryophyllales > Amaranthaceae > Dysphania > Dysphania ambrosioides. The sequence continues at coordinate 25,449,264 of CM048667.1, forward strand.
ACCCTACAGATGGATGGCCTAAGTGACGATGCCATAATTTTAGTTGTTCTCCAACTAATCCTGATGCAACTCCTGCTTCACCATGCCTTAATTTTTTGTCCATATAGTAAAATCCACTCTTCTTAGTACCATACCCAATGATTTTCCCTGTTAGAGTGTCCTGCACAATACAATTGTTAGATGTAAGTAAAACAGTATAATCTAACTCTTTTGTGATATGACTAACTGACAATAGTTTATAAGATAAGTCTGGGACATAAAGGCAATTTTTAAACTAAAATTTCTTCCGAGTCTAATCGATCCAGCCCCTGCAACATTCACAATATCACCATTGGTGGTTTAAATGAGGGTTTTTTCGAGGTACGTAAAATTCACAAAATCCTTTTTATCATTGGTCATCGTGTCATTGGCTCCACAGTAAAACAATCCACTAATGTTTGGATTCTAATTGATATGCATTAACCGATTTATTTTTGTGTGGGCTAATAGTTTGGGCTTGGTTTGGGTTTCGGTTTTTTATTGATTGGTTTTTTGAGGAACAAAGGAGAATTGGACATTTTTGGGTGTTTGGACTTTGTGATGCTAGGCCCGGTTGGTTTTTTGAGTAGTAAAGGAGTATTTGATGTTTTTGGGTGTTTGGTTTTATGATGCTAGGCCCAGTCGAAGGGAGGGGTTGAAATTAGGGTTTTCTAGGTTTGTTAGAGCAATAAAAAGAGGAGATGTGGCTGCTACTCCATTGCTTCTTTCGGTGTTAGGGTTAGGTGCACTACTTCTCTCTCCCTTCTTTGCTTTCACAGCCTCTCTAGCTCTAGGGTTAGGGTTATGCGCAATTTCCTCTCCCCTCTTTTCTCCCGCAGCTTCTCTCTTACCTTCCTCTTCAGATTCAGTCTTCACTCCATCTTCTTTTTGCTTTCCGTCTGCCACCATGGATGCTAAGGATCCTTTCTTCTTCGCATCTACTCCCTTACTCACCCCTTCTTCTTATTTTCTTACCACTAATCGGGGTACCCATTTATTTTGAAGCACCCCTTCTTGGTGTGTCGTGTTCCTCCACAGTGAGAGCACCGAAGTTTGGACTTTTTGTCCTCGCCGCGCCAAAGTGATGTTCTTTCTGACCGAGTTTTCGTGGATAGCCCACTACAAACTCCATCTTCCACGGGTAAGTGAGGTAAGTAAGGTGATTTTTGCTTCATTATCCCCCTTCTCGTCAATTCTCGCCGGATTGTGTTGTAAGCCATATCCATTGTCGGTAGTGGCTCCTGATTGACGAGATCTTTTTGATCTTTGTCAAAGGAGTCGTCTAGACCCGCAAGGAATTGATATAGGCGAGTTTGTTGTTGTAGCTTGTTGTATATGGTGATGTCTTTGGGGCAACTCATTGGGTTCGGCATGCGCCGATCTATCTCCTTCCATATTGTGATCAATTTACCGTAGTATATTTCTATGGGCTATTGACCTTGCTTAATTGTATTTGCTTTGGTGGCTAGATCAAAGATTTGACGTCCATCTCTACCACTGCTATAGACGGCTTTGATCCCCTCCCACAATTCCTTTGCTGTTGAAAAGTCCAAGAACTGATTTACCAAATCTGGATTGATATTTTCGACAATCCAGGTTCGGACCACTGCATCTCGTTGGGTCCATTATTGTACTCATAGGTGTCAGTGGAGGGTGAGGGGGCCGTGATATGTATGAGCCTCCCCTTCCCTTCGATCGCCATGAGCATCAGCCTGACCATTTTGTGTAGTTTTGGTGGTTCAATTTTTCTGAGATTATTAGAGATGAGCCGTTACTATCTTGGCTTTTGTTGTTATTCAATTTCATTAAGATTTGAAACAACTGTGCCATAGTTACGAGTCCATCATCTGGTGTTTTTGGTGGTTCGCTCATGTTTCAGGTAGGTTCCTTGGTAAATGATGAAAGTTATGTCGAAAAAACTCCACCGGAGCACTCCCAAAAACGGCATGCTCTGATACCAAGAGAAAATAATAAGTTGTATTTTGTACTCTTAGGGTTTAAAGGTTTTTCAGTATATTGTATGTATTATTCACTTTGATGTACAAAACTTGCTTTTATACAAGTTTTACTAGATGTTTCACCAAGTGTAAAACTCCTAGGTATTTTATACGTACTATAGTAATCAATCTTTTATCTTTGTACAATTCTATCCTTTGTTATTTTTATCTTTTCTACCATATGATGACAAAAAAATTTTATTGGTGGAATGGTGGATACATGCATGGGACTGATGGGAGCTTGGGGTTCTAAATGTTCAATGTACGTCAAACTCAAAGGTATAAAGGCTAAACTACTGCGGTAAAGTGTTATTATAGCCTAAAGAACAGCATCTATAATAGAACAAATCAAAGTGCATGTTCTAAGTTTTACTACTACCAAATTCAGAAGACCATATTAAGCAGACAACCCCATTCAATGATATTACTTGTTGAATATTACGGAGTAGTTGTATAATAGTAGTATTCAATATATGAAAAGGTCTAACGCTTAACCCTAGTATATGATTGGGCCCAGTCAAATAAACATTATCTTGAATAGCAACTAGTCAAGATCTTCATAATTGACCCAGCAGCTTCCTCCCTTTCTTATATTCGGATTTTTTTTTTTTTTTTTTTTTAGTTGCACCTATCAAAACAACTAGTACAAGTAATGCTAAACCCCAACCGCCATATTTACCCGATAGATTTTGCATGTACAGGGGATATAATTAGGTTATTGTGTAGCTGATAAAAATTGCCCCTTAACATAACAAAAGTTGTTCCAATACAATAAAAATCACCCTTATAACAAAATATATCACAATTTCAATTAATAAAGATTGAGATATGTTTGAAAAGAAAATGTTGAGTATATCATATAAAAGTCACCCTTTAATAAAACAAAAGTCAAACCAAAAATTTAATAAAAGCGATTTTATAAGGATTTGTCATTCAATATATTTTATGTGTCTCACTTTACCTAAAAACTTTCTTATTCACAATGCATCATGTTGAATCTATTGATCAACGTGAGCTGGAGTTGCTAATGAATGCAAGGAGCAGATGAAAGTAGAAATGTAATAGAAAAGTACTGCGTTCTATTGAACACTGCTGTATGAGAGGAATGTTTTTGTATCAATTGAATGAATGAATTATTACATGGGCACGAGCATACAAATATATACAGCTTTGAGAATAACGTACAGGATCCCTACAATTCAGGGAATCAGCTAGAGCTAGAACAGAGACTACAAGCTTCTAGAATAATTGAAAAATAGAAAAACAGAAAAGAATAAAATCTAACTAAATACGTTGTGTATCAGTATTGTTATCACCAATATATCAGATCACCAACAAACCCAAAAACATTGTTTCTTTACAATCGTCCACATCCCTCTTTTCGTCATTCTCAAACAAAATCATCACAAGTTCACTTAGTGGTTCAAAATACCTTAAGTACGCAAAAATTGAGACTATCAAGCTATATGCCATCTTAGAAGCTATTAGTGATCGCCTGATTGGGTTGAAATGCACCAAAGATCGCTACTCAACGCGACATTCGGAACTCCTTGTTGTTGAACTCCGTAAACATGATCACCTTAACCGCTGTCGAAATAGCTGGTTTAGCCGAGGCAAGTAGGCCTCATGAAATGGTGTTGAATGTGTCTTCGACCTTATTCTTTGTAGCGGCTACAGGGATACTAGTGACAATGAACAAGATTCAGCCTTCTCAGCTTGTAGATCGAGGAGCAAAGGAACTCTGTCAGGCTGTTCCCCCGGCTGCAGTGTGAGATCCAAACCACTCTTGCAACCCAGACACCCACTCAAGATGTTAGAGGACGTTGAGGAGGCCATGAAAAAGGTGTTAGCCTCGGATAGAGCGTACCCGTTGCCTCTCCTAGGTGCCATGCTCGAAAAATATCCAAAGAGATTGGATCCTGCTGTATGGTGACCGTCTATGAAAAAATCTTCACCTAAACATAGCTCCAAACGTAGTCAAGATACTCATGAACAACATGGATGTACTATGGTGCTTGAGGAGGGCGTGAAGGAAGTTGTAGGAGTGACAACAAGCAAGGATATTGTGGAATATATTAAACTAGGGAACAAGGCCTTGAAGTTGAGCAAAATGTTGGTTGTCTCGGGCCCATTTTTGACTGGCATTGCGGCTGTGGGAACTGCTTGTGCAGGCAATGGGGGGCCATGGGGGGTCTTGTTGTGGCTGTGGCAGGGTCTATAGCTGTTGGGGTGAACACCATATATCATGGAGGGCAAGTAGGAATGGTATTTGAGATGTACAGGAATTGTGCTGGCTTTTTTAAGCTCATGAAAGAGACTGCCTAGTCCACCTTAGAAGAGTCATATTTAAGCAAGAGATAAAATAGAGAGGTTTTTGAGTTGAAGATGGCATTGCATTTGGGAAGAAGCTTGTCCGAGTTTCGGGATTTCGCTAACAAATCAAGAAGAAATGGAGGTTCTGTAGATGAATTTGCAGCAAGCTCATCTAATCATGCACATAATAGTAGAAGAAATTGTACCAAAGAAATACTTTCGATCTTTTTTCCGTTCAAAATTTTTTGAGGATTCCCATCATCCCATGCAAGTATAGGAATGAATGACATTGCACATATAGCCTAGTGTAGATGATTTTGTAAATGTAGGATGGTCTCGAGTCATCTGACAATGTATAGCCCTAGTACTGGGAATTATGACATTTAATTTGTAGAGAAGGAACACATTATTTAAGCTGGCAAACGTGTATTATATGCAACAAGTACTATGAAATGAATTAACATCACAAGTATAAGAGGTAAACTAGTTATGTGAAACCAGTTTATGAGAACTGAATGTGCCCAGCAGCAAATGTCAGGGATTTTGAGAGAGTACAGAAACCAGCTTACTCATCAACAGCAGCAATTCCGATCCCCGTGACTCCATGAGTAAAGTCGGGCATTTAATTTGATGCACGACACCTTACTTGATTTTGAGAGCTATTGATTATTCGAGTCAGGACTACTTCTCTTGGAACTTGATGAAGCTGCGGTACTATTATCTTAGAATGCGGTTGTGTAATCAGAAATTTTTAGAGTTATGCCTTGGGAGAAGAGACAAAATGTTAACAGGTCCTTGGAGGCGTAGGATTAATTCCCTGCTAATTGGAGGAAGAGTCAAGAGTGTATTAGTTTTACGCTAAATCTATTGATATGCCGTCAATTATGTAAGTCATGCAAGGGGTATGGTATTGGTAAATGAGTATCTTAGTCTCTTCCTACGGAACATTTTGCTCTTACTTGGGAATTTCCGTAGGAGTGCATTAGGCCTGCAAAACTTTGCTACAATCCAAATTTTCCTCTATTCCCCTTTATTCACCTCATTTTCTATTTGAATTGTTTGTAAAAGTTTGTTGCATTACCTTTATTAGACCGATTTTACATTGATATTCTTTTAACCTATTTTCTTTTTTCCAACTCTTAAAAAAAGATAAATTTTAAACCAAATAAATAGAAACAAAATAAGTATATGGATTAGAAAGTATTTTGTTCTTCAAATTGCTTTTACGATTTTCAAAAAACGAATTAAACTGTTTTTATTTCCAAATTCATAAAACAAAAATATAAAATTTGATATTTTAAAATTTTACAATAGAATACCTCCAACAAAAATCCAATATAATAAAAATTTAAAATTAAAATTTTTAAACTTTAAATCTATACAAAAAATAAAGATTAAAATTTGCGGGAACATTACAGCTAGAAATAATAGGACCCCCACTCACTTCCCTAAATTTCTCCTCCATCCCCTCTCCCCCCCTTCATCTCCCATTCTATCACCTAGCCAAGCTAGAGTTGAACATTAAACAATGATACACCTTCTATACACAGTCATCCTCGCCGAAGCAGCCACAATCTTGCTGCTACTCTTCAAGACTCCATTGCGGAAGTTCGTGATCGCTGTCCTTGACAAAATCAAGCGTGGGCGTGGGCCCATTGTCGTCAAAACGGTCTCTGCTACAATCTCTGTAGTTTTCCTCTCCTCCCTAAACAGTATTGTCAAGATCCAACGCCGTGCAGTTGGCGAAGATGGTGCGCCTGATACTCTCAATCCCACTGATCAAGTCCTCTTTACGAGGCACCTTCTTGAAGCTTCTCTTATGGGTATTGATCAATTCTCTCCATTTTTTGTAGCCTTTTGATTCTGGAATTGATAGTGTTGTGATGTGGTTTTTTTTGGGATTGTAATTAGGTTATTGATGATTTAGGATATAATAAGATTGGTTTGATTAATGCAAGTTGAAGGTTATGTTGAATGTTTATGTGTGCTTATGAATGGTGAAAACTTGCACTTTTTTGAAGCTACTTTGATGGGTGTTCTTCAATTCTCATTGATTTTCTGGGTTCGTTTTAATTTTGGTTTTTCATTGAATTTTGGTGATTTCCTTAAATGTGGGTTTCCTTGGGATTACACTTTGGATTTTAGATGATTGATGTATATATTATGATTGATTTGATTTATGCAAGTTGATAAATTTTTATATGTGATTGAAATGTGGAAACTTGCACCTTCCTGAAGCTTCTGTTATATGGGTATTGATAGTTTCTCTTGTTCCAGTTTTTTGGGTAGGTTTTGATTTTTGTCCCCTTCTCTTTGGCATTGAGATTGGGATTTGATGGGTTTTCTGAATGTGGAACTCTGTTGTAATTAACTTTGAATTAGCCTTTAGTATTGAACGAGTCAATGAATGCCTCATTTATCATCAGTAATGGATTGGTTTGCTGTATTTGTGTTCATTAAAGCAAGCGGACGCATTTCTTGAATAATGTTGTGGTCGGAAGCCTGAATTCAGAAAATCATGTATTGTTATCCCTATTGCTTAGTGCAACATATTGACATTGTCGTTGAGAACAAGACGGATTTGGAGGTTATCGGGACAACTTGTGGATTAAATTTGGGAAACAATTGATTGGGATAAGCAACATGGGACTAACAAAGCTTTATCTGCATATTTTTAATGACTTTCATATCTGAATATCACTATTACTTTTATATGGGATATTTGTGATTGGGAGCCAGAGTATTCTTCTCTCGATTATTATCTGGAAAAAGATTTGAATAATGAGTGATATTTCAATATATAATATACACAAATTCATCATCTTCTTTGTTTGATACCCTTGAAAGCCTTGATAGTTACATTGGATCAGGCAGGATATGGGGTTTTCTATATATGTTTTACATGCTATTATAACATATTCAACTAGTTAGCCAAGTTGATAGTTTCTTTTGGGCAACCTAATGTGATTACAGGCAGAGGTTACGATTTTAGTACTCAAATATTCTTTTAGAAAATTACATCGTAGTTGTCATTGGGATTGAGTAGATCTAAGCCCACATAAGTGTTCTTGTTTGCTGCAGGAATCATCTTGTTTCTTGCGCTCATGATCGATCGTCTGCACCACTACATCAGGGAACTTCGTTTGAGAAGGAAAACAATGGAGGCTGTGAAGAAGAGTGACGTGAGATCTGTTGGCCCTGGTCCTGAGGATATCAAAGCCAGAGAGCAGCAGGTTGACACATTCAAAGCTATGATTAGGCAGCTGGAATCAGATCTTGAGAGCAAGGTTAAAGAAGCAATTACCTCAGAAGCTACTGTCAAGGCTCTTCAGAAGCAATCAGAGGGACTGCTAATTGAATATGACCGTTTGTTAGCAGAAAACCAAGAACTTCGGGATCAATTGCAGACATTGGACCACAAAATTTCACTTTCCACTGGCAAGAAGGACTTGTAAGGGATTATTCACCACCCCCTGTCAAAGATTTTGTATGTTCCTTGGTTTTCCTTTGAAGTCACATAAGTTTTGATTTTGACCATCCTACTTAACATGATTGCCACTTGAGAGAAACAAATCAAGAAACATTGACATAGGAAGGAATAAAAAATGAGTCCTAGTATGCATAGTTTGTTTAATACTTCATTTTTCATAGTACTTTGGAAATCATACTGTTCTAGTATACAAATTTCTTTTGTCTTATTAGAAAAAAAAAAAATATGCTTTTCATTTGTTTGTTTCTCATATGTACAGTTCTGTTAGTTCAAACACCAGTTTGAATGCTGCCACATTCTTTTCTGTAATTGTCTTCTTGACATTGTAGATAAACTTGATATCACTAAAGAAAACTATATATTTTGAGGATTTGATGGTTGGTTTATGATATAGTTTGTTCGAATTGTCTTGAGAAGGGCGCGGATTAGATTGTCAATATTACGGGATGAAGGATTCCCCTAGGTTTGTGAAATAGGATATGGAGTATTTTTGACCTGTGTGCTATGTAAGCATGTAACTCATCATGTGATTTTCAATGTTAGTGATTTTCACCCCTTTGGACACCTTTTCATATGATATAAAACAAGGGCTAGTTAACTAATGCCAGGATTTTGAGCAATTACCTTGGCCTTATGTAGGGGTGTCTTACGGGTTCGGTTCGGTACTGTCGGGTCAGGTTGGAACATATTATTAATTATTTTCGGATCGATTTGGTTTGGTCTTGGGTTAATAATCGGATCGAGTTCAATCGGTTATTTACTTAATCGTTTTGGTTCTGGCTTGAACGGTTCGAGTTTGACCTGGTTAAGACGGTTTATTTCAGGTTTTGCTCGACTTTGGGCCGAGTCCAATTTGAACGGGTTGAGACAGTTTATTTCGAGACAATTTAGTTCGATTCATGATTAATTTACAATTATGCTGTAAATCGCATTTTACAAGTTATCTTAAATTCATGATTATTTAGTTTCTATTATGAACTTGTCAATTCTTTGACAATAAACAATATTTTTAAGATCATGATTTTTTCATTATATGACAGGCTTGGTAGGATATGATTCAATTGTAGAATCATCGGATCCTATATAATAACGAATTTACACTTATAACTCTCAACTTTTATCAATAATATTCCTAATTTTTTTATTGTTTGAAGAAGAAAAAAAGGATAATTTATAAAACTATTAATTTTTACAAAAATCATAATCATCAACTTATTGAAAACCAATACAAATAAAGTATAAAGATATGAATTTGTTATTACGATAAAAATATCAATCTAATCCAAAAATCATAATCTTATCAAAGTTCATATTAATGGTTATTATATCGAACCATTGAGAATTAATCGTTACGGTTACGGTAATAAAATTTTTGTAACGGTTAACCGGTATTATTATTTAAAAATAAAAAATTAAACCTAAAAGGCTAAAACATGAATGAATGTCACAAGTTTTTTTTTATGCATGATCAAATCTTGTGTAAATATGTGTTATTACTATTGTAGAAGATCAAAATGAGCTAAGGAATGAGACAAGTAGTTTCACAATATTAGGTGTAGAAGTGCATAAAAATACTGGTTAACCTTACCATTAGATACTGGTTAACCATTTATCGGTTACTATTACTTAAAGGTACGGTTACGGTTAGCCTTTTTCAATAATCGTTATAACGGTTAATTGTACTATTAAGGCTTAACGATACGGTTAACAGTTTATGAACACCCTTAATTAAAACCAACGAATGATACGCCATTAACATTTCAATCTAGTATGGAGCCCTAAAAATCAACTAGTGTACCAAAAGTTTCAAATTAAATGATAAGTATTATCTAACTATAGATCTATAAGTGATATACAATTGACTAAGATTTTGCATCTTGGTAAAGTATCATAGTAAGATACTAACGAAATTACGAGAATATGAATTCTATGATTCTATCTACTTAGAATTTAAATAGTTTAATCAACAACATTATTAGATTTGAGCATTTTTAGTTGTTTTTGTATCCGAAAAGATAAAATGAATGTCAATTAATGGCGAACGAAAGTCTATTTTATTAGATAGTCTTTAAGCTTCTTTAGCTGTTTTGCACAATTAACAATTTTTTTTATATTCATTTAAAAAATAATTCTAAATTCATAATTAAAATTTTTATGCACTTATCATTAATTTTGTAGAAATATCTTGTTTTATTTTATTAGAATGTAACATACATACTTTAGTATTTCACATATATTGAAACACACGGTCACACTTAGGGGTGTTCATAACGGTTAACCGTTATAACAGTTATTGGAAAAGGATAACTGTACCGTTAAGTAAAGGTAATCGATAAACGGTTAACTGGTATTTAATGGTACATTTTAAACTGCATAAATTGTTGAAGGGTAAGATGGTTTTTTGGGATGATAATTTGGAATGCAATTATAACCTTGGCAGTTGAAGAAACTTTTTAAACTTTGTATTTCTAGTCTTAGAGACAACTTTTAGCTTAATCATAGTTAATATTCTTAATATTTTAATATTCATGGTTAATAAGTATAAGTAATTGATGCTTCTAAGTTGGAATTTTGCGAAAAATAAGTCGTTTGTTAAGAATCATAATAATTTGCAAAAAATGTGATTTGAGTATGATAAATATATTGTTGAGTTTCTAACATGTTAATTTTGAACATGTCATCTTAAATTAGGTTAAGGGTCACTATCAATTATGCTTTATCGGTTTCTTGTCGGGTTGAATTGGGTTCAGGTTAATACTAATTGGTTTACAATCGGGTTGGGTTGTTGACGGGTCGGGTCATTTCAGAATCATGTTGTATTTTGGTTGGAGCCGATTGGGTTTGGTTTGGGTTGTATTTCTAGTTAAATCGATTTTTGGGTTGGATTTGGTTCAAGTCGGTACGAGTTACACCTTTCGGGTTATAAACCAGTTCAGATTAAAACGGATCGGATCGGTACAGTCAGGTTCACGGTTCGGGTTGAAAATTGACAGCCCTAGTCTTATGTCTAAGTCCAACCATGAGTCTGAGACCAAATATAGGTGTTAAAAGGTCGGGTTGGACTGGTCTTTTCCCAAAAATCAGTCCTAGGCATTGGGTTGGGCAGGCTGGTTTTTGTTTGTCAAACCCGTATTTTCAGGCTCAAAAAGCGGGTTTTGGGTCAATTTTGGACGGAATCTAAATTTTGGTCTAAAATGTTAGTTTTGGATTGCCAAAACCCATTTAAATTTTAAAAATTTTAGGCCAAACACGAAATCGGGCTTGAAGTTTATGCCTATTTCCCGCTCATTTTTCGGGCCAGGCCAAACCACTTTGATCAGCTGTATTGAATATGTATGTTTTCTTGATCGGTCACTTGTTAAGTGTTAACTGTGGAGAATTTGTTAAAAATAAGTTACTATAGCTTATCAGAGTAACATTTTCGTTGTCAGTACCATCATAATGTGTGGTATTAAATAAACAGAAAGAATTACAGTATTCATGATTCAAATAAAAAGGCGATCAGAACCAGAAACTAACCACACGACTAACTTGTTTGCTGTTAACAATAGAACTTATGATCAAAACATTTTATCAAAGGTTTTATTGTCAAATTCGGAGAAAACTTTTACCAATCTGAACCTGTATTGTACTCGAATTTCTTAGAAGATCTTCATGTTGTCAATCTAATCATTGAAGAATGGGGATACAGTAGGAACTAAGCATGAAAATAAAACGGGAAAGTTGAAAACAGTAAATCTAGCCACTGGATCCTTGGCAAAACTTAGAATAGGATCATTCTCGCGAAGCAGCTTAGTAACATTGAGCATAGTAAACAGCAGCAGTCCGGTGAAAACTAGGAGCGACAGTCCTGAAAGTATGAACATCAAGGCTGCTGCAACATGCCCCTTCACCTCCTGTGCATACTCTACAGACAAGTTGAACTTCCACATCGATTTTTTGAACATAATTGACCTGCCCACCTAATTTATAAGCCAACTCATTGAAGTCAGTATAAATAAAAGATTTACGACTTTCTGCTTGCGTGTGGTTTTAGTAGTTTGTTCAGAAATATGTACAAAAAATGGTCAGCTTCAAGAAAAGGTTAACTAAGCTCTAGCAGAAATAAATACTCCCTTCGTCCCCCATTTTTTGCCCCAAGTACATATTTTTGCTTTTTTAACATGGGTTGGAAGTGGGTGGAAAGTTGAGGTGGATTATGGGAATAATTATAGGATTAATTGACAGCATTAATCTAACCTTTGCCCAATTTGCGGATATTAATCCAACATTTTGTTAATTTCTGATTGAACCTACCTTTAACTGATTTTTGCTTCCACTAAACCTTTTTACGGGTGACCGGAACAACAAGTGGGAATTATCTAGTTTGTAATTTTGAAGCAAAAATCATTAGACATGGTCATCACCCTATTCTACAACAGAATCTCTTTAACCTGGCTACCAGCCAATATAATCACATTCCAACCCCAGTTCTACATAAAAGTTTCGTAAATTTGATTCAACTTAATAGAGTATATTAAAGGAGATTCTAACTTAAAATACTTATAAGTAATGATACCAATCATTCAGGTTGAATCTACCTCAATACTGAAATACATTCACCAATGCATTAGCCATGAAAGCTTTATGCACCATGTTGTGGCACTAAAACTTTAACCTATCATGCCCAGGAATATGTCGATAAATAAGGAAACTACATATCAAAGAATTCTCAGCCAAAAGTAGGCATCACAGTTCAAATATTGTACAAGCTGCCTAAAGGAAATGTCAGAAGGTAAAAACGCCTCCATAATTATTTCACTCTACAATGCTAGTACTTAAGGTGCCTCTAGGCTTCAAGCAACCTAACAAGAATGAAAAACAATGAAATCACAAGACAGTATCCAAAGTAATTCCATCAGGAAATTAAATTTCAGCAAAACACTGGATCACAGGCAGATTGTCTAGGTTTCTGAGCTAACAACTAATCTAATGCTTTGTTACAACAGCAACAAACCATCTGCATTGCAAGTGACAGAGGTAAGCAGCCATTACCTTAATAAAAATACAGCAAAGATTTGATTCCCTGACCCCCATCAATAAAGAATGGCCTTAGTGCTTAGGCCTAATCACTTGGAGCCTTGATAAAAACTTGAATTGGGGAAAACACATGGAGTTGCAAAGCAACATTTATCACAACTTTATCCATTTAGCTCTATGCAGTATCTGCAATGCCAAGAACAAGCCTTATCTGTGACTTTTGTAGTCAGGAGTCTTAGGACCCTAATTGGGCGAAAAATAAATAGCTTTGCTTCCTATAAAACTGTCAGAGGTAACTAGCTGATTCAAGACATTATTGACATTTATGTTTTAAGCCTTTCAGATTACCTATAGAATTCAAGGAAGTATAAGAGAGGGATTCAAAGAGTGAATGGTAGGAATAATGGTGGGCTGGTGGTTGTTGATTTTGAAGCTAAAGAACGGCAGGAATGAAGAGGAGTAAATGAGTGTCAAAATATGAGAGAATGGATTTCTAGACCCTGTAATGAAGAGGGAAAAGAGTTGGGTTAAAAGAGAGTTTCATGTTCATGACCGGCTACAACAGGTAACAACTGGACCAGGTTTAGTGGAAGCAAAAATCAGTTAAAGGTAAGTTCAATCAGAAATAAACAAAAGGTTGGATTAATATCCGCAAATCGGACAAATGTTAGATTAATGTGGTCAATTAATCCATAATTATATATGGTCAAACACTAATTAATGATGGTGAGTGGGTCCCTTTCTTGGTAGGGGTCAGCTTTTGGACAGAATTGGAGTAAACAAAATGCTGAGGTGTAATTTGAGTTGTCCTTTTTTTTTTAATTTTTCAGATTTCCCTCCACTTTTTTGGAGGTTTTCAGTTTTCAGCGGTTTTAAGGCATTTTCCAATCAAATTCAAAGTTCCCACCAAAAACAGAGGAGCAGAGGGGGTCTACCAATTCAATGAGGCCTATTTAAGACCCCATTTCTACTGTTCCCCGCCATTACAAAAAGTGCATTCAATATAAAAGCAGGGACATACTCTTAGAACATATCATCATTGAGTTAAGCAAAATGGATGTTGAGTTGCCATTAAGTCTCTTAGGACCAAGTAATCCGATAGAAGCATTGACTGGGCAACAGAACAGATCAGGGGTGTTCACTGATGAAACAGATGAAGACAATGCAGGGGCAACATGTGTTCAACAGACCCCAACAGAGGGCACATCAGAGTAGTGGCCAGAGCATATTGGAGGCCTTTTCACAACAAACACAAGTCAACAGTCCACTTGTTTATAAAAAATGGCCATATCAGGAAGCACACAAACACAATGAAGCCCACATTGACTGCCAAAAACATCTTGCAAAGGCTGCATTGGTGCATATCACATGTAGACAACATTAACATTTCACCACAATTCAAAGACATGTATGACACTGTGCATATAGATGAGAAGTGGTTCTTCATGTCAAAAACATGCCAAAATTACTACTTAGCCCCCACAGAAACAGAGCCCTATAGACATGCTAAGTCTAAGAGGTTTATCATGAAAATAATGTTTCTGACTGCTATAGCTAGGCCATAATTTGATGAAGAAGGTACATGCATTTTTGATGGAAAGATTGGGTGCTGGCCCTTTGCTCAAGAAGAACCAGCAAGGAGGAGATCAGTGCACAGAGAAGCAGGAACAATGGAAATCAAACCACTAAAGAACATACCAAAAGCTGTCATCAAAGACTACATCATCACAAAGTTGATTTCGGCAATCAAAAGTAAGTGGCCATTGAGTTCAAGTGGTGAAGTAAAAATCCAACAGGACAATGCAAGTCCACATATACTAGACTCAGATGAAGATTTCAAGAGGGTAGCAAACACAAATGGATTTAATATCAAATTAGTTTCACAGCCACCTAATTCTCCAGATCTAAATGTGTTAGATTTAGGATTTTTCAGAGCTATACAATCATTGCAACATGAGCAAGCACCAAAGTGTGTCAGAGAATTGATAGATGCTGTGAACTATGCATTTACACAGTTTGATCCAACACTAATTAACCATGTATTCTTATCATTGCAATATTGCATGCTAGAAATAATGAAACAAAAGGGGGGAAACAATTACAAGATACCACATATTGGTAAGAAAAGAATGGAAAGGGAGGGAATCCTTCCTAAAATTGTGCAAGTGCCTACATCTTTACTTGAAGATTGTTCAAGATCATTACTTGAACAACACTTAAGGCTCACTAGGCTATATACAACAAGAAGATGACCAAGAGAATGCACGGAATTTAGAGGAAGTATACGAGGACTTCATCCACATGTAAGTAGTATATATACATTTAAATACATGTAAGTAGTACAACATTTTGGACATGTAATGAAATAGAATGATGTATACCTTTTGATGTAATGAAATAGAATGATATATCCATTTTGGACAAGAATGATGTATGCATTTTCATGTAATGAAATAGAATGATGTATGCATTTTGATTATGTAATGCAAAGATCATTTTGGAATTCCTAATATCCTCTCAGGTTTTATGTTGTGTCATCACAATACTGAAACAAGTCATAACATTCCAACAATGCGTACAACACTCAAATAACATGTAGTATAGGGTGGCTTGTGGCAACAAATGTTAACTAGGGCATTAGTAAGTCAATGTTAATCAAAGACAGCTCATTCATCATAGAGATAGTATCTCTCAAGATAATCATTTCATATCACAAACTGAAACAACTAAATGCCTAAACATTTGCTTCCCTACATGCCTCTACACTAAACTACATGTTAAATGGGTGAAGGACCAATGATATGCTATGACTATTTCAATATTATTCATGTCATCAGTGCCCATTACATCAATGAGGAGATCTATATGCAAAGAACAAGTACCAAAAGAAACAGAACACCAGGATAACAGATAAGAATAAGATAAACAACCAGAATCTTCAAAATAAAGACTATAATAAGCATGGAAAACATAACAGGAGAACATAACATCATTTAACAAATTTTAATGTATCAAATTAAACATCTACAATAAGCATGGAGAATGAAATTAAGTTGAATAATATCAAATGAAATTAACATGAGCAGCAACAGTTCATAATTAACTTCCACACTCAACAAACAAAGCACCCCCCTAGGACCCCCAAATAAACACCCCCAAACATTTAATCAAATAGACGTACCTAGGACTTCCACTATAGGAACATAATCAGGGAGGAGACACACTGCATGTTCCATATGACAGAAATCCCTATTTCTTCCACTCTCAGTTCATATTTAATCAAATAAGCACCCCCAAATATTACACCATCAGTATAACCAGTAAGAGTACCTAGTAAGCAAAACTCCTAGCTTGAACCTTTTTAAAGGGAATCAATTTCCTAATCAATTTCATACAGCCCTAAAACACCAACTCAAACAACATCAAATGAACCACGAAATGGCCTAGAACACGAAAATCCACCTAGAACACGAAAATCCACCTAGAACACATACATACATACACGAAAAGGCCTAGAATATGAAGATCCACCTAGAACATCAAATGGCCTAGAACACGAAGATCCACCTAGAACACAAAAATCCACCTAGAACACATACATACAAACACGAAATGGCCTAGAACATAAAGATCCACCTAGAACACCAAATGGCCTAGAACACGGAAATCAGCAAGACACCCAAACACATACATGAATCCACCATCACTAATCCACCTTCAAAACATCCACGAGCACAACATAAACACAAAATTCAGTCCAAAATCATATACAGAAATAGACAGAAATGGAGCAAAATGAAGAATCACAGCATAGACAGAAATGGAGCCAACTGAAGCAAAATGAAACAAAATTCAGGCCAAACATCACAACATAGACAGAAATGGAGCAAAATTAACACACCAAAAATGAAAACACCCAAAATCATAGCAAGAAGCACCCCATTAGGCAAATAGTACATTAAATATACAAATAATCAACACGAATTAAAAAAAAAGAACACAATAGTAGTAGAGAAGAAGGAACTTATCTAGGGTTTCCTGAAAAAATCAGGAACCAAGAGTTTCATCATATCATGACATGGACTTGGAACGTAATTAGGAAGGAGACACTCTGCATGTTCCTTCGTACGCTCCACAACCGAGCTGTCACCATCGGACTTAGAGCTGTCCAAATTCAGTCGACTTCGGGCCAGAAAGGACTCCCACTCCAACTTCCTCTCCACCCTCCTTCGCAACCGCCGACGATACTCTGGTGTGGACCAGATCTCCTCTGGAGTATCAGGAACCACTAGATGTGGAGGAGGAGGGGGTGGAGAAGGTGTATTGTATTTCGGTGTTCGAAGAGGTGGTGGAGGGGGAGTACAAACATTAAGAGGAAGAGGTGAGTATGGATAACACACCGGAGGAGATTTGGAGGGTGAAGATGGAGATGTACAAGGAGTTTCTGGGACAAACTCCGACCAGTCAGGGCACGAATCAAGCACATCGGAAACCATGGGCTAAAAAGATAAAAACCCGAGTAGCGAGAGCCATCGAAGAGAAAGACCCAAGAAATCCTTCACTGAGCTTGTTTCGAAATGGTCCAAGGCTGTGAAAACCACCAGAAGAATCCACAAGGTACAAGGGATTCAATGGTGCGAAAAAATTTGAGAGTGAGGCTTCGAGTGTGGCAAGATCTAGGGTTTTCAGAGAGGGAAACCAGAGGTAGGTGGAGAGGTTTCTAGAGAGGAGAAGGATGCGGTGAGAAAAACGAAGCACACAGCACCTAGGGTTAGGTGTAATAGCAGCAGAACACGTTGCACACGCCCCAATACCATTAGCCCAGCAAATGAAGCTCAGTGAGTGATTTACCAAGTGTTTAAACAAGCATTAATGTTGTCCAAATGGGCTAAAATAAGAAATGGGGCAATTTATAAGGGACAACCCAAAAAGGAAAACGGGGCAAATTTTGGGGGACGGAGGGAGTAAGATTTACTTAGTATGTACACGTAACGATACATGTATTACTTTGCCTAAATCTTTCTTTTATATGCTCATTAAGCTCAAGAGGAAGCTCTCTTGTCGGCAGGTTGAAGTGGTGGTAAAAAGACTCTATCCTTTTGTCTTTTGAATCCTTCCATAAATAATGTTTAAGTTAATACAACGTACTGCTCAAGCAGTGCAGTGTTTCTCATTTTCTTTACTTTACCAGTTGAGTACTTGTCAAGTAATTGAAAACCTGATAAAATGACTGGAAGTCGAGGAGTTGTTCGATAACATTGCCAATTTTCAGTTTTTGGATATGAGATTTCAATAGAATATAAATGATAATGAACTTAAAATGAGTCATACCTTGTTTAAGTTATTATCCTTCCAAAATCTTGTGTTTGACTTTCACAAAATCTCATATTACTAATAAGACACCATCTTTTTCCATTGTCGCAACTTGCATAATAGCCCAAGTTTAAACTTGCGCTTGCTTCATTTTATTGTGTTTTTCTTACGTAATGTATCGTATATATTCAGCGTAATGTAATTTTATATAATTATATCAACTTGATTTTCTGTTTCCTCAGCCTGGATGCAGGGCTCTCCAGCCTGCTAGGCCACAGGATCTGCTCTTGTACCATAAGATCGCTCTTTGGTTGCGCTGCATCTCCTCTCCGCCAAATGATCGCTGAGGATAATTCCTCTTCACCTAGAAAAGGAAAATAATTACCAATGATACGAAGAAGAGGAAGAGGAAGAGGAAGAGGAAGAGGAAGAGTGACAGAAAGAATGGCATGTTCGATTCAGTATTGTATGATCCCGAAAGATGGAGCATCAAGCCAAGCTTGCCATGCTTGTAGCTGCGAGGAAGAGAGAAAACAGGACGGGGCAAGGCTTGGAGGCGTTCTCCACCAGATAACCTTTGGTAAAGGGTGACGAAACGGACCAAGGCGACTCATCCCTGAGCAGAACATGCCATTTGAGCTGCGGCCCTAGCACCTACTATATTTTCTAGGACTGATAATTGGCTTCCAATCATTAGGAGACTGTCATTTTCCGTAAAATTAAGCATGGAACAAACTTGGACTACCACAGCCAAGGATTCACGTGTAAGCAATCTACTAACTCTCAGCTTGAACATCTAGCATGTGTGCAGATCTTACTAAGTAATGAAAATGGAAGCGATGAGTGTTAAAATTTCACGAAGGAAAAGCGTGCTGCAAAATAATTAGCGAAACAAAGAGTGGCTCAAACCTCAAATATGGTGATGTTAGAATTGTACATTAGAAGAATATATAAGGAGTAGCTCAAGCTCCTCTAGTGAGTGCTTTACAGTGATTTAATTTTGTTTGGTTAGTTCTGTTTTGGCTTTCATTTTCTGGTTGTACCTATTAGCATCCAAAGAACATATGCTCATAAAATGTTGGTACAAGCAATTTGTTTTCAACTTTATTACTTCCTATAATAGTACGTAAAACAGTAATTTACATCATTACTGCCATTCGGAGGATGGTTTTGGTACCTATTGCAAGCTTACAAAAGGAACACATGGCTTAAAAACTGAACTCATGAAATAAGATATACAAGGTAATATTATGCTGCTTCAGCAAATCCAACCCGGAGTTTTTCATAGTCGAATACAGTATGGTACCGACCCATGAAGATATCTCCCAGAATCCTGCATTGTTTTCAAGTGCAAAGGTTGAATGTCAATACCAGTTCACCCTAAGAAAGTGAAATGCATTTTCAAGTCTATGGATACACGACGAATACCAGATTGGTCCACGGGGAGGGGGAACATCCAACGCAGTAAATCCACTGATGCATTGTGCAGAAGATCCCTTGCCAACCTTGAGAATGTACTGAGTATATAAAACACACGAAACTGTTGTATTAGCTACATAGTTCCAACGTATCGCCCATTAATGCGAAAAGTTGAAAAGTAGAGCTAAGAAAGGCCTGACCACGCATTGCTCATTGTTAAATTCGAATTTAAAGTGCATGACTACTTGTAAACAAGTTTTTTAATAAAAGAACTACCCTAAGCAACAACAATGCACATAAAAGCAAGCTTTACCTCCTCAGGACTAAGTACAAACTCTTTCCCAGCAATAGTAAAGGATACCGGGGGCATCTTAGAAATTTGAGAACAGTCAACTCTTGATTGTCCCAGTTGGTTTGGAATCCGGTCACATAGCTGCGTGTTTTAATATAGCACATTCAGCAAAGATAAACAAATAATTGAGACCTATCAGGCTATATTCTCAAGATGACCCACCTCATCGACATAACTTATTACACTATCCTGGGTTGCATTCTGCTTGAGTTGACTCTTCATCCACACAACAGCCATCTCACAAGCAGAGCACATATCATCATGCAACTCATCAGATGAATCTTCTGAACTCTTTTTACCTACCACAGACTCAATCCCCACGCTGCAAAGAAGTAAATTAACCTCATTCAATTAAATAATCATAAACATGGTACAATCCCTTTATTAACTGCCATGATCTCTGAAATGCTTTGGCAATTACTTCTGCAAATTATCCAATACTCATTCTTTTACAAAACATAAACCAAAACACCAAAAGGTACCAAACATCTACTTTGATCTTTTTAGGATGTAACCTCCCAAATTCTCAATTTCAGTAGCTGTATGAAAGTTATTGTCAATGATTTGTAAGTCTGACAAATAATGCCAGCTAAAGCATGTAACCCACGGACAGAAAAAATTTGAATCTAAAAAGAACGTCGGCATCCAACACCTACCTAACACCATGCGTGCCATCATAAGCGCAGACACCAATTTGAGAGCAGACTTTAGGAGACTCCTATGCATAGAAAAGAAAACGAAAACAAAGTAAATCTAGAAGGTACTAAACAAAAAAAAATCAAAATTGGTTTAAATGCCAAATTAATCTTAGCGATATACATGTGGCACACGTAAGCAACTTTGTTGACTGTTAAAGTTCTGAGCACATATAGAATTGCAAACAAGTCCAAACATGAACTCCATAACAGCTTTTTAAATCCACATTATGCAGCAGTAAGCCAGTAACTATATGCCAATAGTTGCAATTGAGCAAGTTCAAAATATTCATATTCTTGTATACCATAAATTGGAGCCAATCACCTCCTTCACTAAGATTCTTCAGAAAAAGTTGTTCATAATTTATATAATTTTAGCACAAGATAACTCCATAAGAAGATGGCAACTTTAATGAGAAATTCACAAACTAAAGAATTACAGACCTGCAACCACACTGTAACAAGAAACTAGACTCACCTCTGAAATCAAAAGATTAAACAATGTTTGCCCATACTGCTCAACTACATTCTTACACGCCCCATTGGCAACACCATTAGCCCCAATAGCCTGGTTTATCTGGGTAATAACGCTCTGCATACAGTGTAAGAGTCATTAGTAGCTGCATTTGTTCTACCAACATATACTCAATTATGAGCTCAATTTTTAAAGACCTTGTTTAACATATAAATCCTGGACACAGAGTACTAATGCTCAGGATATTCAATGCAAAGTAGTTACACTTACACATGCATTCATCATCAGACCAAATAGAAACAAGGAGAAAATGCAACAAATCACAGCATACACAAATTCTACATACATGACATACTCATGAAATTCCTACAGAACATGCCAATCCACAAAATACTCGGATCTAAAGTGGAGCATGCCAAATTTGGCACGAGTACAACTGAACAACAGTACATTTATGTGATTCGGACTCTAGTAATGACGTCAAACACAGGTGTACATGCATCAGAATCAGCTATATATGAAAAGTTTCCATGATTATGGTCCAAATGAATTATCAAGTGTACATATCTATGTAAAAGTGTCAGTGATCTGAAAATGGAACTAGAGATGAAACAAAGAGTCCATGTACATACACTATACAACATTACAACATAAACAAGCACAACATCTTGTCATTGAAGTTATTATGCAATGACAATAACAGATGACAAATTAAAGGAGGCTAACCGTAGGACCAGCCAACAAAGAGGTTCCAGAATCAGCAATAGCTGCGCATCCTCCTGAGCAGTACCCTGTAGATAACAACAGAGCCCATCAGCATCATAAACAGCAAAACAGAAGAAACCCAAAAAAAAAAGTTCCATGAGGTTGAAAATTTATGTTCTTCCCATGTCCTACAACCGCAATGTATATTAAGAATGTGCATACCTGTTGTTTTACCATTAATAAGGACGTCACCCATATTGAACTGCCAACAAAATATATTTCTTAATTAAGATCCACGATTATATTTGTCTAACATACACCTTTCACAATCAAACAAATACCTGCCAATAACCTTTCCTTGTTATAGGAACATATGTGTGCTCGCCTTTATAGTGCTTTGGATCAAACCCCCCAAAGACAAGTTCGCCACCTTCATCATCTTCTGCATTACGGTTAAGCCAAAATGAAAATACAGGTTCCTTCACAAGCCCTTGCTTAACCATATTGTACCTTGAACACGAATATTGATAAATTAGTTTTTCATTTTTGTACTTTATTGATCCTCCTAGTCTCCTACTTAATATTACTACATGAGTATGTCATACAAGTAATGCATTGCACTTAATAACATGCCACAACGTAAAATACCATTCAAAAACAGATATGGAATGTCATTCTTTTGACACTAATGTGTCAAGAAAACAATTATGTGTGGTGCTCTTAGCCACATGGAGTAAGATTTAACATAGGAGGGTGTAAGAACACCAAATTGCCGAAAATATAAATCATGGAGTATATATTTACTTATGGGGTTCTCCAAAGCTTACCAAACCGGAACAGCATTCCCTACTGCGATTTCTTGAAACCCTAGTCCCAGTATGCCATCAAACTTGGCAACTACGAATGTGACACTAGGCTCTCTAGTAGCCTCAATAAATTCCTGAGAAATTGAAAGGAAGTTTATAAATGAGACTAGTGACTAATTATCACCAAGAAATGAAGGAAATTTAATTATACGTACCTGGTGCTGTACAATGAGTTTGCCGACCTCTACATTATCTTCACTGAAGAAACCAGATATCTGTCCACTACCATATTGAATGGCAGCAGATTTTCCTGCATCAAAATTGGAAATGTAAGATTCATCAAATGGCTCAAAAATGATCGGTATGACATGAAAACAAATAACAATACCAGAACTTTGGAAGACACTAGTGATCTGGATTCTGATGACCTCAAAACAAAACAGAGGAATGACAATGCTCATACACGATAGACACATTTAGGCTGCAATATGCAACATAATGCTCTCATTTTCTTATATTATTATTTCTTTGTTTTGACAGTGAAAAATTGCGGAAGTTAGTAACTCAGCATAGTAGTCTAACTCTGCACGAAAAGAAGACAACCACTGATAACGAAACGACAGCAAAAGGCAAATGAATAAGAACAAATGTGATTAGTAACTCCGGATTGAAAAGAAGAATATCTACTAATCAAATTAGAGTTCTTTGTACGAACAGAAAATAGTTAATTTTATAACAAGGATCTTGTCACAATTCACTTAAACAAAAACCACAGCAGAAATTGTGTACTATGATGTTGCACTGGACTTCTCATACAGTGCAAAATGAGTAATTCACTTATTTTATGCTATTCTGTTCATAACCATTCTTAATTGTCCTTTCAATACTCCAAGGAATATCAGAAATAGATATCTCCTCACTACAACTCTTCACTCGCACACACACATACTAGTACAGCAAACATAGAAGAATACACAATCAGCATATACAGTCACTATAAAATTGTAGAGAGTTCAAGAGGTAAAGACTAAACAGATGATTTTAAACTCGACTGAAGAAAAATTCTTGAAACCCTTTAATTTGTATTCTAGACATAGAAAAAGGTAGATAGAAAGTGTTAAAACGTACTGAAGTTTTGTAATATTAGTGTAATATATGTATTTGTCCAGCAGAGATGAAACAGGTCTCCACATCAAAAAGGTCAATTACACCCATCGAAAAAAACCAAAAGAATGGCACCACCCCAACACTTGATAAGTGCTAAAGGATTGAAGAACCTTACAAAGATTGACTAGGAAAGAAGACAAACCATTCTGCTTGTACGTAGTAGATGAACCAGAGTTGTACTTGGAATGGAAGAAGCACGCAATCTGTAAGCAGAACTCATTAGCATAAAACTAAGAAAATTGATGATTTGAAGAGACAAAATCTAGCCATATTTGTGACAAGTAACTAACCGAGAAATAGCACCTTGATGAAGGCACCCACAAGTTAGAACTACCAGTATCGAAAATGACAGTAAACTTCTGAGGGGGAGTACCAACACCAATCTCCCCAAAGTATTGAGCATCCAAGTAATTCTTGAGGGCAACTATATCAGCACCCCCCACATCTCCATGATTGCCTAGAACATACTTCTCAAGGGAAGACTTCAGTGTCTCCCTTTCTTTCGGCCCAAGCCGAGAAGCAATACGAGTATTCTGATCAAGTTTCTTCTTTTTTAATCCAACCCTAAGTAATCCATCATTAGATGTTGCAAGGACCAGTGGTAACAGAAGCAATGAAACAAACACCGGGATTACAAGCACCTTTACTCTAACCATCTTCACCTATTAATGAAATTACATGAGATGAAATAATACACAGGAAATCAGTGATGACTCTCCTATTCCAGGAAAGGAGCAATATTGTGCAAGTTGCAGGAAGTAAATCATCCCAACAACTTGATGCATTTTGCAAACCAAGCAACTCTAGTTTTTTTTTATTATACGCCCTTTTACGTCAACCAAACAAGCACTTGATTACAAACTTATAGCTTACTAGAAGGAACCAACTCATGCCTTAGTATCACCATCATTCATACAAGAACAATCTATAATGCTCTCAATATACTCACTCGGACGTCTACTCTAAGCTAATATACACTCCATGTTCAACAATTTGACAATTTTATTTTGTATAAACTCCCTGCAAATTTCAACTCATGATATCAACAAAACAATGATTAAAATATTGACATATAAGCCTAGGAAAACTAAAATCAAGTGTAACATATTATGACGACTTTTAACGTCACACACTTCCTGGTCTCGACGAGGACTAAAAGACCGTTTCTTTTCTTTTGGAAATTAAAACTGAAGCACAAATTTTGCAACAACTCAACAATTCCACAAACTTCTCTCTTCCTTTTTTTCTAAATTTGTCATGCTCACCAAAAAGATGGTTCCTTTTTAACAGCCTAACATCAATAAACAGTGCTCAAATACTTGCTGATATTGTCAAGAAATAATAACTGAATTCACAACGCTTGCAACTCAGAGTATGACCTCTAAATAAATAGCCAAGACATTAAAATTTTATAACTGAATACCTCAAAAATTGTAAACATATATCAAAATCAAACATTTTATCACACACACACACAAAGAAAAAATTAATAGTAATGATGCACCAAAGTAGCAGATTAAAGATTCAATTTTTAACCAAAAATTAACATAAACTTATCAACATTTCTATTTTATTGCAATTAATAAAAAGAATAAGAAGAATTCTCACCATTTTTGCAGAAATTGAAGAGAGAGAACGAGAACTTGACAAGGGCTATATTTTTTAATTTATTATTTTGTCAAATTTAAATAGACTGCTTCTGCTTGTCAGCTTGTGTATGCTTATTTAACACTTAACACTATCTTTGCAATAAAGTGGCAGGAGTTTTCTGTTTTTGTACATCCCAAAAAAGGAAACTTTTCAATAAATCTCACCGTTGGTTTCTAAGAATGGATGTAATCTCACCGTTGGATAGGGATTGAGTTGAATCGTTGTGAGTTAAGTGGGCCAGTCAGTAAGTTGCTTGCATGAGAGGGAGGGGTCGTGTGTGGTAGGGTGTAGGGTAATGTGGGTTGGATTATGGCGAGGACCGAGGATGATCTAGGAAGTAGGTATGTGGGTCCGGTACTTGGAGTGAAGGTTTTCGTGGAGTGGGAAATTTGAAGGGAGAAGATTACAAGAGACGGCAATTGAAATTGGGTTACGTGGAGTTGAGGGGAGGGTGTAGTTCAGCTGTTCATATACTAAGTTTTTTCGTAATTAATATATTTGCTTAATTTTTATTTATAAAGTTAAAATTTAAAAATTTTGACCATAAATTTTCATAATATATTTAAGTAAAATCTTGTTGAATGCATTTTAATATAAATTTCTAAAATATTAAGTTTTCATAATTTTTTAACTTACATATTTAGAGGTAAAAACATTTTAAATTATGTCTTAAAAATCATAAAAAGTCAAATGGGACAAAAAATTAAAGACAGAGACAGTAAGCTTCATAGTGGCATGGGTACTTTTGTAATTGTAATTTATTTTGACCCGATATGCGTTTAAGTTTGATCAAATGGTATCAATTAGCAACTAACTTGAGACGTTCAAACTAGTATAATGACCCAAAAAAAAAAAAATACGAACAATGAACGTTAGTTTTCTTTGATCATTTGTCAAGTAAACTAACAAACTTGTGTTGAGTCAAGTTATATTGGGGTGATATTTGATATTAGATGATTTGAAATGCAAATATCAGTAGGAAAGCAAGTATAATAACAAAAAAGTTGTGGGGTGTGGCGGAGGAAGTAAGATGTAGAGTGTAAGGGAGACGTAGTATTAGGTAACACTATGTTGTTTGCACGCTTTGTGCTTGGCAACTCTCAAGTCTCAACTCAAGTAGCAACTGGAATGAGATGTGATAACAAATTATCCAAGGGAAGTTTCTTAATTCAGTTATTCATTTATGATACTGGTGGAGTAACGGTGTAGTGCTAATTCATGGGCTGTTTTACGACATTTGTTATCGGCTCAACTACATCCTTATACGACTTGTACCTAAGACTAGTTTTGATTCTTTGTATTTTCACCATGTCAAATTGTCAATGTAATGAGAATATGGATAGAGTAGGGGAAGAGTCCAAGATAATATGGCCAATCTTAACTCGAAGCGCATTACTCCCTCCATCCCTATAAGAAAGTTTCATTTCAATTAATACACTCACAGTTTAACCACAAATTCTCATCATTTTTTAAGGAATAATATATTCAAATAAAATCTTATTGGATACACTCAATGTAAATTTTTTGAATATCAAATTTTTATAATTTTTTGTCTCACATATTTGAAAATTAAAACATTTAAAGTTGTATATTAGAGATTTTAAAAAGTCAAATAAAGTTTTCTAACGGAGGGTTTGTGATTATGACATTTGCCAAATAATTTCCATAACTTTGATGGTCATGTACTTCTTGGCCCATTTTTCATTATTCAGCTTGATGGAGGCTATTAGGGTCGTTTATAGGGGAGGTTCATATAATCATATATGCATCACTTTGCAAAGGAGCCCAACGAAATAGAACTTACTGGGCTGCTTGAATTATGAAATGTTGAAAAAACATAATATACACGAACTTTTGAACTGATCCATGAAGCTCATTGCATAAACTATAAACTAAAGCTGCATAATGGATCTTCTTTTGAAATAAGTCAAAATTTGTAATTCTAATCCATTACTCCCTCTCCTTATTTGTTTTAAATATTTAAATTTTCACGCTCTTCAATATACAGTTTAAAACGTTATTTTTTATTTGAAAGACAAAAAATTAGGAAAATTTAATATTCTAAAAATTTACATTGGAGTGAATTCAATAAGATTTTACTTTAATTTATTATTTATTATAATATAATTAGAACTATGATTAAAAATTTTAAATTTTAACTCTAAAATTAGAAACGGATAGAATGTTGGTATAGCGTAACTATAGGAAGAGAAATGCACACAGACTATAGAAAGCCAAAAATGGCATTGGTGTATTGGTAAACCGTGTAGTAGTACACATCCGTTCACTTTTTCTTTTAAAATCTCGACACCCACTAACGAAACGGTTATAATTAATAAATTATTACTTTGGCCTTTCTACATCATCACAAATTTTCACTATTTTTCCTTAAGCTTGACAGTTGTTATATGAAGCTATGTCTTTTAGGTTCCAATCTTTTTCCATTTACATGATGAAAAATTCTAATAAAAATAATGAAGAAATTATTGTTAAGGAGAAGAACAACGCAAATAATACTATGGACCGGGGTGTATAGTGAGCATCGTGCACCTGTGTCTAGGGCTGGATATGAGCCAAGCTACTCGGGATCGGATCGCCTAAATCTCGGCTCGAGTTCGGAATTAAGCGAGCCCGAGCCGAGCCGAGCCGAGCCCGAGCTTTAAAAAAACGAGCCCGAGCTCGAGCTCAAATAATTCAGGCTCGAGGGCTCGACAAGCCTAAACGAGCCGAGCTTAATTAAGGGCGTAGTTGAAACAAATTTTTAAATAGAATTGAGCTTAATTACTCGAATAAGCATAAGATAAATCTGAGTTAAGTAACAAGCTTATATCGAGCCAAGCCGAGCCACGAGCTTTTGTCGAGCCGAGCCCGAGCTCAAATTTTAAAACTCGGCGAGTCACGAGCCCGAGCTTTATGAGTCTCAGGCGAGCCGAGCCACGAGCTTTTTCGAGCTCGGGCTTGACTCGGCTTGTTTCCAGCCCTACCTGTGTCAAAACGCACGGACATTACATATAAAATGCAAGCAATGTCACGGAAAATGAAATGAATGAACATTCTTTTACCAGACAATGAACATTGAGATGTGTAATGTTCATTATTCCTCATGTAAATGACTTCATAATTGGAAAAAGTATAATTATATATATAAAAACTCATCTAATACCATTAATTTAGTGTATTTAGATGGTTGTGGTTCAATCTACATTATGACAAAGTTGCAATTATAATAGAGTCAGATTTGGTAGTAAGAAAGTTTCTTTTTTCCATGATTATTGGGTAGTTTCCTAGATGTCCGTTTATATTCCCTAAAAATCAGTAGTTTTCCTATTCTTCAATTTACTCGATATTAAAACAACAAAATTTGAATGCTTCTTTTGCTATATTTCATAATCAAAGGATATCTTTGCTGTTTTGGGATTAAAAAAATAAGGTAATGATTCAATAAAAAAAAATTCCGTAATTGATTCAATGTTCTAATACATATGGAATATCGTATAGAGTGTGTTGAATTTGATTATTAGTAAAATGCATGATTACAAGTTTTTGGATTGTTTTAATGTAGCAAATTACGAGTGCGTGGGTTAAATTTGTTGAATCAATATATTTTGATTGGTCTAATACAGCAAATTACGATTGTTTGCTTTAAATTTGTTCGTATTATTGCCATCTAAATCGTATGCACACATTATGATTGATAAAATTTACATTATGCATATATTGTTTACCAAAAAAATTATATTTAGAACATTAGAATTGGAGTACATTAGACAATGGGTACTACACGGACATATATATAGATTTTTAGAACATTAATATAGATAGCTAAGAACAATAGTATATATTTTTTAGAACACTATATTAGAATATAGATTTATGGCAATTTCAGAATTATATATAGAACATTAGTGTAGATTTTTAGAACATTAGATGTAGAATATAGAACAATAGGTATTCTACGTTTACTAAACCTAAAAGAACGGAAACTTCATCTTCAGCCTCAAAATAAGGAACATCTAGAGCAAAAGTAGAATTGAGCTAGAACAATAGATTTCTAATTTAGAACATTAGTATAGATAGCTAATAACAATAGTATATATTTTTAGAACATTAATATAGCTAACTAAGAACAGTAGTATACATTTTTTTAAACATTATAATTATACTTTAAACATTAGAATTATTCAATATGTATAATACAAATATTGTTATAGAGTTTAGAACATTAGTATAAGAACATTAGTATAAGCACAATAGGTTATACGAACAATAGATATATAGAACATTAGTATAAGAATATTATTTTTAGAACAATAGAATTAGAATACAGTACAATAGTTCCTTCGAACATACTTGTAGATTTTTAGAACATCGGTATAGAGTCTGTAGAACACATTAGTATAAAGTTTAGAGCATTAATATAAATTTATAGAACATTAGTATTAGAATATAGAACAATGATTTAGTTTAGAATTATAACTATAGAATAATTATATTTATAGAACACTAGTATAGATTTGTAGAACATTAGTATAAAAAGTTGATTTTTACAACAATAGAATTAGAATACTTTAGTGATTTTTAGAACATCAGTATAGAGTTTGTAGAACACTTTAGTTTTTTTAGAACAAAATTTATAGTTAATTAGATCACTTTAGATATTTTATAGAACATGATTTATAGCAGGGGTTATACTTTAGTGATTTTTAGAGCATCGGTATAGAGTTTGTAGAACACTTTAGTTTTTTTTAGAACAACATTTATAGTTAATTAGAACACTTTAGATATTTTATAGAACATGATTTATAGCAGGGGTTATATTTTTTGTATTATATTATTTCTATTATATTGTTTGTACTATAGTATTTTAGTTTTATTACTATTATTAAATACATTTCAAAAATTTTAACGTTCTTAAACATTGTTCTATTTTTTGTAGCCATGAGCATCAACGAAGAATGTAGCGTTTCTAATTCAAATAAGAGTGTTGCTCCTAAAGTAATACTTGTATGCACTTCTAGGGGAACAAAATATTGGACACCATGTTGTTTTAGTGATGTAAACCCATATGTTGGAATGAAATTGCCAAGTGTTAATGAAGATTGTGTTGGAACAAACTATCATTTTAAGAGATGATACATCACACATACAATAATATTTGATTTAGGAGTTGTATACAAACAACAAATTAATCTTTTGAAACCTGAATTGATGTTGAAATAAATTTGTTACATTAAAAAATAGCTTTCAATAGCTCCAGCGTAATCTTCGACCTCTGGCATCATATTAGTCATAGATAACACCCACTATTATATTTAGTGCTGTGAAATGACACCCTTTCAAGATTGTGTTGTTCCTTACATCCGACATATAGTTCATGCATCTTTAACCTAATAAACCTTATAATAATACAATCATTTACAAATTTGAATTAAATGGAATCCTTAATTTTGATAAAGAATAGGAATATGCGTGTACCAAAGACTCCGTACGTCAATTTGGTGCGCTAGAAACGCTCAACGTTGCTAACTGTTGAAAAAAATGATGCCAACTTTGAAGAGCACGCGTCTGTCAATGCGATTCCATGGATTTGAATTGGTTTTAATTTACTCTGAACAAATTTATATTGCAGGGTGTCAAAGCCATAAACAACTATCCCACGTCAATTATCTAATACTATATTCGTTTTGACCGTGACTTTTATGTTTGTCAACTGAACTCGTTTGATCATTTATATATTCAATTATTCATTTGTAATACGAGAATGAAGATGATGAGTTGCTTAACACAAAATGATCTAAATGTTTTATGCTTTTAATATTGAAGGTAAGGATGTCAGCGTTTTATGGTCAAGATTAGTGTTTTGTAGAGCCATTCAATTGGTTGAGTGATCGAAATCTGATCAAGCTATACTAGCTTAGATTTCTGATCACATAATCCTACAACGAACGTAATAACAAGTGTTGAGGAGACTAGAAAATGTAAGCACAATCTGCCTAAAATGCACTACATGTTTTGATAAAATTTGCTGATTGCAATTCTCTCTAAAATATTATTTTTAGATTTTAGTCAATTATATCACGTACAAGGATTGGTCAGCGTATAAGTTTAAATGCGTTAAAGGATTTTTGTTCCGGCTCTTGCCTTGAATTGGAGCCAAAATGCAAGGCCTTTTTTTCCTGTCTCAAACTTTAACTCCTGGCATCAAGCTGTAACTAGTACCTTTGTAAGTTAAGTCCCATACAAAAGTACACTTTTGCATTGCACTACTAGCCGTGGGATTGTTGTGGCAAATGCGGTACGGCTACCTTGGCTTCAACCACTGTGTAACCGGTTAACACCAGTGTATCATTATCAACTCTTAGTACTTTTTCTGTTCCTATTTGTTTGTTATATTTTCATTTTTAGAGTTAAAGTCTAAAAACTTTAACCATAAATTCTAATCATATTATAAAAAATAATATATCTAAGTGATATCTTATTTAATGCATCTCGATGTAAATTTATACAATATCAAATTTTCATAATATTTTGTCTTATAATTTTAGAGAAAGATATTTTAATTGTATCTTAAATACCATAAAAAAAAGTCAAATGTACAATCAAATAGAGACTGAGGGAGTAGTTAATAGCTATATGTCTCCAAAACCATGAATAAAATAATTACATCATCATCAAAAACTACCCCACTCAAGAAAAACAAAATCAATCACAAAATATAGATACATGAAAGGGGTGTTGGAAGCAAACTAATAACAAAAGAAAGTCTTTTATGGAGGAAACGGAAAGAAAAACGTCGTGGCGTGAAAAATATCACTACCCTACAATCAAATTTGCCCCGCATTCGTACACACAACCTCTTGACAATCTACCCCAAGGTTACACGACTTCACCCTAACTGTGTACTTTATAAGGATGAATTGAGAACTCCCCAAAAACAATGCCCGTAGTGTGTGTTGTATTTTGTGAGGAGGAAAAGGCAGTTTCGTGAGTGTTGGTTTTCTCAGTCCCCGAATAAGAGAGGAAGCCGAAATATATAAAATAATTTCGGCTGCAGAAGAAGGAAATTAGAGTCATGTAAGGCTTAAGTATGGATTGTTGCCATAATCAATTGAGCAAATTTCGGAAACAATAAACTTAATAATGGTTTCAATATCGGCGAAGATACTATGACCGTTATAAGCGAAACTTCGACCAAAAATTTAGAATCATGAATAAAACCCGCACCACGCCCACGCTCATGCACATGTCATGAACACAAATCAGGCTGGGCGGTGACGCTAGGAGTTTTTCATTTCTAGCACATACTACATGTTCAACAATAGCAAAGGGGACTCACACATATAAGGTGAACAAAACTCCCTCAACCCATCTACGTGGAACAAAATAAAAGTGTGGACTAGGATCTCTTTAAACACAAAACTAAGGAATATACCCATATATCTCCAACAAGGGGAAGCAGATCAATCAATGTTCAAGCCAAAATATTTATAGCAGTATCAGTGTAATTAATCTCACGATCAAGATTTTCAACATAATTATTGTGAAAGAGGTTAAAGAATCAAACAGTGAGGTAATTATATTGTTGCTCTTGCAAGTTTCTGAAGACCTATGATAGTAATGAAAAAGTTAACTGAAACACAAAGGCAAATTTAATTAAAGCAAAGGAAGAATAAATAGAGTGGCAATCGTATTCTTCAATCCACATGCAACCCACATGTATTGTGTTGACTCAATGTAGAAAAAGAGACATGGGAAGATGGATGTACGGTTTGATCAACTACTGCTCCCTCCCTCCGATCCCAAAAGATTGATTTTGGAAATCACCAGTTCACCACTACTCTTCCACGTTCACCTGCATCCTTTTTTTTTTTTATTGCCCAGCTCCTAACTCCTACGTTCTCATTATTATCCTCCCCATTGATTAGGCTGAGCAGGTATTCGTACACGTCAATTTCTGCACGGAAAGTCAACATTTCATTTGCATCTTAGCTTTGCTTAGCTTAGCTTAGCTTAGCTTGCTTCTTCCAATAAAATACTTTCTACCCCTAATGATTAAGTATCATACGATCTTAGTAAAGGCAATACTTACCTACTTTTACTATGAACGATATAATTCGTGTAATTTATGTTTTAAATAATCGACTTTTACATGGATCGAATTTGATTAGGAAAATGATTTTTAGTATATGTTTAATAATTACAATTGTTCTTTTTCATTTAGATAAGAAAATAGAATTCAAACTTTAAGAATCACTTTCTTGTAATAAAGACAATTTATAATCATATACAAATAGTAAATTTTAGTTTTATTTATCTTGAAACTAGCCGAGTACGTAGTTGATCCTAAGATGTTATTTTGGACTAATTTTAATTGAATACTCCATGAATTGCTACGAAACCTCCTTCTATCTACCCTACGTGTCAAAAGTCTATTAGCCGGTTTTGTTGACCTTGAAATTCAAGAATATACATCAGACTTGGCCATTTGT
Source organism: Dysphania ambrosioides (assembly GCA_026401315.1). NCBI lineage: Eukaryota > Viridiplantae > Streptophyta > Magnoliopsida > Caryophyllales > Amaranthaceae > Dysphania > Dysphania ambrosioides. The sequence continues at coordinate 25,483,172 of CM048667.1, forward strand.
TATTCAACGTGGTTTCCCTCTTTCAAACGTCTACTATCTTTCTTCTTCGGTCTTCGAAATTATTTGGGCCCACGCATGTATTTTACAGTATTAAAATATTGAAACAAATCAACAGATCAACATCGTATTCTTTCCCAACTTAAAAGATTATCATCTTGATTTTACTTAACCAATAAGATTATTTAAGAGGTTATATCTCGTGGTGAGGTGAGTATAATTGTAAGAACGTGCAGGTTCGGATATCCATACCCCCCACGTATGCAATATAATGTTGGAGCTAAGTAACTACGGCCGTCTACTCCTACATGTTGCGTATGAGCATATCCTTTGAAAAATATGTTTGTCATCACCTCTCTCAAAATCTTTTGCAATCAAACACAACTCAACGTTGCTTTTATCACGTATTACAAATTAAATGGACTTTCTGTATTTCTCTCCATTATACTTCATGGTACTCGTACATTCTCCTAAATGCATCATTCGTAATTACTTATTTTTTTTTATGAAAACATGTATTGTCTCATATACTAGCTAGTCTACAACAACAATGTTGAACCTGTAAAAGTTCATAAACATTACATGTGAGTACCCTACATTGACAAATTAATAGATAAATGACTACTATATAAAGTTGAGGGACTAATCCCTTTAATGCTATATGGTATTAAGGTGAAATTCTCTCTAAAACGAACTCTCTCATATACATATACACGAATGTGGTTCAAACCTATATTTAATAAGCAACAAATGCAAGCATATAACTAATTAAGAAAATCGAATACACTAAAAATACAAAAGTTCAACGTTCCATTTTTCATTCTGTATATAGCGAAGATCGGATAAATTATTCAAAAACAAAAAAATGATGTGATCAAAGAATGAACATGTCTTCTGTAAGTCTTCCCATCAAAGACTCACTAGAGACAAAAAGAAAAAAAAAAATAATATGAACATGTTTATACCCCATTCTTATCCCTTTAATTTCCTAAGAACTACTAGGATAAGTATTATACTAAACCAAAAGACAAAAGTGTTTAGCGAAACACGAAGCAACATGTATCAAACGAAATGATACTCTATTAGCTTAGCTGCCTCATTTTTGTTGCCTTTCTATTGTTGTTGCATGCTACTACTAGAAGTGACGTTATTAGCATTGTTCCCATTCGTAGTAGCTCCTCCTTGGGAGCTTCCTGGTCCATTATTAGCAACATTATTGTTTTCGATCGAGGGGCGGGCCCCACCAATGATCGACGAAATGGCTGCCGCCAGCACGGCCGTGAAGTTGGGGTCCGAGGCTATGGCGGCAGTGGCTGCACTCAAAGTGTCAGCAAACGCCGCATTTTGGTTAGGAAGTTGTAAGTGCGCTGCGTCCAAGCCTTGGGGAGTTGAAGTTTGTAAGCCAGAGAACTTTGATTGGTTGTTATTGGAATTAAGCAATGCTTGACCAAATATTTGAGGAAGGGAGCCCAAGAAGTTGGTCCCCGCTTGAGCAGTTGGTGGTGGAAAGGAGACTTGGAAAGGGGCAGTTGCTTGAGCAACTGACTGCCTTAACTGGAGAGGGTTGGGTGAATGGGTTAAGTCCAACGTAACAGTTGGAAAAGGGGCTGAAGCTGAAATTGTTGCCATGGTTGATGAGCAAGGTAGTATTGTCCTGGCTAGAAAATTCGGGTTCATTAGCCCATCACCACTCGGCATCGAGCCTGAGAGGAGCATACTGGCTGCGGCCGAGGTGGTCGAGGCCATTGCCATCGCAGCTGGTGGTAGCGGGTGGTTGTGGTTCCCCTCATAAGTTGTGATCAAAATTGACCTGTCCTCAGCACATCTTTGAACCTACAAGAATATGTTAACATAACTATTAGTCTTTCCTTGTAAGTAATCCTTCGTTTGTTTTTACATTTTTTCGTTTAGCATCTGTTATGTTAGGTTTGACCAACACTTGAGAAAAATATTGCACTGTGTTAAATACAAACAAAAAAAATTCATAAGAATATTAGCTCCTGCAAAGCTGTACATACTTGTTTGCGTACGGGACAACCAACAGCCATTGTGCACCGATAATAAGCTCTAGGGCAAGGGTTACCCTTTGCCATCTTTTGTCCATACTTTCTCCATTGACATCCATCGCTTATCTACATTGATTCCAATTAAAAATTCCATACATATTAGGCTTTGTATCACTTCTACATGAAATTACCAAAACTCATAGGTGCATGATGAACGAACGGTAATTAAGTCACTCACCATAGGTGCTTCAGACCGAGCTCGAACCGAGACACGAGCTTTCTTCATTGTTGCTTCGGCTGCAGCTTGATCCACAGGGGGACTGGTAGCCTTAACAACATTGTTCATCATCTTTGATACCTTACTGTGTACCCACCCTTGCGGGTCCGATTCTTCCGGACTTTCCTCCCTTATTCTCTTCCCATTATCATAATTGGCAAGGGATAATTCCTTGTTGTTGGTCCTTGAAGCTACTTCCATGGAGTTCAGCGGAGAACTAGACCGGTCTACCGTCCTCTCGTCATCCGATAAAGTTTGCGATGTTCGTTCATCGGTCTCGGTATTTGCGCCAGCCACCAAGTCCAGGAATTGGCGTGGCACTATTTGCTTCTCCTCGGCCTTCCCTTGTGCCTATAAATGATACATCATCATAAGTAAAAGTTACACTTATAAATTAAAACTCTTAAATTAAATAACAAAATCATACCACGTAGTATTATAAACACAGACAATTGTAATATTGCATTAAAAAGTAACTCCTCCTTCCGTGTCGTATTAGTTGTTATATTTGACTTTTTATAGTATTTAATAAACAACTTAAAACGTTTTTTCTCTCAATTCGTAAGATAAAAATAATAAACAAATAATGCGATCCAACTTGAATATATTATTTGTTATAATGTAATTAAAATTTATAATCAAAACTTTTAAAACATGACTAAAAAAAAGAGTGAGTATACATTATGTCCTATGTGTATAATGTTTTTTTATTTCACAATATTACCTGATGTCAAATAAAAAAAAATCAAAATTGAATGAGGACGTATAGAAGATGATAAATACCTCATGTTGTGTATGGTGTTCGCCCTTTCGAAGGTGGTGCTGTTGTTGCATTGCACTAACCAAGTGCATTTGAAGGGCGTTGTAGTTGTTGCTCACTTGACTAAGCATGGATTTCAATTTTTGATTTTCAGCAGTCATAAGTTGTAGCTCAGCTTGGAGCATTACCAACTGATAATATCAAACAATTGAAGATTAAAACTATTAAATGTTGGTCAAGGTTGTTAATTTCTTGCATTATTAGTCCTAAAAAATATATATGAAAGTTGCATGTAATTTTACCTCATTTTTTGTCTTCTTTTCTTCTGCATCCGAAGACGCACCATCATCTACTGTAGATTGATCGCTTCCCGTATTAGTTGTGAGAAGATGTAGACCTGTCTGTATTTTTCAAAAATAATTTGCAATTAAACAAGTCATTCCATAGGTTAAAATAAAATATCATCCAAACTTTGGAATATACAAGGTCTCCATTCAGCGACGTAACCCCTTACAATTTCACAAATAAATCATCTAAAATTAATATTATTACTAATTAAGTTGCGGCTTAAAAAAAGTTGAGCATCTAATTGTTTGTAATTCTACAAGACGGTATTATTAGAAGGTCTAGTATATGATTTATATATGTTAATTAAAAAAAAATTGAATTTAGCTTCTTAATTATTTTTATAGGTGAATTTCAAGCACAAAACTAACAGTAAATGTAATTATCTTAATTCACCTAATAAACTCTACCTATCCCAAATTATACTATTTATTTTAATTAATTAAAGAAAAAAAAAAGAGTTCACACTATCGAAGCTGGGAAGTAGGTTCGGTAGATAATAAATTTACTATTATTTCTATTTTTGAATAAAAATTTAGGATATGAATATAGTAATAAATGAAACCAAAATAATCTGAGATAAAGAAAAGGAAAAGAGAAACTGACATTAACATTATCGAGGTGAGGTGCGGGATCAGGTGCAGCAGCTGAAGATTGATGATGATCACGAGATGAAGTTTCCTCCTTCACACGATTAAGATGAGGTGCACCCGATGAAGATGGAGACCTATGTACTGAATTATTATTACTATTACTCTTATAATCAGAGAAGAAATCAACTTCACCAACCACTTTGTTGTTGTTGTTGTAATGATCATCATCTTCATCGTCCATCTGGTGATGATCATGGTCATGTTCAGTTCTACGGTGGAGATTCATTGGGAAGTCTAGGCCTTGAAACAGCTGGTTACTGTTACTATTTTGTTTGTTGTTGATGTTGAAGAAAGGAGTGAAAAGTTTATGATCAGACGGTGATGATGATGATTCAAGCGCAAGTCCCCATCCTCTGTCGTCCATCAAATGATCAGTGAGCTCAAATTTTGGCCTCTGATTGGTGGGTATATTATGAATGAAAGAAAGGTATGAGTTTTGGAGAAATGGAGAGAGGAGAATAAGTAGAAGAAATGGGGGAAGTCTGAAGTCTTTTAACTGAACAAATAGAGCGCCTATAAAAAGGGTTTAGAATGAACAGTTGAAGACCAATCTTCTATTATGACTCTTTTTCATAGTTTTTATTTCTTTTTTTTTTATTATTTTTACTAAATGTCTTATGTTATTATTTCAGATAAACAACGAATGTGAGGCTTTTAAAAGTCAAACGGAGGTTTTTTTTTCCATTGTTATATTATGTAATATTTGCGTATATACATGAGATATAGTAATATAAATAGTACTGTGCTAATTAGGAACTAAATCAATGAGAGATTTTGATTTATTTTCCAATCAATTTCAATTCTAGTACTAATTTCAATAAATTTTTATCAGAGGGTTTTGACATTTCCCTTCATACTTGACTTAAATGCGATGACGAACAAGAGATTCCTTGGATGATGTGAATCTAGGTAAAATTTGAATTAGGTTTTAGTAATTCCGATTGTATAAACATTAAGTTAATTTTGCTTGATTTACATACTATGTAAGTTTCGTGCGATGCACGGATTGATAATAAATTATTTTATAAATATTTTAATTCTAATAAAATTTTTATTTATTGGTAAAAATTTTATAAGTTTTATAGAATAATTGTAGAAAATTTAATTGGGATAATATATTTTATCATATTAAATGAAAAATTATTATAGAAAAATATAGAGAGGAAATATGAAATGAAAAGAAGATATAAATATAGTTTTAAATGATTTAGGAATATATAGTTACACAATGTTTTATATATAATATTTTTCAATCTAATATTAATGTAAAGTAGAAAAAAAAAGTAGATGACATCATCTTAAAAAAAAAGGCGAATTTTTTTTTATAATAGTTTGACATGTGATAAGTATGACGTCGGTAGGGGGTCTTGCTTTAGTATATAGTTTGAATTAGGTTTTAGTATTTCAGATTGTATAAACATTATGTTAATTTTGCTTGATTTACATATAAGAATGTAATATTTAGTTCATGTAAATCTCCCTCAACTGATTTTTATTCTTATTTAAAATCTAATGATTTTAAAGCAAAATTTTAACCATAAATTCTTCCTAATATACATAAAAAAATATAATAAAAAAACATAAGACAAATTATAATAGAAGTGAGGCATGGACATGTATTTTACTTACAATTAGTTTTCTCTACCATTGCGATAGTTTAACTTGGGAGGAAAAATAAGCGAAAAAAAGTCAATATTTAACAAATAAAACGTCATCCTATGCGTAAGAGTGAGAAAATTAAATAGTGGAAAAAAGGAAAAGGAAATAAATAGGAGAGGTGAGTTTCGTCTACAATTCGTCAAAAAGGCAGTTGACTCGTTCTTTCTTCAAAGAAATACCACCGCCCCGTGGGATGCGGCGTCTTCCACGTGACGGTATTCAACTCTCTTCTTCACTGCTCCAAACACGCCCTTATTTCTGACCTTAACTTCTCAGTTCCTTGTATTATACTACCTACTACCCCTTAAATACTTGTTAATTGTAATTAGTACGCTTGTATTTCACTGTTTATTCATATAGCTAATTAGATATTTATTCGAGAGTGTGATTTACTGATTTAATGCACACACCATAATTTTTGTGCCTATTTCTAATATATTTCGTTCCATATAGCAACATAATAAATCAATACGGAATTGTAATTTCTTTTCTAAAACTTATATATACCTTGTAAAAAAAAATTTTGGGATAATTTTATTTTATCAATCTTATGAAATGATAATTGATGTATGTTTGGATACTGTTATTCCTCTTGTAATAAATTCAATTCAAGTGCATTGCTTGTCCTTAAAATATTTTTAAGGTAACTTAGAATTGAAATAGCGTTCAACCCAACCGACAAACCAATAAGAATTGATACTTCGTATTTGATTTACAAGAAGACTTTTATGAAATGAAAGACTTTTATTGGGATTATCTTGATCATTAAATTAGCCTCTTCATAAACTATTTTAGGAACATGAGGTCGGGTACAAATTAATTATCCTTTTTATAAGAAAATTTCAATCTTTTTCGATCTTTTTAGTCAACATATATACTAATAATCTAAAAACCCTTATTAGTGTTGTAAGGTATCATCATTTTAGGTCAAGTTTCTTAATATATTGTTATTCCTCTATATTAAAAAAATAAGCCTCATTACAAAATATAAAAGGCCAATTCTGAATTTTCACATATTAGTCGTACAGTCTTTAGAATTCGATAAAAAAAAAAAAAAAAAAAAGTTTAATAAAGAGCGATACACTTTCTCTCGAAGAGATCCATAAAATGAATGATGACCAAACGTGAAATATAAATTAAAGAAAGGGAGAATGAGTTTAGTTACATTATCATCACCAAATTTGAACGTATGCGAAAAATTACAAGTAGAGTAATGGATACACGAAGACGCGAGTGGGTCCAGAAAAGAGAGAAGGAGGAGGTGCAGAGCAGGTAAGGGGGTTTAGACAGCACGTTCAGAGATGTAGCGTGAGAGAAATGGGAGGACGACCACGACTAAGAGGATGAGCTGATTACGTTGACTGTATTAATATTTCAAAGCCGTGACAAGTTCTAAAGGTGGGACCGAGTCCTTTGCTTGGACTTTGCTAATCAGATCGATCCAAGGGTCCATCTACACAAAACACATGCACTGATGCACCATGCTATTGACTAGGGCACCCCCTCACACTCCCCTTCATGCTCCTATTTATTTCGCTTCTTTTTCCTTCCTTATTATTCTACTCAATTATTTTAATTTTTGCTTAATTATTGTGTGAATGCCTTGGGGAGTTAGTTGCAACTTACAGCTATAAACACGAAACTGCATTATTTATACCCAAGAATACTATTTTCTACTCGCATAACTCCAAATTTTTCTTTCCAATCGTAGTAACAAATTTATCTATATCAACGTCTTTTGGCTATTAAATCGGGGTTTTCTAGTATTTCTTTGAGTCAATTAGAAATTAACAAGATAATCTCACTAGAATTACTTTGCCAAAATTAATATTGATAATACAAAAATAAACAAAATTTTTAAAAATTATGAAAATTTATTATTATAGTGTTATTAGTCTTTTTTCCTTTTTTTGACATTTGTTGCAAAGAACACACGACACTACAACAGGTTACCCTAGAAAACTTGGATTGATTTAGTTAAAGAATGTTTACTGGCCATGCAACTGATACTATGGAATGAATTTACTACTATTTAGCACATTGCATTATCTTTTCAAGTATAGTAACACATCACTTGTCACTTGATGAAAGGATATTGAATATGATCATACTTTATCCGATTGGTCATCATACAACCAACAATTTTCTTCATTAAAATTATACTTTGGCACATAGAGTCGAACTAATTTCAACTCTTCGTTAAAGTCCACTAATTTTAACCATCAGTAGAAAGCTACAGTTTCCATATGTGTACGCAATTGATCACATATGTGACGACTTGTTTGGTGATTCGGGGAAGAGTTTTTTTTTTTTTTTTTTAAAAAAAAATACACTATATATTGTCAATCTTCATTAAATACAAAAAAAAAACCCCAATTTTTCTTATAGTCTAATTCATATTGCATCAGATATGTTTACTAAGAATTTATTTTTTGGATTAGTCGTTTAATTATCGTTGAAAGATTTTATCAATTTAGAATCATTTTTCATAGTCAAATTAAACTATGCCACTTATGTTTTGATAAAATCACAGTTAATAATCGATTAATTCCATTAAGAAGACAAATATGTCGTTTTAGAAAGTCCAGTTGTAAAATGAAATCAAAAGGGTGTGAAAGTTTTTATTTATTGTTTAGTTTTTATACATTGCTTGAAGAATTAAAAAAAGTAAAAAAGGAGGTGGGCTTATCTTCTTTGCATGGCCACCAAATTCAAGCATTGACGTCCTCTTTAAGAATTCTTTCGTGGTTTATCATTACCGTGAGTAGCAGAGTCTCCTAGCTAGGGTAGTAACTTCAACATCAATACCAAAAACATTAGAATTACTATGATAAAAGAGCATGAAGGTCGCTTGATTATATTGACCAGCTAGGTTATGCCCTATAGCATATCAACCTTTGACCTACAGTTGGCTAATAGCTAGGTAATGTCCTAAAATTGAAGCATGGCTTCACAATCCTTTTTCTTGGGCTAATAAATGTTATATAATGCCCTATGCATGCGTATTACGTACACTACTTGCAACAGTTTAGCCGGCATAAAAATTTAAGCACTTTGATTGATTTGGATTTGGATTTTTCTTGTAAGTAAACATGGTTCCAAGGAAAATCAGAGAAATAGTATAATATTTTTAGGACCATTTTATTTAAGAAACTATTACAAAAATAATATGAGACCGACGAGAAAAAAAATATGTTGCAGGTTTTTGTGAGATGTAGGCAGTAATATTATATATAAATTGTTGAAACATCTCAAATGTTGACTAAGAAGCCTTGACAAGAAATTGGTTCCATTTTTGGGAAAAGATACTCCGTACCATGCAATGTTTGCACTAATGGCGAGGAGAGAAACGAGAGAAGTTATTTTAAATAAGTTCTATCTTAATTTTATGAGACTAGTGCGAAAATAAAAATGAACTATAATTACATAGGTATAAAGGTAAGAGATTTTCCTAATTCATACCTGATATAAATATTAGGATATTGAAATATCATATATAAGTATTGTTATATCAGATATAAAAATATAGAAGATATAAAAAAGCATATATCAGGTATATACATTATGATCTCAGATATAAAAATAAAATTATAAAAATATCCTCTGATATACTTATATTAGGTATGAATTAGGAATTTCTCAGCACAAAGTTTTCAACTACTTTAAAAATTTGTATGAATTTTAAAATTTAGTTTTAAGTTCCACTTTCGGTTGATCGAAAAATAAGATACCAGTCTAAGACGGCACAATGGAAGTTAGCTAGGAGAACAGAAAAGTGGAAAGAACATAGACGTCCTCTTTATAGAAATTTGATGGTGAAATAGAGCAGATTAAGGGAATTCGGCCAAGATTGTGTGTGGATCCAAACAAATGGCGACGGGTGAAAGCAGTAAAAGGGGCCGAGACCCTTGATTTATCATATACATAGTCCAAAGTTGAGATTCTGTTCGTACGTTTTTTTTCAATAAAAGTGACTTCTCCACTAAGAGCACCATGCAATTTGGTTCCATGCATTTACCATAAAATAAATTAAAGTATCAGTGATAGCTTAGTAAATTTGGGTGGGAAGGAAAAAGGCATATACGGAGTCATTGGTAGCATTGATTTTCATTATATTACAAATTAAATGGGTGATGACATGATTAAAACGTGAGAGGTACTATTAGGCTGGAGTAGTATAATAATAATAATAATAATAATAATAATAATAATAATAATAATAATAATAATAATAATAATAATAATAATAATAAGAATAATAATAATTGTTTCGGCCAAAAATCGTCACCTAGTGACAACTTAAAGTTGTGACGTTTTAAAACTAGTTAAGCTACGCAAAGGCACTAACATATTGAACAAAGCAAGAAAATAATGCAAACGACACAACAAATTGATGACGAGGAAAATCCAAACTTGGAAAAAACAGCAGGGGCTTATTAGGTCGCCGTTCCACTATGTTGAAGAAAGTGTTTTCGCTGAGTATACAAGATATGTAGCAAAAGGTTGAGAGTAAACAAGTAGAAAAGTACAACATGAGACAAGTGTTAATGGAGCTAGTGAGAGGTATGTAAATGATAATGGGTTGTGTTTTTATCTTGACTTGTGAGTGAATGATCTTAATGAGTGCTCTCCCTTTTCTCATTGATTTGAGCTGTCTTTTGTAGATGTTGGTCGTGGGCAACAAGCATGATTGACTCGTTCTTATCTTGGTGCAACTGCTTCCTGATTTTTAGCTTCACGTCTTATTAACTTGGTCTTCTCTGGCTATCCGTCATGACATTGAGTTGATATTTTAACTAGTGGTAAAAATTAAATTGGGAGCTTCCTTGATACTCATACATCTTGGGATTGACCTTCAAACGCTTAGTTACAATCGCTACTCTTAAGCGTTTGTTGCCTAAACTCTTGTTGACGTTGACGCCTGGAATCTCAGCCAATTGTAATTGACGCCTGGAATCTCGGACACGTGAGATTGACTCCTGGAATCTTGTAGTCGTTTCAACTACATAGCCGATATTCTCTCGTTGACTTGTTCAAATGCCATTTCTTAGTCGTTTCCTGATATTCTCGCTACACGTAGATATTGACCTAGTACTTCCCGTAACTGAAGCCTAGAATCACGCGGTCGATTACAATCACTACATGTTTGTAACTGCTTATTAATATCTAATAACTCCCTGGTTTAACTGGTAACTTCCTTATACCTCGCTGTCCTACGCATCAGACAATTTTCACGTCATGTCGGGTTTACTAGACGGTTTTTTACCCATGACACCATGTACTATCTTTTCGCGAATCTGACCATACGCTTTTGACATCTAGTGCCCTACACATCGAGTTGCGCATGCATCATGTAGCTTGGATCGGATATATTTTTACCCTTAACAATAATAATAATAATAATAACAAATGACTGTTCAAATTCACCTTATCACATATTCTGTATATGATAGTTATGACTATATTGAGGCGTAAATTTTGCATGAAATTTAATAAGTAGAAAAGTGATTGGTCCTTCTATTACTATTTTTTTTCTATTAGGTATTATTGTAACAAGATTGACATTCAATGAAAATTGAGGTTGTGGTAAGTTACTTTTATGTTTATGCCAATAGTTATCAACTAGTGACTATTTAAAGATGGGAAAATCACGAGTGTTTTAGGTCAAATAAGAATAGATGAGAGGTTGTTGATGAATAGAAAGATGGGGGAGAGTTTGTGGGGTGCTTGGACTTGATTGCTTTGCTTTTATAATCTTCCACGTTTTCCATTGGTAATGGCTAGAAAGAGGATAAATTTTCTTTCACTAACCTCGCAACAGTTTCGACTGATTCCTAAATTTTTGGTACACGAAACTGAAGAAGTTGAATTATTAACATAGAATATATACTGAATAAAAAACATAACAAATGTTTAACTTGTTGATTTAAAGTTGTTCATATATTGCGTAAGATAATAAAATTCTTCCTCTCATTTGTTTTGAATAATTACTGTAAATTTTATTTCTTCATCCTCTTCTATGTGAGCATATAGTATGAATGCGAACAAATTATCACGCAAAATCAATAATTTGAAGCTTATCCTAAAAGAAAGTGAACAGTAACAAAAGCATAACGTATCAATTCAACAAAATTCGAAACAATTAATCTCATTCTACAGTTGTGAGCCTAATACATTCCTTAGTTCCATAAAATATTTCCTTGGATTCGTGGCTTCCAAGACTGGTCAGTTCATGACTCAGTTATTCGAGTAACTCCACCGCTATATTCCAAGGAATATTCTGGTGTTTGTTAGATACTGTCATCAGAAGCCAAGAGACAATTGACGCCCTTTAATTTACTCGTTACATGAAATTATAATAAACTTTAAATGTCTTGTTACGTACACCTGAATTGAACATAATGTATAATTAGTAAATTTTTTATATAAAATAAAATAAAAAAATGTGGGAAAGTGATTTGAGTAGGCTGGTAATTAAATTAGTAAGTAGAGATTGTAAAATGTTAACCTTAAGAAGAAGTTGCTAAAGAATATCAGCAACTCTCAGGCATAGTCGTTTCTTGCACGATTCTTCTTTATCTGAAAGACGTATTCGAACAGCAATATTAGTCACGTTTTATTATACTAAGTAGTCAATATATTTCAGCTGCAAATATCAATTTAGTAACTACGGAGTAAAAATGTAATCTAAATCTCGCACCCGCTGGTTTCGACTTTGGACGGACCCCATCCGATGTTAGTATTTATTTTCTAGAGGTTCAATTTTTTTTCGAAATTTAAACATTGGTTGGGTTTTTTTTTATATGTAACATGTTTACTTTTTAATTGAATCCTTTTAGCTAAAAATTAAAATAAGAATCGATTTTTTCTTTGGTGATTTATTGTTTGAAAAAATCCTTATTCGATAGGCTACTCAGGCGGTTGCTTTTCTTTTACTTTGATTATTCATTTTTATTTTTTTCTGGGATGTAAAGAAAAATAAATAAATAGATAGATAGAGAGCTCTTGTTGGATTTCCTATATAAAAAGTACAATTAGTAGGAAGAGAAGTTGATTTAATTTCTACACTTTATTCACTTGGAGGATTAGGGCCAATTCACATGGCGAATAGTAGTCAAGTTGTATTTTGAAAAGTGTACTTATATGAAACCTTACATAGTTACGGAAAACTCGATCCTCCGACTTACTCCTCCTTTTTTTTTTACATTTTCGAATAGACAAGACTTAGAGTTACGAGCTGCTATAGATAGTGAAAACAATTTATCTATACATATTTACTATTTTATATGCCCTTTAAACTTGTCCTCTTAAAACCTTGTTATTAGCGTATATTTTAAAAAAAATCCCCAAGTCGGAAAACGCGATCCTCCCACTTATTCCTCTATAAGTATTAATTATTTAGATTTTGCTGATTTCTGAAATGTAAAAATAAAAATAAAAAAATCGATCCCTTGGTTGGTAAAGTGGTATTTCATATATTTACAAGTTTAAACTTGAGAACCGATAAAACTTTCTTATCAGATATCCATGTCATCTCATTACAAATGATAGAAGTTTAAGAATAGATTGCCCACGTACACAAATCTGGCTCCACTTTCTTTTCAGCGGCTATAAGACAGGTACTTTTCTCCTCATAAAGGTCCAACTAACGACCCTACTACTTACCCGCTAAATCCATAATCAATTAGAAAACACTTGGGACTTGCTTCTCCCGTATTTGTTCCACCGCCTAACCTTATTTATATTGATTGAGACCCCCTTAATCTATGTGTGTAGTGTATATGTTGCATTATATATAATATGCGAGCTTATTATAAAAGCATAGCCATTTTCCATGTTCACATCTTTTGTCACCAAGTGTGCATGCATCAATGCATCATGCATCATGCATCATGCATCATGCATGTACTATCTTTCTCATTACTTTTGTTCCTTTAGCTGCCATGACCATGATAATGTGACTTAGCTTGATTATTATTGATTAATAGGTAGAGTATTTAATTTTTCTAAAAGATATACTATCATAATAAAATATTCTAAAGATAATAACTTAAAATATATAATTCTAAAAATATTATTCTCTTAATAATTAATATGGAAAATGTATCACATATATTTTCCGATAATATTATTATCTCATATCTCTATCAATGCTGTTTGAAATTCTTTAATCTATGATTTAACGATCATTAATGCAATTGCATAGTAATGTGAATTTAGAGTTTTTAGGGGTTATTTTTATTTGGTTTAATTTGTGTCAAGAAAGATGCTCATTTACAAAATCGACTATAAGTACTTCAAGTATTACTGACGGAAGAATGATCTGTTGTTTGGAGAATTGCAATTTGAATTCACAATTATGTTGATTACAATTATTTGGATTCATCAATAGTTGTAAAATGTATTAGTCTGTATTATACATCATTGGTCTAATATTAAATAGGGTTAATCCTGCAAGAAATCTATTACTACAGTAAAATTAACGTCGATGTCTTCAGTCAAATGGAGTGACCAAACTTTTTGGTCAAACTACAAAACTTATTACATTAACTAACTCGGCTCTGTTTAAATATATAGAGAAGTTGTTATTTGGCTGTCCTTTATAAGAATTTGTGAATTTAAATTATAAACAAATCGTAACAATTTTAAAAACTTTTTAAATAATAAAAAATTTAGAAAACCTTAGAATTATATCTCTTATCCATACTTGATAAACTGAAAGAAAAATTAGGAGAGAATATTTTTGGGTAACTTCATCATGGGAAAACAACCCAATATATATAATACATACACACTCTTTTAGGGTTATATTAGGATTATATCACATAGACTCTTAAGATAAGTCAAACTCTCAATAAGATAACTATATCTTATCCTAATACTCTCCCTCAAATTGGAGCATACAAATCATGAATGCCCAACTTGCCAAACAAATACTCAAACTGTTGACATTAAGTAAGCAAATTGTTGACAAGAAGCAATCAAACTTTTCAGTTCATGAATATGAGGACCATTACGAAGGGAGTATCTATCACGTAGATCATCTCACAAGATTTTCACATCACGAGAGCACTACAAGGGGACCCCAACAGCAAAAACTTACTGTACATGGAGCACCAATAACTGACAACAGAAACTTGACAGCAATGCAACACAAAACCGCACAACACCTTTAATTTTTGTAATTAGAAGCATCGCAATGTTGTTTTAGTGGGGGCAACAGTAACAATTGAAGAAGATCACGCACAACAGACAAATTTTAATAATACTTACAGCAAAGCAAGCAGATCATGCACGTCACCAATCACCAATCCCAACTCTCGTGTACTCACAACATAACACCGCAAAGCACCACAAATCACAACCCGCAAATACCACCGCAGGACAATACCCACAAAGCACGCTGATCAGATCACACAGATCAGATCATGTAGCACCATACACCAAGATTCAAATCACCGCAGATCACGCACACAATCCGCCAACAATCCACGCACTGATTTGATCAGAAGCACACGCCAAGAATCCACGGAAACTGATCAGATCCGAAGCAAACTAAATATCCTCGCAAAAGAGGAACAACAGAGTAGAAGCACATCACCAATAAGAACAATACACGCACAACAAAAAACATAGAAAAAACGGCTAGAGAGGAGGTAGGGTTAGGTTTTTTTTTTATGGCTCTTGATACCATGATAAACTAGAAAGAAGAATTAGAAGAGAATATTTGTGGGTAACTTCATTATGGGAAAACAACCCAATATATATAATACATACACACACTCTTTTAGGGTTATATTATGATTATATCACATAGACTCTTAAGATAAGTCAAACTCTCAATAAGATAACTACATCTTATCCTAATAATACTTCTTACTCCATAATAATTAAAAATGAATCATTTCTTAAAATTCTAATTCAAAACCATTATAAAAACAGCTTAACTAACTAGAGAAAGTACGTCGAAGATGCCTATGGCGGATCAATGCCACAAGCTCACATCCCCGCCTCGGTGCACATCTTGACCTAGCTTCAATAATCGACCACTTCTTCTAGCCTTGTTTACTTACATAGCTAGCTTCATAACTTTCAACCCTAAGCCCGCTACAACTAGTAAACCCAACTCTCGTCGTGTCTTTCTTTACACTAAAATAAAAAGTCATTAAATGTAAGTGGTCTATTGATCCCTATGTCTTTTGATGATAACACTTACACCTTAGCGTTCTTAACTATTTCTAAGTAATATAATCAAGTTAAGCACAGTTTCCAAGTCTTGTTCAAACATTAAGGTCAGGATCTTAAAAGATAATATTTCGTGAATGATTGAATTAAATGAAAAGAGTCAAGTATAATGTGTCCTACATAAATAGCTCATTTAGAGGTTAAGAGTTCTTATTAGACTTTATAACATTGCATTATATGGTGACATATTTGGTTTTGCGTCCAAGTATGGTCCTATTCCACATAAAGCATAGTTCCTCTAATGTATATTTTATTACGGTTAAGTTTTTTTATTTTATTAAATTCTTATGTTGTGGGGGTGGTTTGATCAAATTATAATGAAGCTAATAGTTATAATAGCTCCTAATAAAATGTGGTTGTGAGTTAGTCTTTGGGTCATAAGTTCATTTCGAAAATTGCAAGAATTAACAACGATAATAAGCATATATGAATTGTCAAACATAATAAGCTTAACTAAATTAAATATACCATATAATTTGGCAATCATAAATAAATTCTCTAAATTAGTTTAGTTTCTTAAGCTTAAATTTTAAATTAAATCGCAAGTATTTTACTTATAATATTTTAAAATCAATATTTATCACTAATCATTCATACTTTATAAACAATAACAAATTAATTAAGGTATCTATCATTTAATTAAGCTACTTGGAAACTAGGCTATTAAATCATCATTGAATCCGCTTTTATTCAAGGTCATGCAATAGAGTTATACATCTCAAGAATTCATAACGAGGAAATATTTGCTATTGATATGTGCCATAATTCGTTCCTATAATCCTATCTTTACAATTTTTAGAGAGTCTACTACACAATCCCCATATTCCAAATATTCAATTGTGTAATTAACCAGTAACCACCTAGAAGGATTCACCCCCTCTTAATCTATAATTTGGAGAGGTGTGGAGGCGACTGAGGTTGATTGGTATTGACTTAAAGCACCAACTACTCACGTGGCTTACTTCCATGATTTAGAATATAAGGTTATTCTTTTGGAGGTTTGGTTAAGAACATCGATTCAATTATTAGACTTTGACAAATTAAAGTAAGCATAGAAACACCAAATATATCTTAAATGTTTTATAAATTAAAGGACCCCAGGATATAAACTAGACATATATTACTATTCAAGAACAAATATATATATATATATATATATATATATATATATTACTTCATAAACACTTGTATTTTAAAGTTTAAGATGAAAATTAAAACTTTACAATAACCAAGTATGTAGCTAAAGGCCATTTCTTAGCCACACAGGCTAGGAGGGGTTAATCTAGTTTGTTTTGTTTTTTTCATTGCCAAAAAAAAAATAAAAAATTACGATGAACATTTTAACTATAGCTACATCTATTTCTCATTTCATAATGTAACTAGGGGTGCTTATAAGTCGAGCTCGAGTTTGGCTAAGCTTGACTTGAGCTCGAAAACTCGTGAGCTAAAGACCAAAGATCGAGCTCGACTCAAAAACTCAATTTTCGAGCTTGATTAAAACTCGTTTCGAGCTTCGATTAAAGCTCATTTCAAGCTCGAGCTCGACTCATTTTCAACTCGATTAAAACTCTATTTCCAAATTGGGTCAACAAGAAGGCTAAGTTTCTTGCTTTAGTAAGCTTAATTTGGTTTTAGGTGGAGAACACTATTGAATTTATATATATACTAATTGTTTCAAACCATCTATCATTTTTTTCAATGTGAGACTTTGAGTTTATACATAAAACTTTCCAACCAACTTTTATTTTAATCCAATGTGAGACTTTTGGTATATTTATCAAACCATCTTTTATTTTATTTTAATTTTATATCTTAAGTATATTTTTCTATAAATATATACCATAAATAAAAATTCGAGTTTCTCACGAGTTTTTGAGTCGAGCTTTGATTTGCTCGACTTGGCTCGTTAACTTATCGAGTTCATTCTCGAGTCGAACTTTGCCCGAGTTTTGACCGAGTCGAGCTTTGCCCGAGTTTTGACCGAGTCGAGTTCGAGTAGCTCGCGAGTAGCTCCACTCAATACGTACCCCTAAATGTAACAATATGCGTGCATGCAAAACATATCATAAGATAATTTTATTAATATAAACTTTAGTCAAGATTCTGATTGAAGTAACTGAATAGTAAATGTTAAACTTCAATCAAACAGTATATCGAAGAATAAAGAAAATAACTTTTGCGTAAGTCAAAGGCTCATGTTTTTATAGCTCTACATAATGTTTGAAAACAGTACGCGCACAATCAACTCCATTTTAATCTCTGAATTGAAACAAATTATATTGCATGTACATGAGATCATGACAAAAGTTTCTAATTAAATATTCTTTGGAAAAGAGTTAGTTAGCATCACATGAAGTCATCTTATTTCTTCATCTTCTAAATCTAATAGATGATATTTTACATACATATAGTGACCCTTTTTTAACTCATAATGATCAAATAATTTTCTTCACTCATATTGATTCTTTTTATTGTTATAATGACTCTTTTATTATTATACTAATCATTTTTTATTATTATAGTAACCATTTTTTTACGTGAAATCTCTAGTATTGGATCTTACCATTTGAATGACCAAGATCTCTTCTTATTCTTTTTATTTTAAGCACTTTTCTCATTGAATATATATATATATATATATATATATATATATATATATATATATATATATATATATATATAAAAGTTAAAATGAGAAGGGTCCTTAAAATGAGAAGGATAAAAAGTTATTTTGGCCCTTCATCTCATACATCCAACGCATGACATTTTATTTACACATAGTGACCTTTTTTTAACTTATAGTGACCAAGATATTTTTTCACTTATAATGACCATATTCACTGTTATAGTGATTATTTTCATCATTATAGTTACTATTTTTATCGTTATAGCGTATAATTTTTTTACGTGAAATCTCATGCGTTGGATCTTACCACTTAAAGGGTCAAGATCCCTTCTCATCCTTCTTATTTTAAGCACTATATATATATATATATATATATATATATATATATATATATATATATATATATATATATATATATATATATATATATATATATATATATATATATATGGGGGAGGGATCCAATGTGAAGGGTGCTTAAAATAAGAAGAATAAGAAGAGATCTTAGCCATTCAAATGGTAAGATCCAACGCTCACGTAGAAAAAATGGCTACTATAACAACAAAAAATGGTCATTATAATAATAAAAAGAGTAACTATAACAATAAAAAGAGTCATTATAAGTGGAAAAAATTATTTGGGCACTATGAGTTAAAAAAGGGTCACTACAAGTAAATAAAATATCATCCGTTGGATTTAGGAGATGAAGAGTCAAGATGTCTTCTCATCCTTCTCATTTTAAATACTCTTCTTATTTTAACTTATATATATATATATATATATATATATATATTTTGGTGCCCTGCTGGTAGCGTACATCTTGGAAATATAGTTTCACCAAAATATGGCATCTTTTGTTGATTCATATTGGTCAATAAGAATAATAAATTGTAATACGTACTAGCAACATTAGGTTATTGAGTACCCTTTATTTTATATATTTCAACATATAATTTTCTTTCCAAATTGATTCCATACGATTTCAATTAATACACCTTTGAGCCGACATAATCATTCATAGTTACAGCTTTATAATTCTAAAAGGCGATATGCAATGTGTATAGTAATGGAAAATTGGTTGATTTTTTTAAAAAATTTGAGTAATTAACACCTAGAGAAATGAGGAAGAAAGCTCCATTTCTTCACAAAAATGTCAATGTACCAGCTAGCTAGCTAGCTAGCTAGCTAGCCCCTCATTTCACTCTACTAATGAACTGATGGTAGATTGACATGGGGGGTTTTGAACATCATATTATTGGTTGAAATTGGAAATTGGGACATGACTTTTCACCATTTGCTAATTGTGTTTGTGGTGAAGTCTTTCATACTTGGCCTGAATGCTGAACACTGGTAAAACTAAAAACGGCTTGCACAGGATAACAATTCAATCCGAATCAACTCCGTTTCGAAGGAAAAAGTATGATTCAAGTCTGTTTAAAATTTTTTGAATCCAAATCCGATAAAATAGTCTGAATCCGAATAGGAGATGGATCGGACTCGGATCTTGTACTACATCCGACCGAATATAATCCGAGTCCGATCAAATAAATTCCAACTCATATTTTAAATTTTTTTATTTATTATTTTATATGAAAAAATATTAATTGATTAATTATAATTTTTTTTATTACTAGTGTTTTTCATTTTGTAAAAACAATTTTTCTTAATTACAAAAAAGGCCCATTATATAGTATTAAGGCTTAATTAGAGGCTTTATTTTGATCAAAAGTTATCTAAGAGGACGCTTATTTTTTATAACTTGTTTCTTCTTTATCATTTTCTTAGCCACCGATGTGGAAAAAACTTACATAACTTTTCCCTTTTCAACTTAATTTGTCATCCTATATACGGAGTATATAATTTTATACATGACATTAAATTAATCAACACATGCTTTTACTAACAATCAAACATGGTTTAAAACTTTAATTAGTATAGTATTATTTTAATGGCAAGTAATTATAATGCCAATGTGTACTTCTTATCTTTCATTTTATTTTCTTATTTACACGTTCATTCTTTTTCTTAATTATTTAAAATGAATTGACCAACAATTTCATTATTATTTTTGTTGTTGCATTTGAGAAATATACTCCTCCTTTTTGTTAATCATTATTTCTTACATGTCTTAACTTGTATTTGAGATTAGACTAACTTTTAAAGTTGTAATTATTTACTATAAAATTTAAACAATAGAGATTAGCTAAAATAATTTGGTTTAATACTTTATAATTTTAACTTTTAAACTATTTTAAAAATATTTTATAAAAGTTATTGCATGTATTCTAAAAAAAGACAGGAAAGCAAGGGTTAACAAAATGAAATCATGAGTAGGCTTACCAAGCTAAGCCAATTCACCAAGATGATATTATAAAAGTATAATTAGTATCAAGAATCAGGAAATGTGCTTGCAGCACCTTATATTATGGGTAATTAATCATGAAAGCTAAGGTTTGTTTACTTCCAAAATTGCGGAAAACAGGTAGATAGCCGTGTATAGAGGACTATTATTTCCAGGCGACCATATCCCATAGTAGAAAATGATCCATTATTCTACAGACTAAGATAATATCTGGCTTAATAATATGGATCTTTTAACTGCAAAGGATCAGAGGACCTGCATTGTTGCATGGCTGCTAAGTTGAAAGTTTGACCTACTGTTAAGAGCCCCTTTGATATTACCCAAGTTCAATCATGCGCCTCTTTTCTGTGAAAATGTTGGTCAAATCCAAGGGATCATAAAGCCATAGACTTAATCGAGAGTTTTTTGGTGGCCATTGTGGTCAACTGTCTATCATCTTTCTGATGCTTTTCACACCGTCAGTGATTAAAGATTCAATGCCAAAAAAGTCTATAAATTTGGAAAATATAATTGACTCGTAACTTCATTATCCATCTTTAATATAGGTTGATTCAATAATCTTCGCTTCATAACTAGTGACTAAATACCTATGTATTAATACTGTAATACGGAGTATACTGATTACATCATATATCGGAAACCAGCTTTATTTGGTTGGCTTAAATTAGCGTTCCAAACATTGAATCTTGTTCATTTAAAAACCGTTAAATATGGGTATGGATTACCCCTATCACTAAGAGAGAAAGAATCCACTTATAATGTTCATGAGGATTCGGCCCTAAAATTATATGAGTATGATTTGTATAATTTATAACTTTATTAGTTGATTTGGACCCTTATTATTGTCATATGGCCCTCCCCCAAAATAAATAGATAAATAAGATTAGAATTGCCCACAGAATTTGAAATAGAGTGAAGTGCGACCTACGTAAAGGAGCAATGACTCGCAAGTCTCAAGTCTTAAGTCGCAAAGTGTAAGAGAATGAAGTGCATGGCATGGCATGGCATGGCCAATAATCCCAACTTACACGACGAAGACTCTTAGAAGGCGAAACATCGACTTTTGGTATAATTGTGTCTTCTTTCTTTTTCTTCTTCCTTTGCATTATTGTTACGTTCTCAACTAACCTTCAATATTCGGTCCAATCCAAAATGAAGATGTGGTCATGATTTTTATTGAGCAGGTGACTTGACTCGTATTATAGAGTAACCATTTAATTAATTACAGGTCTAGACTATTTGTACGACATCCAAAGTATATACTTTATCCTAGTCCACTGATCTATCAAAGGGGTTGCCTATTTCATATCGGATATATGTATTAATTAGGAGTGAAACGAAAATTTTTACTTTTATTTAGTTGTACTTCTGTGAATTAAAGTTGTACTTATAATATGAGGTTGCACTATTTGGATATAAAATTATACAAAATTTAACAATTTTTACATAGATCCCTTTTTTTATTTATTACCTTCATTTTCTTTCAAAAGTTGTACTATTTAGAATCAAAGTTGTAATATTTGTAAATAAAGTTATACTAATAGACATGAAATTGCCCTTTAAAAAAAAAGGAAATTATATTTGTTTTCGCATGAGCCTTATCCATTTACTTTAATTTTTGTAATATTTTTGGATTTTTGTATGATAAAAAAATCTAATATATATTTTGTAAACATATATTAGATATATTAGAGGATATTTAATAATATTTGCTTCCCTCCATTTAAGTGTCATTTTTATTATCTATGAGGATAAAAAAAAAATCTACTTGACCCTATACTACTTTGTAGGTCAATTCAAGTCCGACGGACTTGAGACTCCGAATGGAGAGAAAATTATTGGTAAATTATATATCAATGAACTATTTAAAGATGTTACATGTAAAGTATGTCATTCTGCTAATATGGGACCGATATAAAAAAGTTGAGATAATCCTACAAGTATTTTACATACGTATTGTATAAAAATATTATATTTAAGCATTTTTTAATTTTTCTTGCAATACTTTGTTTTGAATTAACCTAAAGTCTAGTAACACTGACTTTGTAAATGTTTGAAATTACATTAATGGTAATGCACATTCCTTATCCAAGGGCATTCAGAATGAGTTTATTATTAATTGTAAGCATTTTGAAAATTAATTAAAATAGATGTTTATAGCCAAGGTAGATGGTTTCAATCACTCCTAAAATTTAGTAGGATCCTATTATACCCATGATAAATATATAAAGGCATTCCTTCATCGAGTTTGAAATATTCTAAAACAATTGAGATATTTAGAAGAATTTCTGAAATTGAAATAAAAGTACGTAATATTTTATTGGGTCATATAAGGTTGTTTGAAACCTTTTAATTAGCTTAAATACGATATCCAAAGGTCTTAAAATGAGCTTGGAACCCAATTGTACAAGTTTTGGAGTCTTAAAATGGTGTTTAGAGTCTAAGTAGATGATTTTAATCACTCATAGGGTATAATATGACCATAATATGACTATGTAATGTAAGACCCATGAGCTTATCAAGGTGTTCTCCTATTGGGTCTAAAATTGCATATAATAACCAAATCTTGAAAGTTATAATACACTATTTTTGAGATACCAACTTCGAGCATGAGATCGAGCTTCTCTAGAACACAAAGACATGATTGAGTTCAGCTTGAGTAAGAACATTAAAGTATTGCGCTCTAAAAGTTTTCAAATAACTCAATTAACTTATGCTTAGGGGTCATAGATATACAACAATATTGTCACAAAAAAAAAAAAAAAAAAAAAAAGCTGATGGAATAGTTGACAGGCGACTTTGTTATGGCCACAACATACAACATTGAGCAAGTACGATTAATTATTTAAGTTTTAAGGAAAAGATAAGATATCAGCTGTCAATGATATCATGTTATAGAAGCCAAGCACAAGATTTTCCAATTAAGTCAATGGAACCAACTACTCTCCTACAACAATAAAAAAAAACGTAGCTTTCACATTTGGATGCCTTGTTGTTAACCTCAATGATGGGATATTGTTTGGACTTATTTTTTATATATATATATCTTTTTCAGTTGTCATTTAATTTTTTACTTTTTAATATTTACAATATTACCATTAATATAGAATCAATCACATTCATTTAAATATAATAAATCAACAAATATTAGATAAATTCTTATATAAGAGAAATTTTCATATAATTAAAGGGTTTTCATATATATATATATATATATATATATATATATATATATGCGCGCGTGGGTTGTGTTAGTTTCAATGTTTTCAAATGTCCCATCCCCATTATCCCCAAATCCTAACGTATATCTTCCGGCATTTATTTGATTTGATGGTTTAGAAGCAGAAAAGGATGGTCCTTGATGTTGTTGGTTGAGAATTAATGACTTTACGAAGAAATTCAACGTTGGGTCCTCCACGTCTTCGAGAATTCCGTGACCTTTTTCCGTATCTACTTGCCAATTTGAGTACAATTTTTGGATTGTGACCCTTTTCTTTTACTCTAATGCAAATCAATTGCATTAAGTAGAAACCATAAGAGAGGGCCAAGGAGATCATTCAAGTTGTTAATGGGCATTTGGGCCAGGTTTTGTGGGCTTCAGTCGATTATTAGTACTCGCCATATAATTGAATTCGTCACCGATCATTTTAGTGAATAGGGTGGCTGTATGTTTGAGATAGAGCCTATGACCCCCTCCCACCTCCTTCACCAGTCTAAGCTGGATCCATTTCTGGCCTCCAAGCCCGGTTCCACGTGCACCTTGACATCTACAGAGTATTACTTAGATACAAAAGCTAGGGGGGTGACTGGGTGAGGGTAGTCCATATTATATTCGCAGTATACCGGCGGGTTAGGGTCGGGATGGGCCATAAGCAAAACGAGTCGGGCTGGCCGGGTCAAAGAAGATGCAAAACGGGTTGGGCCAAAGGAGATATATAATTCATTACCTTATAGTGTTTAAAAGTCTTGAAAACCATAGACCCATTATTGACCCATTAAAAACTTAATAAAACATGATCCTTTAAGAGAATGACCCATTAAGCCTATTATTGATTAGACCATTTTACAAACGGGTCGACCAAGGGCCCTTAACGGACCCCGACCCAATTGAACAGGTCTAATTCGCAGCACCAACACCAAGTCTCACATCCACAGCACCGACTTCAAATCATTTCGTTGGCTGTATCTTTGCAGTATGAATGTTGGGCGTAACAACAGAGGTTTTTGGGTTTACGGGTTCGTTTGTAACTAATCATGTATTTAATTTGGCCTGCTCATTAGTCACGGTGACCTATTTCTTATTTATTTTGGAAGTTTATGGGGGAAGATTTGTTCTTGTATTTCTGACTCGTGTATTTATGGATAATTTTTTGCTCATTTTAAAATTGAGTAAATAAGTAAAATATATCGTTAGGTATCTATCTATGCATTTGGTCGAGTCAGGGCCGAGATGGGTCGCAAGCAAAACGGGTCAGGTTAGGGAAGATTCAAAACGGGTCGGGTCTGGCCAAAAGTAGATACATAACGGGATGAGTCGAGTCGGGCCATCCAAAGAGAGTATAAATTTTATCTATAAAGAATGATAGTTTACATGTATCACCTTCAATCTTTGGTAGTGGACCATCGACAAGTAAGTGGAAATAATTCATTACATGATAGTGTTTAAGAGTCTTGGAAATTATTGGCCATTATTGACCCGATTTGACTCATTAAAGACTTAATAAAATATAAACTTTAAAGAAACCGATCCATTAGTCTCATTATTGATTAGACTCTTTTATAAATGGGCCGGTCAAGGTCGCCCCTCACATTTGAACCGGTATATTTAGGTACATCTAATTAGAGATGTACTTGGTTGCATATTAAAGATAAACTAAGTAATCATTTTAGTCAAGGTTTCACCTATTTTGTCACCGAAAATAATATCAAAAAATTAGGAGGGGAAGCAAACAATCGTCATATGGGTTAAATAACTTCTTTCACGTGGATCGTATGTTTACTTTGACAGAGTTGTTTGACTAGAGGTTCACTACTTTGAACATGTGTGAAGGTTTTAAATTTTGTAATTGTAAATTTTCGCTGCACTGAGTCTTTTAGGCTTATTTTTTGGATGCTACGGATAACCGCATGTTGATTGTTCTAGAGTATTTTACAAATAATTTGTATATTTTGGTTCAAATTCAGATTAAATATCTTGCAGATTAATTTCATAAAGTGTCTATGTTTTGAACTAATTACTTGAAGCACTTTGTAACCAAAATAACCTCTTTTGTGTAGATTAATTAATTTAAAATATTAAGATGTTTTTTTGTATATAATTGTCGGCCAAAAGGAAGATTATTATTTGGCAGGAAATTACTAAACTTGTGGCAATACATATGTAACAATCTAAAGGTTTAACATGTTTATGTCCAAGTAGGTCCAAAGAAAGGCTTTACATTTGATATGAATTTATTGTTAATATTGTTTACTACACCAAGAATACTATTTACAAGTTAATTTTATGTTCAATGACTAAAATTAATGTTGTGCTAGGTATCTTGGATGGGTTTTAATCCGTTATTCATATTTGGATTATGGAAATTTTTATGAGCTTGTGTTTATTTGTTTTGTTCTATTTCAGTTAGTACGTTCAAATTTCATATCTTTATTTATCATATGTGTGACGTTTTCTTCCATCAAGGGCCTACAAGTAAAATAATTGTTGTTTCAATGACTTCTAATGGTTAGTGTAATAATCGGATTGTAAGAGCAGGGTGCGAACGCCTAGGGCCCAGGGCTCGTAAGGGCCAAAAAATAATAAAATAAATTATGATTAGATAAATTTAAAAAGTCTTAATTAAATTTTTAAGGATAATTACTTTAAAGAATTTATGATATTAATTTTATAAAATCTTATAAAAAATAAATTTAGTCTCTTATCAATATTATTGTGTCCTATAAGTATACAAATATTTCAAATTTAAGATTCATATTTTAGTTTTTTGATAAAATGCAATCAAAATTTTATCTTAGTAGATATTATGTATAATGATAATGGTAGGTTTGTATGTAGTAACATCTTGGATATTAAATTATATATTGTGTACTACATGTATGCTCTGGCATTAAAGTTGGATTTTCGAATTTTGCAGCTTTATGATTTGCTAAATATATCTTTAATATTCAATGAGACACCCAATTATTAGAGGTTATAAGTATTTTATTAACACTTATTTAAAAGCTAAGCATCATCATTATTCTACTCTATTTGATTAGTTTGCTTCTAAAAAGATATTGTTTAATTTGTAGACCTTGTGTGTACCTTTTTTTAAAATAATTTTTCCAATTATTTTTACAATGGCTAAGTTATTTTATGGATGAAATTAGTAATATAAAACAAAATAATCATATTATATATAATCATGTATTTACTACCCGCAATGGATAATGGAGAATTTTACGCGTAGAACATAAGGGTTCATAAATATTATTACGCCTAGAGCCTCTAACTTGTCAGGACCGGTGCTAAGAGCAAGTGAAGTATGTACTTATCGTCTCGTGTGTGTTAAGGGTGTAAATGACCCTGATTAGTATAATTTGTAATAGTATGTAGTATTAATATTTATTTTACCCGATGTCAAGAAAAAGAAAAAAGTCATATATAGCTATGGAATTGAGCAAGATTTATGTATTATTATATCATATATAGCTATTGTCATATGAGATATATAAATATATATATATATATAAGATATAAAAATACAAAAAAAAATGTATATCAGGTATAGACATAATGATCTCAGATATAGAAATAAAATTACGAAAAATGGCCTCTCATATATTTATATAAGGTATAGAATAATAATTTCTGAAATTGAAATGTCTCATCTTGGTTAAAAATTAAAGGCACAAAAGTAAGACTTCCTCATGCATTTAATTACGTTACGGTATCTTATCCAACAAAATTCAACCAGTTCATGATAAGTTACAACTACCAAAAGGAGAAAAGGACTCTTAGTGAGCTCATATCTCATGTGTGCAAGAAAAGGAAAGGCAAGCAAAAGAAAAGGGAAATGAAACAATAACAGGATAAATCTATGTTAAGACTGAAGGTGGTGGCTATATCTTGAAGAAGGATTGTACGATTGCTTGACATTCAATGAATGTAACGTTTCTTAGTTTGGTTTGTTTCGAGGTTAATTTAGCTTCTATGGTGGCTGGATTCTCTCGCATATGTACTGTGTTCCTATGATGTAGCTAGGTTCAAGTCTATTGCTTCTTATGATGAAACTTTTCAAACAAGTTCAAGAGGTACAAAGTTAAAATTAACCAATGAGAAATTCAGAATTCAACAACATTATGGCACAAATGTTAAGGGCATATATCTAAGCAAAGAATTCCAAGACTTGTGTCAAATGGAATTCTTGATTCTCTAGCTTGATTTTTCAGATTTTCAACCTTGTGTTGATTGTATTAAGGGGAAGCAGATAAACACAAGTAGTTTGGAAGCCCATCGGGTTATGAATCTATTAAAACTTATTCATATGGACGCATATAGGCCTTTTCTTACACGGAATTGGTTAACAATATTTTACCACATAAGACGATTTTTCTCTATATAATTATCTTTAGGGTAATTTACGAAAACTATCACGTAAGTCACCAACTTATAAGAAACTATCAAGTAATAAAAATCTTGTGCAAAGTTACTATTAAAAAGTTTCATTTATACGATTTATACTACCTTCAGATGGTTTTCTCGCTCTTAACCCGATTTTATGACATTGACTAGTCACGTGACTAGCATAAATAACCTATTTCCCTCCCTTTCTTTCCCTCTTTTATTGACTAGGGCTTGACACCCGTTAAAACTCCCAACAACATTAAACTACCTACCATTACAGGCGTGCAGCAACTTAACTCATTGAATAAAAATTTGGTAAGTGTGGACAAATCAACATGTCATTTAATTAGGTAGCATAAAGGTAATTTCATACCTCATTCTCTACTTCTTTTGTGACTAGTAAACCAGGTCAAATTCAAGGGTATGAATTACGGAGTAGATACAAAAACAATTAGTAGCTAGTCCGTTAGATGCTCTGAAAGGTCAAGAGACTATGTTAAGAGATAAAAAATCCACATGTGAATTGAGACCGATTGTCCCACATTGAGCAAATAAGTGAGAGTTAAATACTTTATAAGGATAAGAGACAACTCCTCCTATTGTATATGGTTTTAGGATGGAATCCTATTGGACCTTATAAGTGGACTCTCTCTCTTGGTGACGGGTGCGGCCCAGACCCATATTTAACATGATATCATAGCCTGACCCATGATTTGGGACCTTTAATGGCTTTAATGTACACTGGACCAAATTGAAATAAACTCACATGCGAGGGAGAGTGTGTGAAGAGATAAAAACCCACATGTGAGTTGGGACCGATTGTCTCACATTGAATAAATAAGGCTAAGAGACAACTCCTCCTATTGCTATATGGTTTTCGGATGAAACTCTGTTGGACCTTATAAGTGGACTCTCTGTTTTAGTGACGGGTGCAGCCTAGACCCATATTTAACAGACTAACAAACGTTTAGATCTAGGTTCATTGAGGATGTCGTGTTTGAGATATAATATTGATTTTGCCGCATCATATTCGGCCTCAGGGTCTAAGATAATGCAATGTAGATAAAACATGTATTTTAGTTAAGTAGTAACGAGTGCAAGAATGATAAACAATTATAAATATCATACAAACACACATAATTTACATGGTTCATTAACAATTTGTTAGCTATGTCCATAGGCAGAGGGGGAACATATTTTATTAATATGTGAAAAGGGAGGCGAACATACAACAGTCATATATAATACAAATATTAGGTTAACATTAAATAAAATCCCTAGAAAAAAAACCTAATCAATCTTGGGCGAGACCCCGTCCCCCAGACATTTGTGAAAACCGAGTACATGAATATATAATTCGTAGTATGACAAGTTAAAATACTTTTGATATAGCTTTGTAACTCGATTCAAAACCGCTCTCAAAGATATATATATAATAAAAAATCAATCAATTTACTTCACGATTTCACTTCTAGAATGATGAGTCCAGCTCATTTAATTTTGTAAACAGTTTGATGGCGTTTCAAAATAATCGACGCATCACATTAAGATGGACTAAATAGTTAACTGTGAAATGCATGCAAAACTTGAGTGGTACCACTTACATTATTAGATGTAGAAATTTGTCATCAAGGAAGTATATCTATGCCAAAAAAAAAAAAAAAATAAATAAAAATTTGAAGTATGCGAACTTCAAACATCACTTCCACAGTTCATGACAGAATACACGTGACTAGTAGTATGTATAACTTCATACCAATTACTCTGTGTGTAAATGTTAATACAGTAAATACAAATGAAAAAAAAAACAAATTTAACCAATCTGAATTTGATAGAGCTTCCACCAATGGTCACCTATCTAGGAATGCTCTCTTTTTTATTGGTCCCACATAATTTCACAAAATAATCAATATCCAACCGTTAGAAATATTATGGACATTAATTTGCTAGTATATAGTTATATGCATGGTAGATTGGTAGTTAATTAGGATATGCTAATCCTCATTCCTCCAATAGTCCAGCCATATTCTTCATATATGTATCAATTTAAGCATAGCTGCACATGCCATTGTAGCAAAAGCTCCCTCTCTTGCATTTATTGTGGCAAGCGCCACAATTCTTTCTGTCATTCCAAACGTTAACGCACCTCCCATTGCAACAAACATCTGGGAACCTGCACCTCTGCCCACACATGCCACAGTTTAGGCTATCAGTTTTGACATTAACACACCTCTTCCCACAACAGTCAGGTCCTGGGCTTCCTTTAACATGACAAACCCTAGGGAACTTCTCGCATGTTAGATGAGCACGAGCATTATGACCACCCAGTGACGGCTTATATGGACCATAATGATGTTTCTTTGAATTGAAAAAACGACTTGATCCCCGATAGGACTCATTGCTTGCTCCTAATTCTTTGCCTTTCTTATCGTTGTGTTTGGGTTGTGCTGAGGAAACAGTAATGACAAGGGTGAAAACAATTACAACCTTCAAGGAATGCATATTGTTGGTGGAATCTAAGCCGGAATTCAAGAGCTTAGCTTGTTACGTTGTTAGATGGAGTGATTGAATGTTTTGTAAATTTTGCAAGGATGTGAATGAAATATATAGGCAGAAGACATGACTCATGCATGCATTATATTCATGCATATAAGTTGTAAGCAAAGGAGGAAAAAAATCAAAATTCAAGTGTTTTAGGCGCGGCTAGAGCTTAGTGGATATCAAACCAGAAGTTTGGTTTGTAGAAGAAATAAAAATTTGACCTTACACGTCAAAGCTGAAAACATATTCACCGTAATAATAAAAAAAAACAAAATATATAGTTGATCAAAACTAAGTTGTATATTCCATGTATCAACATAATATAAACTTCAAATGTATTTCATCTACTCTCCAAATATTGCTCTAAATACGAAAAGTAACTTTTTAAAAATACAATGGAAAATTTTTAAAGGGACAATTCAAAATAGAAAATCTTTAAAGAAATGGAGAAATTTTTGAAAAACAATCCAAAATGAAAAAGGGACGATATTTAGGAGACATACGAATATAATATAACC
The DNA here is from genome assembly GCA_026401315.1 of Dysphania ambrosioides. Lineage (NCBI taxonomy): Eukaryota > Viridiplantae > Streptophyta > Magnoliopsida > Caryophyllales > Amaranthaceae > Dysphania > Dysphania ambrosioides. Next base: position 25,514,767 of record CM048667.1, read on the forward strand.
GAAACCATTATGCCATTCACCCTTTTCAAAGGTCGTTGATCGAATTGACATGCATGCGATGTCCTTTAAACTATGTACTCTACTTTGATCCTGTTTGGTGCTAGTACCAATACAATTCATGAAGTAAAGTAGGGATAAATTATACCTACACATTTGTGATGAGTACATTAGGAGCAAATCAATTTCTTGGACATGCATCAATTAAACTACAAATAATGATGTAGTGACTGATAATATTGAGCGTAAATGATTCTTTTGCCCTCTACAAGATAGCAAGCATATACGTAAACTCGAATGTCATTAACTTGATTGTTTAGCATTTTAAAAAGGGACAAATGTGACTCTTGTAATTTGGACTGACGGAACTGAGAAGTACGTGAGGATGAAGGTAAATGGTATATAAGAGAAACCATAGAATACACACCATCTTCATTACTCATTCAATTGTCTAAAATCGATTATAATAAATCTCAATCTCTAGTGATGGCATTTGCATTTAGTAACAGTCACACACCCACAGATAAGTTGGCTATCGTATTCGTTAGCTATTGCAGTACATAGAGTAGTGGCTCCCTATGTATCTTTTTATTCGTCCGTGAGTTGTATGATGTTACTAAATGATTATATTATTTCTTATAAATAAAAGAGATTTTATAGTTAAAATTTATTTCTAAAATATATAAATTCCAAATGAAAAAAAAAGAATAGAGGGAATAAATCTCGTAAAGTAATGATTATGCAACTGAATCAATGGTAATTCATGGTTAATCACTCATTAACATCAATCTAATATACTAATGAAAAGAAAATAAGAAATTTAAGTCTTTGACTTTGAGATATTTATTGAAATATAATTCTTTTTGTCACTCGGTTTCATGAAACAAATCTACTTAAATTAGAGGAATTATCCAAGACTTTTGATGTGAGCAAGATCATATAAATGGAGGCAGGCCAATTTTCCAGCTTGGATTGAGTTAACAATGGCTATTAGTCAAATTACTTGTGTGGAAAACTTAAAACTTCTTAGTTAGTCCTTTTCTTAGCCGTTGGCAAAGCACTTTTATGTCTACTTGTCAACTCACTTTTTGTGTATGATATTTCGTCTTCTCTTTGTCTACCCACTTATATTCTTTTCATTTGACGGCTTTCTTTGTCATATATAGTCAACTTTCCCCACCCAAAAAACCCCGTCGGATTCCAAGTTACGCCTCGCCTTTAGCTTGGTATGCTGTATATGTTCCCTTATTGGATCCAAAATACTTCGAACTAACCCAAATTTAAAGGTAATCCCGTTTATGAGTAATTTTAAATAATTTTTTAAAAACTGAAATTATGATAATGTGTGTCTTAAGGTTGCCATATGAGGAGGTTTGATATTATTCACTACTTAAAATTCCGATCTCTAAAGTCTTATGTGACTTGTAATAAGCATATAATGGTTATCATCACTAGGTTTAAAACTATTCAAATTGTGCATGGTAATAAACTGCTTTTAATATATTTTCATAAACAATATTTGAAATCGAAGTAATGATATTAAAATGACTATTTATATATATAGCCAATGTAGAAAATTTGAGTCATACTTACGACATGCTATAATCTTATATTTCTCATAGTAAATCCTTTATTAGGTCTAAAACTATTCAAAATGTGCATGATAATATACTACATACTTTGAATATATTTTTTAAAATATATCTAGAATTGAGGTAATAATATTAAAATTCTCAATTATCTTACGAGGAGGTTTGAAATAATTTAAGACTTAATATTTTATTTGAAAAGGTTATAGAACGTGTTCACATTTCTACCAAAAGCATCTTGGAAAATGGTGGAAATGACTTTTGGTGGTTGAGACTCTAATCTCATTCGATAATTACTCAAGCACTAGATTTTATCCCTGGTACGATTGTAGCAGCTAGAGCTGTATAATGCCAAGCTAATTACTTAAGCATAGCATAAATGTGAATTTTGTTTTTTTTTTTTTGAACAAAAATGTGAATTGTGTTGGTTATTATTAAATATCATATTTTGATATTAGTGACCTCTAATTTTAAAATGTTAGTCAGATCTTGTTACTACTTGTAAATTGAACTTCTATTATTTTATAGCATATATATGAATTTATTGGAATATAACCAAACGTATGAAAATCTATTGAATATTGGTGACTTATAAACTAACAAATAAAATTCAATGATAATCTAAATATAAATAAATTTATGAAAGTGAAATAAAATTCAACAATAATCTAAATATAAATAAATCTATGAAAGTGATTTGTTTTACTTCATAATAAAATCAAGTGAGGAGAACATAGACTAGACTCCGTAACATTCCGCTAAGATGATATAGAAAATTCGTTGCTTTTACTCTCTCTATTCTTCCGTATTCTATTTTAATCAAATTTAGTGTGACTAAAATAATCTCATTTAAATAAAATTATTGACAAAAATAATTTTAATATCCACCTAAACTACTAGAATTATCCCTCACTAACCCTAAAAGTTTCCACTAATATTTACTCATAAATAAGTCAGTTACAAATTCTCATAAGTAATAAATGCATGTCTCATTTCTCGCTTTCTTTTTAAGGGAAAATATTTTCTTTTAAAATTATTTTAAATTTATTTTAATGAATCTTACTCATATTTAATCAAATCTTAGTTTATTTTCTGATTCTAAATGAAAAGAAAAAAAAAACAAAGAGAGTAATTTTAAACAAATTTTAACCATCCTAACAAAAACGATCATCTTAACTTCCAATGAGCAGGCTCAAAGGTCACATAAGACCCCCGCTGCCGCCTCTACCACCGTCCACCACCACCTCGAAGTCATACAATTCAACCATGAACCGCCTGTCCTCCATGGGTTCGCACCGTGAAGTACTCTCCACCTACTCTTCAATGCTCAACTCCGATACTCCTCCAGATGCTCACACTTACCCCTCTCTTTTCAAAGCCTGCACTTTCCTAAACAGATTCTCACTTGGGATTCTATTACATCAGCGTGTAATAGTTAATGGTTACTCCTCAGATTCCTATATTTCAGCTTCTTTGATCAACTTTTACTCGAAGTTTGGCCGAGTGAAGAATGCACAGAAGGTGTTTGATTTAATGCCTGAGAGAAATGTAGTTCCTTGGACTGCTATTATAGGGTGTTACACACGTTCTGGGGATGTTTGTGAGGCTGTGGATTTGTATAATTTGATGAGATATGATGGGATATCACCTAGCTCTGTTACCATGTTGAATATATTATCTGGGGTTTGTGAGATTTCATTGTTGGAGTGTTTACATGCTAGCGTAGTTCGGTTTGGTTTGAATTTTGATCTTAATTTGGGTAATTGTATGTTAAATTTGTATGGAAAATGTGGGAGGGTTATGGCTGCAAGGGAGTTATTTGATGCAATGATTGAGAGGGATATTGTTTCATGGAATTCGTTGGTTTCGGGTTATGCTCAAGTTGGGAACTTTAAGGAAATTTTGAAGCTTTTTAATAGAATGAGGACTGAAGGTATCGCCCCTGACCAACAGACTTTTGGGACTCTGTTGAGTGCTTCTGAGACTTTGCGTACGGATGCTGATTTGGGAACACTGATTCATGGACAGATTGTAACATGTGGATTACAAGTGGATGCACATTTAGCAACTTCACTTGTGGCATTGTACTCGAAATCTGGAAATGTCTGCAATGCGTTTAGAGTATTCGAAAGGGTTTTGGAGAAGGATGTGATTCTTTGGACATCAGTGATAGCTGCATTTGTACAGAATGACAATGCACACAGTGCATTAATGGTCTTTCTTCAAATGATGGATTCTTGTTGTACACCCTCTACCTCAACAATAGCTACAGTTCTTGCTGCTTGTGCAAAAATGAGTTCACTGCTACTTGGGACATCAGTACATGCGTACCTACTACGTCAGAGAATAATACTAGATATTCCTGTTCAAAATTCACTTATTACTATGTATGCAAAGTGTGGTCTTTTAAGGCAAAGTTATGCCATTTTTGACAAAATGAGTGAAAGAGATATAGTTTCGTGGAATGCAATCGTTGCAGCATTTGCTCAAAATGGTGATTTATGGCAGGCATTATTCTTGCTCAATGAGATGAGATCGATACTCCAACAACCTGACTCTATTACCATTGTTTCCATTCTACAAGCTTGTGCATCCTTGGGGGCACTTCAACAAGGGAAGTTAATCCACAATTTTGTTCTTAGAAGCTTTTCTCAGCCAAGCATCATGGTTGGCACAGCTTTGGTTGACATGTATTCTAAATGTGGTGACCTGAAAGCTGCTCATTTGTGTTTTAATCAGATGCCAAAGCATGATATCGTCTCCTGGAGCACAATTATCACAGGATATGGCTGTCATGGAAAGGGGGTGATGGCTTTAAAGCTGTATTCAGATTTTCTACTCTCAGGCATTCAACCCAACCCTGTCATCTTCCTTTCTGTCCTCTTCTCTTGTAGCCACAATGGACTAGTTTCTGAAGGTCTCAGCATATTTGAATCAATGACTGAAGAATTTGGAATTAAACCAGAACAGGAACACCGTGCATGCGTTGTGGATTTGCTCTGTCGAGCTGGAAGGCTAGGAGAGGCTTATAATTTCATTAGGAGAATGTTCTCCAATCCTACTATTGAAGTTTTAGGCATACTTCTTGACGCATGTCGAGTGAAAGGCAATGCTAACCTTGGAGAAACTGTTGCAAGAGATATCATGATACTGAAACCTACTTGTGCTGAAAGTTATGTGCAACTGGCTCATAGTTTTGCTTCGATGAATCGATGGGAGGGGGTGAATGAGGCTTGGACCCAAATGAAGGCTTTTGGACTGAAAAAGCTCCCAGGTTGGAGTTACATTCAGCATTACAGGGAAATCACCACATTTTTTAATGGTCAGATTGATCATCCATCCAATGAAGAAATGATGTGGGTCTTGGATATTCTTGGGTATCAAATGGATGAAGTGAGGCTCAATCTGAATAACAGTGATCTGAATGACATTTTCTATGAAATCAATGATTCAGTCACATGATATTTTTGGTTAATGAGGTCCTATAAGGCTATACCCAGCACCTAGAACTCAGTATACACTATAGTTTTCTTTGCAGACAACTTGGTATGCTTTGGCATTTTTCAGCTTGAAGAATCATCCTCCGGCTACTTCCTGGACTGTATTTCTGCATAACAAAGACAAGGTTATTTGGCCCTTCATTGGGAAGTTCTTGGACAATTTTCCTGGGAAAGTAGACTGATTGAGCATATGTCATATACAGGGGAGATTTTACTGTAGAAGTGATTCTTTGACCAGTAATCAATGCATATAAGAGATTGCAAGTACGTATCAAATTTCCAGAATACTATTCCTTTAACTGCTTAAAATCTAGTGGCTATAATGTCAGTTATGAAATTTATTCTGTCTACAGCGATACGGATCGACCAATGCTCCTGGCACATACTTGAGTGGCTCGTGTGAATAGGATGAAACAATTGTGAAATGCTCTTCCAGTGATGTAAGTATTTACCCATCCTGGAACTTTGTGATGAAAAGTGTAAATTTTTTTGCATTTTTTCCTTGGCCTTTAAGTTGATTTTATTAGCCTATTAGCTGAAGTTATTGTTATTTACCGTTTATATCACAAATTCCAAACAGAAGTATCTGAAAATCTAACCTGCAATCTAATATTATTCAATCAAAAGAGTACTTCACAACACCAAAGTCATTAGCAATCGTTGCAATGCTCAGAGTTGGTCAAGTTAATCATGGGCTGTGTTGGGTTGCTAATCTCTTGTCCAAGTAGTCTTATTTTACCAATTTTTTTATAATATGCCCACATGAACAATCTGGCTAGGCCCAATGTTCCCAGGCTTGGGCTGATATTTTTGGGTGTGATTGTGATCCGGCCTTGATCATCTATAGGTAGAGCCTAAACATTAGTTACCAAAATATGGGAAGCGGGTGATGGACTCGCGAATTTGTGGCACCGATTCGCACTGATCCGTGCTCAGGAAGTGGGAATCGGACCGTAATCAACTCAGTAAATATCCAAATTTAGAGAAAGGAATTTACGAAAGTTTGATTAGCATGGAAAATAGAGAGACAAGAGAGGAAGCTAAATTTCATTCATCATTGCTGACCCCTCAGCCTACAACTGATATATATATATATATATATATATATATATATATATATATATATATATATATATATATATATATATATTGTAATATTGCATTCATTGTATATACCCATAACAGAATTAGTTACATTTTATCCCCCCCCCATTTATTCTGTCCCCTAGTCAGTTATGACTTCATATTCTCTTCCTGCCACCTCAGCTCCCTTTCCAATCAGGTCATGCTCCATCGTGGAACCCTTCCTTTGTCTGATTGTATTCTCATCCAATGAAACAGTGTACTCCACCTGTTGATTTTGTCCCTCAATCTCCATCTTCATGATTTTGCCCGTATCAATGCCTCCCCTTGAGAGGATCCTTGTCCCTAAGGATCAAAGTTAGGAAATTTCTCCTCAATGAGACTAGCGTCTTCCCAAACTGCGTCTTCAGGGCCTGTATTTGACCATTGCACCAACCATTGGACCACAACATGGTTATGTCTCTTCACTCCACGCCTATCCAAAACAGCTATAGGGACCCTTGGTGCATTCGGTGCAGGTGGTAAGAATGAGGCTATGTCTGGCCGAGGTGGTACAGGATCATGGTAGGCTTTGAACTGCGAGACATGGAAGGTAGGATGGATTTTGGAATTGGGTGGAAGTTGTAGAGTATAAGCGACTGGCCCTACTCTCCTGAGAATTATGTAAGGACCGAAATATCTTGAAGCTAGTTTTTGATTCATTCTGTATTCCACAGACTGCTGCCTGTAAGGTTGTAGCTTGAGAAAGACCTAATCACCCACTGTAAAAGACCTCTCAGATCTGTGCTTATCAGCTAACTGCTTCATCCCGTTTTGAGCCTTCTGCAAATGTTCCTTGAGAATCTGGATAGTAGCCTCTCCCTCCTGTAAGCTTCTATTGACACTATCCACGTGGCAAGTATTACTGATTTAAGGGACATGAAGAGGTGGAACTTGACCATATAGCACTTCATAGGGGTTCTTTTAATGGCCGAATGAAACGTGGTATTGTACCAGAATTCAGCTAAAGCCAACCACTTTTCCCACTCCTGCGGAAAGTCGCTACACATACAGTGCAAGTACGTCTCCAAGCATCTGTTCAACACCTCTAACTGCCCATCTGTTTGAGGATGGTAGGCAATTGATAGTTTATGTTGAATTCCAACCATGCGCATCAGATCAGTCCAAAAAGTGCTGATGAAAACTTTGTCCCTGTCTGAAACAATAGCTTTCGGGAAGCCATGAAATTTGTACACATGGTCTAAATAAGCCTGTGCTACCTTTAGAGCTAAAAATGGATGTGCAAGAGAAATAAAATGACCATATTTACTCAATCTATCCACTACCACCATAATCACCTGCTTCCCTTTAGACAACGGTAACCCTTCTATGAAATCCATTGTCACTTCTTCCCACACTCTTTTTGGAATTGGGAGGGGCTGAAGTAACCCTGGATATGCACTATTGTCGTATATATTCTTCTGGCAAACCACGCAAGACTTGATATATTGTGCTACGTTTCTCTTAAGCCCCTTCCAGTAAAACAAGGACTTCACTCTCTGGGCTGTCGCTTCTATACCAGAATGGCCTCCGACTGATGAGTTGTGAAGAAAAATCAATATCTCTTCTTTTAGCTCGGGTTTATCTCCAATCACCAACCTTCCCTTTCGCCTTAATTGGCCATCCTGCCACGTGAAGTGCTTGTGCATGTCCGGCTTCGTTTGTATTTCTAAGATCAGCTTTTGTATATTAGGGTCTGATTGCCATGATGCTTGTATATCTGTAAGTAGTGTAGCCTGTAGGGATGAGACCATAACTTGCATGAGTTGAGCATCTGAAATTCTAGAGAGAGCACCTGCAGCTACATTTTCTTTACCCCTTTTATATTCGATGACATAATCCAACCCTGCTAGCTTGGCTAACCACTTCTGCTGAAAGGGAGTGACAACTTTGTGCTCTAACAGATACTTAAGACTCTGTTGATCAGTGCGAATGGTAAATGGCATGAGCATAAGATAAGGTTGCCACTTCTTAACCGCAAATACAATCACCAATAATTCCCTCTCATAAGCGGACAATGCCATGTTTCTTTCTGATAATGCCTTACTAATATATGCTATGGGTTGTCCTTGCATTAAAACGACTCCAATACTAGTACCTGAGGCATCCGTTTCAACTACGAACGGTTGCTGAAAGTCAAGGAGTGCCAATACCGGTGGTGAACTCATAGCTCTCTTCAATTGTTCAAATGCCTCTGTAGCCCCCTTGTCCCCAATGGAAACCTTTTTTCTGTAAAAGCTTCGTCAATGGCTTGCATATTTCTCCATAACCCCTAACAAACCTCCGGTAATAGCCCGTGAGACCCAAGAAGCCGAGGGACTGGCCATTTCAGTATAGCCTGAATTTTCTCTGGTTCTATCTGCACCCCTGCTTATGAAATGATATGTCCCAAATATGATATTTCACGCGCCCCAAATGAACATTTTTTAAGATTTCCATGCAAAGCGTGTGCTCTCATAGTGTCTAAAACCTTCTGTAAGTGGCTTAAATACTCCTCCCAACTTGGACTATAAATCAGAATGTCATCAAAAAATACCAGAACAACTTTCCTGAGAAATGCTTTAAAAACATGGTTCATGAGAGCTTGGAATGTGCAGGGTGCGTTTGTCAGGCCAAAAGGCATTACTAAGTACTCAAAATGGCCAAAGTGAGTCTTAAAAGCCGTCTTGTGTATGTCTTGCGGATGCATCCTGATCTGATGATAACCAGACTTAAGATCAACCTTAGAGAAGTAGTTGGTTCCCTTCAACTCATCCAATAACTCCTCAATCAAAGGTATAGGGAACTTATCTTTGATTGTCGCTTTATTTAATGCTCTGTAGTCCACGCATAATCTCCAACTTCCATCCTTCTTTCGTACCAACACTACGGGCGCTGCATATGGGCTGTTACTGTCTCTAATGAGACCCTACTCCATCATTTCCTGCACTAACCCCTCCATGATCGTTTTTTGTGTTGTTGGGTACCTATACGACCTTACATTAATAGCACTGGTACCCTCAATCAAGGGTATTCTGTGATCAAACTTGTTTCTGTGAGGTGGGAGCTCAACAGGGCTTGTGAAGACATCATCATATTTTTTGATCAATGCATCTACTGTTGGTTCTTGTTTCGATTTGTCCATCAACCCAACCTTCAATTGAGGACTAATAGTCTCTTGCTGAGGGACTATTTGTATCATGGACAGCTCACCACTACCTTGCAACAACTTATTAAGCTTCTTGCACTGAATTCCCTTTACTTTCGGCCTCATAGCTCCCCTTAACTTAATCTTCCTTCCATTCTATTTAAATTCCATCGTAAGGTTTTTGAAGTCCCACGGTACTGGCCCAGTGTCGAGAACCACTACATTCCCAAAACAACATCACTTCCACTTAGAGGAAGTAGGAGCAAGTCTGCCTTGAAACCAAACCCTTGCATTCTCCATTCAAATCACGAATGACTTTGTCACATTTCAACTGACCCCCATCAGCCACTCTAACCCACATAGGATCCACAATTTCTACCCTGCAACTCAACTTCAAGGCGGTAGGAGTGTCAATAAAGTTATGTGTGCTTCTTGTGTCTAACAAGATGTGGAGAGTTTTTTTCCCAAAATGTCCAACAGTCCTCATTGTATTGTAGGTACAATGACCATCCAAGGCATGCAACGATATCTGTGCACACGTCAATTCTTCCGATTGTTGTCCTTCCCCCGGTTCCTCCTCAAACTCCTCCTCTTCTTCCTGCATCTCTATATGATAAAGTCGAGGTTTCTTACCCGCGCACTTGTGACCCCATTCGTACTTTTCGTCACACCAAAAACATAGTCCCTTGGACCTTTTTTCGTTCATCTCAGCAGCTGTTAAGGTTTTTCTATTGAAAGCAGGTCTGTTTTGTGGTGCTTGACGGTTGTTAAGGTTTGTTTTGGGTAGGGGTAAAAAGGCAGGTAATGATTTTTGTGGTGTTCTGTGATTTGTTCTATCCTTTTGCGCAGCTTCTTGCAACTTGGCTAAGCAATGTGCTTGTTGAAGGGTTATGGGATTGAACATACGGACTGCTAATTGTATTTCTTCCTCCATTCCCCCTAAATAACAACTTAGCAGAAGAAATGTCTAATCTGCTAGCGATTCCATGGAATGCGTCATGATACTCTTGCAGTGTACCAGTCTGTCGAAGGGATTTAAGTTCTGCCATAGGATCATCGTAAAGGCTGCCAAACCTGCTAGAGATATCCTGTACATAGGGTACCCAAGACTGAGGAGTGTTATTCTTGGCATATGTTTGATGCCACTGTAAAGCTTTACCCTCCAAGTGAATGGCTGCTAGCTTGATCTTCTGTTCATCCGGAATGTTATCTAGCTCAAAGAACTGATTGCATTTGTATAACCACGATTTTAGATCCACTCCACTAAATCTGGGGAATTCTTTCTTTGTTAACCGCGTGGAATAAAAATGGGTTTGGCTATCTCTAAAGTGGTTCTTATCATTACCAAGAGTTTCACTATCATTCTTCGATCCTCCGGACACTAGTTTAGTGATTTGCATAGACAGACCCACGAGCATATCATTCAATTCAGAGATAGCTTTAGTATTTTGCGTGATATTCGTGTTATTGTTGATATAAACTTCGTTTAGACTCTTATTCTGCTCATCTAACAGTTTCTTAAGAGTTACCTCAAGCTTGCTGAGATCCCCAGTTGTTACTGCCTCATTTTCTTCTGTTGCTTCGTTGTTTTTGGAAGTTTTGGGCGCCATTACTCCGAGGATACAGTAGTGCTCTGATACCAATGATGGACTCGCGAATTTGTGACACCGATTCGCACTGATCCGTGCTCAGGAAGTGGGAATCGGACCGTAATCAACTCAGTAACTATCCAAATTTGGAGAAAGGAATTTACGAAAGTTTGATTAGCATGGAAAATAGAGAGACAAGAGAGGAAGCTAAATTTCATTCATCATTGCTGACCCTCAGCCTACAACTGATTTACATATATATATTGTGTAATATTGCATTCATTGTATATACCCATAACATAATTAGTTACATTTTATTCCCCCCTCCCCATTTATTCTGTCCCCTAGTCAGTTATGACTTCATATTCTCTTCCTGCCAGCTCAACTCCCTTTCTAATCAGCTCATGCTCCATCGTGGCACCCTTCTTTTGTCTGATTGTATTCTCATCCAATGAAACAGTGTACTCCACCTCTTGATTTTGTCCCTCAATCTCCATCTTCATGATTTTGCCCGTATCAGCGGGGAGGGAGACAGATTAAAAAAAAATTCCTTTAAGAAAAACAGATTAAAAAGAACATTTTTTGCACAAGATTAGGCTTCTATGGCTAGGTTATTACCCATGAGTCCAGATTTGATTGCCAAGCATTAAATGATATAATCCAAAATAAAGATTTGAAAATTAATAGAAACAGCAACAGAAGAATAAGAATATACGTACGGTTGGTTTAATATTATTGAAAGCAGAAAAATGATACATCAAAAGAGAGGGGATGTGATATTCAGTCCAAGATTGATGAAAATGGCAACAGGAATTCTTGGGATGTGTGTGATTGGTTACACGGTGGGTCTCCCGCTCTATTGGCAAAGCCATGCTGTTTTTGCTCACTCTTCCTCATCTTGCCCTCGTTGCCATTATGATTGTTCTTCCTCTTACCCTTTTATTTCCCTCGCTCAAGTTAATCTAATCTTGTTTGTAACCCAGTATAATTACTATGAATTGCATTGTTTTCTACTAGTCCTAACTGAATAGGAGTTTGGATGCGTACATCTGTGTCTTTAAAAGTTTTTGTGGTAGGAACTTTACAGGATGTTTTTAATATGAATTTTAGCTTGATAGAAACAAAACACTTTTCTTAAGGATTCTGTCAAATAGAAATAGAGAATGAAATAATTAGAAAGATTCTTAGAATCAGTTCTTCTAGAAGGATCATCTATAAAGTAAGTTGTTTTGAATTGAATGCATTCCTACAAAATGTGACAGGTGTTATGAATGACATCGTCTTTTTGTAATTTTGTTCCCGCCCTTAAATTAGAATCTGGGAATTTCTCCATTTTCCATAAAGAAGCTGAATGAAATCAAAGTTTCATGTATGGGTTTGAATTAGAGAAATTAAGAAAAAAAAAAAAGAAACCAACTTTGACTACAACCCCTTGCCTTCCAAGCTAATGATGCGCATTTGATTCCTGCTACCCACTCTATTCTATATTAATTAATGCATCATTGAGTTGAATACACTATTCAAAAAAAGGGTCTCTATCTTGGATGTATTTTGAAAACAAGTTCTTTGATTAGGATTATCTTGATGAGTGTTGCATTTGTAATTTAACTCTTTGTATCAATATGTGCTTTGAAACAATGCGTTCTCAAATTTTGGTAACGTTGTCAACAAACTCGTACAATGAGTCACAATTTACGAAATGGACATTTTAAAAAAAAAAATCTAGTTACACATAATATAATGTTTTTTGTTGGTGCACTATAGTATGATAATTAAGAAGGATAAATCTATTGACATCTTGCCTATGACAAATCTGTTTTAAGGCATGGGACGTCACAAGGTTGTTACCTGAATGTTATGGTTATTATCTTGGATCGGTAGATTCTGGATTCCCGTATATTGCGGCATTAAGTTTTTTTTGTTCATTTGAAAGCATTTCAGTTATTCACTACTCATATACATCTTGCTTCTTTTTTCAATGAATCAAACATTAATCTTTTCATCTTCTATTCAACAAGATTTTCTCTTTTATTACTTAATTTTAATTATACATTACTTACGAAACAGATAATCTACTAATTACTTGTTAGTCCTGTACTTTTTACCTGATGGTAAATTTTCCTTGTAGGATTGAACCAATCCTTTACAGGTTAGGCTTTTAAGAATTAAGATGATGAGTCATGGTTTGTTTCAAAGGGCTTACATAATGTGGTGCCTTAATAATTGTTTGATCATATGCTATACTATGCTTCTTGACACCTTTACACTTCCAGATTGTATGAAGCATGATCCTGAAGTTCGTAAAGAGATGGAGATGCAGTTCAAGGTTCTTGTGGCAGACAAGCTGAGACAAAAAGGGGCCGAGGCCTCAGAAAACCATCGAACATCTGATCTAACGTTGCTAGTAGCTAAGAAGATAGCATCTCAATACCAAAATGAAGCAGACAAGTGCAACTCCAGAATGGAAACTTGCGAGGAGGCAAGAGAAAGAGCTGAGGAAGCCTCAGAAGCACAGAGGAAGATAGCACGATGTGGGAGCAATGAGCACACCAAAAGCATGAATGATATCGTTGTAAGAAGAGCTTGCAAAAAGAAATGATTGATGTTATGTCTAGAAGGTAATCTGGGTGCTGCTAATACCGGGTAAATTTTTAATATTAGCAAAGTTTTGTGAGAAACTATCTGGAAAATCAATTCATGTCCTTTATGAGTTATGACACATTGAGCTAAGTTTTTATGAAATTTGAAAACAAAATAAATAACCGAGTATTCCATTGGCAACAATGAGGGCATGTTTATGCTGGTGCATGAGCTGTTTGACCAGAAATTGACCACTGCCCAACTAAAAACCTGTTTCTTTTGTTGCAGAAATGGGAGTAAATCTAGCCTGTTTTCCTATGGTTGAAATGTATTAGACATGCTCATGTATCATTACGGATCAGGAGAGCGCACTATGATTTGTATCCTTTGGCGCGTTTGCATGGTGAACTGATGAACTCGCCTTTTTTATTTATTCGTATCGTAAGAGTTAAGACAAACTCAAAGAATACAAGGTGAACTCTATGAAATAGCTTGAAAGCTTGAGTTAAGTTATTTCGTCGACACCTCAGTTTACAAAATTCCCAGTGACTGATGACTTTCGTTTTCTTGGCTTCATCTATCATGTCAATCCAAAAGAAATGAACCACACCCTTTACAATGAAGTTAATCCTTACCTAGCTCATCAGTTCATCGATCTGGTGTCTTCTTTCTCATGAGCTAGTGTTAAAAGTGTTAGAAGCTAGGCATGGCAGTGCCAGCACGCCAGTTGAGTAGGCCTTGCGCGGCATGAGCTCGGAGGTGGCCCGATTCGGTACATTGACCATGTGTGTGGGTCACGGGTCATGTTGCAAATAGGGAAAAAGGCTTGAGCCCGCTAACAGTCTAAGATTTTGGTCTGTGTGTCAACCTGTGGGTGGTTTTCAATTTTTTTCCCAATTTAAATAATTATTGCAGCAGTGGTCTAGTCGGGCATGGCCCGACATGGGCCATGCTGTGCCATGGGTTGAGATATGGGACTGGTTGGCCCGATCCTACCTGATGAGGTTGTGTACGAGCCGGCACGATCATAACGCATTACCTTATGCCGTAAGAGACAAAAGCTGAATGTCATGTGACAAAAGAAGGAAAATAAATGCACAGCGTCCATCGGTTTTACCAACGACTAACCAAATTTATTGGTGAGGTATAGTTTTGAAGATTTATTGGTTTAATGAGGAAAGACCAATTGCAATAATAAACTGAAGTTTATGACACACAGTTCATGATAAATTTTGCTCAATTTATAGGAGTTTTTCTTTGTTCTGGTCATATTCACCAATAGATTTCTGACAGGCATACAACACTCTGGTATTCAACTCTCTACAGTCAGAAGTTGTAATGGCTACCCTACTTTCAAAGTTTCAATCTCATGTCCTCCACTCAATTTTATACAATGGTACGGTTTTATATTTATTAACAGGAAATCATATGCTACCATAACAGTATCAATAAAGTGCAACACAGCAAGGTAACGTTTTATGGACTGAAAGCAATTTTAAGGAATTTTTTTACAGGTGAGGAAACCCGATAGCAGATTAATTTTACTTCGGTTCCCTGTAAGAAAGGTTAGAGAGGAAATGAATAATGGAA
This sequence comes from Dysphania ambrosioides, assembly GCA_026401315.1. Lineage (NCBI taxonomy): Eukaryota > Viridiplantae > Streptophyta > Magnoliopsida > Caryophyllales > Amaranthaceae > Dysphania > Dysphania ambrosioides. Next base: position 25,529,861 of record CM048667.1, read on the forward strand.
TTGGATATGGCTTAATAGATGTCTGGATGGTAGGAGAGAGGGATTTAGGGAGGAAAATGTGGCACTTCCAACTTTTAAGAGAAAACTCTGTAACTTAACAAAAGAAAATAAGTTTACGGAATAATAATACAATAAGGTTATTGTATCGCTAATAAAAAATACTCATCAATATAAGAAATGTCACTCCTATAACAAAAGAGATTTTGTAAGAGATCGTCATTTAATATGATTTATGTGTTCCTAATTTACTCAAATTTTAGTGATAAGTTTATAAATAAGCCATAACGAAACCATTACAAAAATCCCATCATTTTCTAATAAATCAAATAAGTTTCCATTACATGAAAATTATATAAAAACATTTGGACCCTCTCATCAAATTAACACAAATCCGCATTAGACACCGAGATAATGAAAGGCATGAGACACTGAGACAATAATAAATGACATATCCGTGAGTAATATTTTTTTTGACAAAATTTATAAAAATCAGTCTTAAATAAAGGGCATTTATGTCCCCTGAAATGTTACATGAAGCAAAATTTACTAGCATAGCACTAGTGCAACAAGATTAATTGAGTCCCCATGGGTCGGTCTGCCATGACTATATAAGTATATACGTAACACATTCTTTCTGCTCTTCTCCGAATAGAATTTCAGCGAGAAAATGGAAACCTGGAGAGTAGTGAAATTGCATCTAATTGTAGTGATCCTTGGTTTGTGTGCTGCAAGCAATGAGGGTAATCTGTTGGCTTACAACTACTATGAGTCTTCATGCCCATATTTGGAAGAGATTGTGAGAAAAGAGATGCTAGGCATCCTTGCAACTGATGTCTCTGCTCCAGCTGCCTTTCTTCGCCTCTTGTTCCACGACTGCCAAGTTCAGGTTTTCCCTCCCTTGTACTCTTTTTTGCCACTCTATGCCATAAGTCGTACTCATTAGCTACTTCGTCCCCTTCATATTATTTGTTTCTGCTCAACGATTAACTTATAGTATTTCCTGAAGTAGCTTTTCTTGTTGCTTAAATTGCATACTATAAGGTATCGTTGACATACTTAAAATGCAGGCAACAGTAGTGTTTGGGATTGTGGATGTCCTTGAGAAACTATTGTGGTCGTGATATGCAGATTAAGTTGCTGTGCTATGAATTTCACACTTAAGGGTTTGCAATTTATGATTGTGTATAAATGAATCGAGAACTTTACATACCACTTTTTTCGCTCTTCTTCTACCCCTCGAATAAGGGACGGACTGCTAGCTTTTAGACATGAATTATCAACTAGCAGCTGAAAACTTGCTGTATCAATCACACAAGTACTTCAATACAATAAAAATTGACCGTGTCGAGTTATAGACTTGGACAATTACGTATTCTCTTTGTCTCTTAATGTTTGACCCATTTTGACCAAAAAACTCTTATAAAAATGGTCAAATGGGACAAATATTAAGGGATAGAGGGAGTAAATAATAATGGAGTTAGAGAGGCGTGTAACTTTGGGTTGGTTAGGGATATGATTCCAGACTTTCAGGAGTCCAGGTGAAGTTTTTGGGTTTTGACTAGACTAGTAGGGGAACCCCGTAATTGTCTTGGCATATCAGGGTAGCACCCTAACTTACTCATCTACGGAGTACTCTGTAGTAGCAATTCATAAGAACACGCAGGGGAAGAATGTACAATTGTATAAATCAAGAAAAAAAAAAAGGATTGGTGTACTTCACTAGTGGTGCATAACCAGTTGACAAAGTACGTATTAATATAATTACTAATGAGTAGTTAACTCAACAACATACGGATCGAACTTAAAATTAGTGCATATATAACCTTAATCAACAATTACTTCGTATATTCTCATAAATGCCTCTGCTATTGGGTTTTGGAGAGTCACTTCAAAAGTATATGTGTGGTCTTTGAACATCAAATTACTAGCCCTAAGTTTATGATATTTCATGTCCATACGTTCCTTACAGACTTTATATCTCGATCACGTACCTTCTGTGAATTCTAACAAATGTCAGTTGACCAAATACGCCAATTTACACATTTACGCGAGAAGCAGGACATTTTCATTTATTTCCTTGTTGGTCTTATTTTTTTTATGATATGCTTTACGTTTAGTTATAATAGAACGTATACATGCTATGCGCATACATTCAGTCCTTAATAATGATCGCCTTCTTTGACGGGAAAGTACTACCCTTTTATCTAGCAATCTCGATTCTACCTAGTGACTGTAGATTTAGTGGCATAACCAGTCGTTGGGCTATCACCATTCATCTTTATTGGTCCTAAGTTATTAATTAGACTGATGGTTGATGGTTGCTCGCTTATGTACTGATGTACACTCGTCTGTTCCCACTTTTATCGCAAACTTTTTGCAATTATTGCATCTAGTAACTTAGGGGTGGTTACCTAACTTAGTTGAGCATTAATGTTTGAGTTTGTTGTACTTCGGATTTTTTATGTAAAGAGAGTTGCAAGCGGTAAGGCAACAACTCATGTAGACGAGATTTGATCTTAGATTTTGAATACCACCTTTCAAGACTTCAACCTTGACATCCATTTTACTTTGTATTTGAGTTTATGCTTGTTATGTTTAGTTATTCCACTTGATTAAAATGCTGTGTTTGCAATGAAATTATGGACTATGATGATGACCTAATTCAAAAATATGAATATGTCGTTAGATGTCATCCATGTATAACAGCATTTCTCATGATAAGACCTTACTTGTAGGGATGTGATGCATCAATTCTACTGAATTCAAAATATTCTGAAATGAAATGCTCCAAGAACTTTGGGATAAGGAAACTTGAAGCAATTGATAGAATAAAATTCTTCTTGGAAGCTGCATGTCCAAGACAAGTCTCTTGTGCAGATATAATAGCTTTAGCAGCCAGGGACTCTGTAGCACTCGCAGGTGGACCTTTCATTCCAATTCCTCTTGGAAGAAAGGATGCCACAACTTGTAGCTCCCAACAAGCTGATGTTTATCTTCCGACCCCTGGCATCAATGTCGACCAGTTACTCCATCTTTTCAAGGCCAAAGGAATGAACCTCCAAGAGTCTCTTGCAATTCTAGGTGATGATCTATTCTTGACCCTTACAAAATCATATGCTAATCATAGTTAAAGCAAGTCATACATGTCCTTGAACCTTAAATTACAACTCTCTAACAAAACTGCTAGCAAAAACACATCTGGTGGTCCAATCCAAGATTGCAATCGAATTCCGTAATCTATTTTTATATACCAATTATATCATTGCATATATATTAGCATATACACCCCATGCAAGAAAATTATGAGTTTACGTCAACTGGTTTTATTTCTGCATTGTCATTTGAATTATTTTTGTTGTACCATTTATCAAGAAATTTGTATCATTCCTGTAGGAGGACATACACTCGGTGCAGGGCACTGCATAAACATTGTAAACAGACTCTACAAGCCAAATCCTACAGATCGAATCGATCCCAGTTTTGAGCTTGCATTGAAACTTGATTGCCCCATCAAAGTTCCCATCACAAACCTTACAATGATACCTAATGATTTGACTCCAACAATATTTGATAACCAATATTATAGGGACATTATGATGGGTAAAGGCTTGTTCAGTATCGACTCTAGCATTTCAAGGGATCCTCGCACCATGAATATTGTCAGTCAATTTGCGGCTGATCAAGAATATTTCTTCCAGGTTTTTTCTTCTGCTTTTGTTAAGCTATCTTCAGCTAATGTTCTCACTGGAAACATGGGCGAAGTTAGGTTACAGTGTGACCAAGTAAATCGATGACAATATCTACACTACTACGTGTGTGAATCTTCGTACATTGTTTATTTGATATTTTTTGAATATATATGATCTTTGCAATAACTAGAATTGTGACAATTATCTTTAAAATTTCTAGAGAAAAGGTAAATATATGTTGGGTTAATTAATCGTAAGTAATTTTACAAAGATAGGTGAGAAAAGTAGAAACCGATTGATCCATCTCAATGAAACTAATGATTATTTTTTATGTTAAGAAAACGACCGTAGAACTCCCCAATATTAAAACCAAATAAAAGGTACTCCAAAGTTTCATGTATATACATATAAAATACCTTACAAGTTTTGTACATTGATGGTGAGATACATATATAATTATCAGATTCTAAATCAAACATAGATCAAGGCAACAATAATCTACAATCTAATCCCTTGCCCAGCTTGTTTGACTGTTTGTACCAGTATGCCCAATTGTTGGGTTATTCTACTATTTCAGTATGCCTATACACTGTATACAGTGTCAGTCACAGATAGTTGCTCCACATTATCGTAATAGTATATGCAAATATCAAACCGCCTACAGCTTGCCACCAAGTCTGTGTACTATCGGATTTTGAAAGTCAGACATGCCACACTGAAGATCACAGTATCCTATCGAGCTGCGTGAGTTTGTTTCCAAAAACTGAAGATCACAGTTTTTCAAAACTTAGTTTGTTCTTAGAAGCTGCGTGAGTTTGTTTTCAAAAACGGCCAACTAAAAAGTATAGGGTAAAATAGTGTATGCATGTCTTTTGCTGATTTTGTTCTTTGAACCTATCTTAGTGGGGGCAGATTTGTTAATTGGTTTTGTAGGAAGGATTGTCCATCATTACGAGAATCTCAAGGAGGTTCATCGTTTATGTTCGAAAGTTAGCTTGGTTGTTGTAAATTTATACTTTGAGTTAACAATTTTGTATAAATTTTCTAATGGAGCGTGTGTGGGTGTGGGTAGGTGTGTGTGAAGAAGGAATTGAAAGATTGATTATTACTCTCATTATGGTGGTAATAACTATCTTAGGGTATGAAGAGTATCTATTACCCTTCAAATAAGTGTATTAGTTCCTTTTCATCACACTACGAACGCTACATTTTCTTAATAAATCACTTTTACTGACATTATTTTTTACTGGTCTGACTTTTATTATTCTCCTAGTGTATTACCCCCATTTCAAGCATGCCCTAAATGATAAAAAAAAATATAAAAATAACCTCATGTAATGGAGGTGTGAAAGGTAATAAGAGCATTTTCTTATTATTAAAACTAAAATAGTAAAATAAAACAACTAATACCCTTAAACAAAATAAAAAGAACATTAATGAATGGAGTAATTATGTGTTACTCAATAAAATTTCTAAATAAATGCATACCAAACTATGTCAAAATGAGGATGAAAAAAAAAATTGAACAATTTTCGCGTATGAGGTGTTTGGTTTATTGGGTCAAACTTGAGTTCCCAATTTTAAATTCAAGAATATAAAAATTGTTTCAATCGTCTTTTATGTTCTATTCATGTGAATTTTTTTAGGAGCACATAATTCCTGTAGTCCTCCCACCTCCTTTCCTCATCTCAGTTTTCCGCAATCTACACTCACTGTACTTGGTACGGGCTAATTAAATAATTATAGTTTCGCTTTGATGAATAATATCTTGTTTCTGAACTGCGGAGATTGTTGCAGCAGTTGGTGAACTGTGGTGGCGCAGGAAGCCATTTGAAGGTTTGTCAGGTACTCAGGTACCATGAAGCCTGAAGGTTGGGCTTCCAAAATTTGCCCCATCCTGTTAAAGATTTTCTATTTTAGATTTCCCAAGGAGGATCCCTTGGGGAGTGAGAGAGAGAGAGTGATACGCTTAGAATAGAATTTCATCAACAGTAGTCTTGAATAAATCACAAGTTATTCTAAACCCATACCAACTAATCCATAGCATTCAACCATTTCTACCAGCATAAGCATTCTACCATTTCCTTACTCTCAACATGTAGGGGAGGGGAAATGTCATCTTCACAGGACATTATAGTTGCAAAATAAAGAGAGGACAAATAGATATCCAAACTTAACTCATTAAGCTGACCCTTCAGAACTCAACAAGATCTTCCAGAGTGCTGATGATAGATTTAGAAGATATCAAACAAAAATCCCCAAACAAAATTTCCAAAATCATTCTGAAGTCTTGACCACGATGATAGTAAATTCAACCAAGCTAAGCAGTACTGCAAATAAAATGCAATATCTGATAACAGAAGGCTCTTGGGGTGATGAAATTTATCGGTAACGACGGAGAGAGACAGTCTGGTTCCTCTTCCAGGTTGCACGACGAGAAGGCCTGGCCTTGTGGTGTCGGTGACCTCTTCCACGGAGACCTCTGTACTTCTTGCCAGCAGAGGTAAGACCACGCAGCTCTCGGTGCTTGTGCACAGGATTGCAGATCCAATTGACCCTTGGGTCGTTCCTGATAGCATTGTGTGCTGTGTCGACGAGAATGACTTCAAAATACTTGTATGTGGAATCCTGCAAGCAAAAGGACAACACAATTCTGTAAGTAAACATCAGTCCATCCCACAGCAGTTTACCAATCCAGGACCCCTCCTACTCGAATACTGTTTCCAACTATCCAGAAACATTTTTCTTAGCAAGCATTCTCAAAATTGATAAAAGAACATGAAAGGAAATATTTCAAAGCAATTTACGCTACTCTTAAATCAACTCTCACATAGAATATGGACAAAAGTTCGATAAGAACTTGAAATGTTCTGGCTGGACCAAGATGCACTGATATGGAGAAATCTCACAGAAAAATAAATGCAAATTTATTGGGTGGAGATGAAAGTGATGAATACAAAGAGTAAATAAATGAGCTACATAGACAACTGTAGGTAGAGAAAAGTGAGCAAAGAAACCTCATTGATCCAGTAGGAGTTAAGAACCCTGAGGCCACCCAATTTGCGCCCAGCACGCTCCTCAGCAACAGACCTCTTGCTACGCTGGAACTTCAATTGAGTAACTCCCTGGTTAGTAGGCTTACCATAGACAATACCCTTGGGAACAGGCCTCTTGCGACCACCTCTCCTCACACGAACACGGTATACAACATAGCCCTACATTCAAGACAGGATACTATCATCAGCTTTCAACAACCACAGTGCACAGATAACTGCAATCACATAACAAAAGCAAACACATCCCAGCACCACATATTAAGAATGCCTTCAATCCCTTTCATTAGTTCATTTCACAAGTTTCCTCATGCAATTTGTAAAGGAAATGAAAACTAAGCAACCCCCCAAAAACAAACTTATGTAAAATTACATCATTGAAATATGTCATATGTAAGACCCAAATCAATCTAATGAAAAACACAAACTTTAACAAATAAAAATACATCAAATACATTCACATCAAACATTTCAATGAACCCATATAAAAAAATCACAATCAAACATCAATAACTTCTTAAAGACGCATCTTTCCATGAATAAGAAAGAAAGGAAAGGAAAGGAAGGGAGACGGGACCTGCTTGGCCTTGTAACCAAGACGGCGAGCTTTGTCAGGGCGAGTAGGATGAGTAACACGGACAATGGAAGGAAGCTGCCGATACTCCCAACACCTGACCCTCTGAGTGAACCTCATCACATCGGACTGCTTCTTCCTCCATAACTCCTGCATATACTTGTATGCACCTGCCGTCAAATAGTACACAGCCAACATTCAACATCAACAACATCATTCTACAACATTATTCAAGACAGGAGAGAAAATGAGTTACAAAATTCAGGACTTTCTCACCCATGGCTGCTGCTGCCGCTGCTTGCTGCTGCTATGAAGAACCTAGGGTTTTTTGAGAGACTTTAAATGAGAGAACCGTGGGGTTTTTAGTAAGGGAATAGGGTTTGTTGTTATAACGCTCATCTTGGGCCGGGCTAATACTTCCAATGAGATCGTGTCTCATATCTCTGGCCTTTGTTTTCATTTTTTGGTTTGTTGAGGAACTTGGGACATTAGTCAAATGGTGGATTATCCTCGGTTATTGCGTCTTTAGTAAAAGGGGCTTATCAAGAGTAAATTTTGTATATTGAGAGGTCAATTTTAATATGGACACAAGGTATGTAATACTTTTTGACGCTTTAATGATATATTTTTGTTTATTTAATAAAATTTATGTTTAGTGTTCCTTAGGAATGGTTGATGAAAGATGATTCTTTTCCCCATTATTAATTGCAATTTATAGTTAGGAACTATGCTTCTACTTCACCTCCCAGCTTGCCCTGTACTCGGTCCCTTATGCTTCCGTCTCTCGCTCAGTCAATTGCTCTGCATCTGCCGTTTGCAATTCACAATTAGTACCTCACTTAAGCACTCCACTTCAGTTTCACCTCCTAGCTTGGTAGTCCCTCCTACTTCCCCCTCTTACTCAGTCAATTGCTCCGCTTCTTCCATTTGATATTCACGATTAAGCGGAGGTCTAAAGTGAAGTAGTTTAGGACTAGGCCGGTTTAGCCTGACCCAGGCCCACATACGAATTGGGCCAAGCCCGATTTGGCTCATAAAAAATATGGGCCGAATCCAAATCCCCCAAACCTGACCCTATTCAATTCGATTCGAGAAAGCTCGTTAGAAGCTCGACTCGAAAGCTCGTTAGAAGCTCGACTCGAAAGCTCGTTAGAAGCTCGACAGAATGATTATATGGTTAAGGAATCAAATAATACATGAACATAACGAACAAAATCAACAGAATGATCAACCATGATGCATATAAATCCAAACTTCTATTATGACCACTCGTTTTGACACGCATAATCGCGATCTACAAGATTTTATACTCAAAACAAACAACCATTTCATTCTTCATAGATATCGGGTGTATTCCGAGGTTTCGAAAACTTCGGAGAGGCATATCTCTTAGCCCGGTAGTCCGAACGTTGTAATTTTTTTTGAAACCCACTATTTTAAGAGGTACTACACAACCATGTTTCATCTTAGTGGCCTTGGTGATGTTTTATTTGAGATATAAAAAAAACTTTGACAAGCCATAAAATTGGCTACGGGACTCTAAATGAAGTTTATAATATGTCTAAAGTATGTATTTATACGAGATCTACAGACTATAAAAAGGGCAAAGGGGGATTTGTCCACTTGTTTTCCCCAAAAAAAGCCTCTAACACCATTTAATCTATGAAATTTGATTTTAAGGGTTTCGAACCCTAACATGTTAGGAGAATCACTTGTTAATTTATGAAAACTCCAAATAAACAACAATATTAGTCAAATGCGAATGTAAACCCCATGTCTAGGTTTTGAACCTAATTCAAGGTATTTGTATACTAGTATTTAAAAAGATACACTTATATAACTATTAAAGGTATTTAACTTTTAAAAAATATTGCCAAAAAATTTAAAAAAAATGGAAACCCTAAGACCTAATGTGCAGCCCGCAGCCGTGAGTGTGAATCCTCTTGACTGTCTTGAGTACCTCCTCTCTTTTCCTCTTCTCCCTTTTCCTTTCTACCTCAATACCTCCAAGGCTCCAAATCTCCAATAACACAGCCGACCTAAAGCAATCCTAGCAATCCTAAGGTATGTAGTATCTATTATGTTGCTCTATTATCTATTAATTCCATTTTCTAGTCTGTATTCAAACTAATTTGCTAGATCTATATGTTTCAAAGGGCCATTTGGTTAAAGTAAATGCTACTTGTGCTGTTTTCTTGTTTTCTCTTTAGATTCACAGTAGCTTTGTAACTTGGAATTCGTGGGACGACGACAACGAAGAAAAAGAGCATCCGTATTTTCATTGATGAGGTTAGTTCGTAAATTAATAAGCAATAAAGTTCATAGAATAGTGTAGCGGTAATTGTCGGTGGAAATTGTTTCCTTTTTTAATGAGATTTGCAGTCATAATCAGATTTGCGATGCCTTGGCTGACAATTCCACATCCAAATCCAACTCCCCCTTGCAGTACTCCCTGTAAAGACAGTTCATAACCTTACTTCATTAGTTTTAATTACAAACTATAAAAACTATTATATAAACGCTAAAAAAAACTAGTAATGCAACTATCAGTGTAATTTACTTTAGCAGAGCTGACACGATCTTCAAAGTTTCAATATGAACCAAAGCTTCGAAAATTATGGTAAAACCTCAAAAATATTCAAATGCACAATACTGAAATTCTATATTCTGTTTTGGAGTAAGTACTTATAATGTGAAACAATTGTTTACTTTTATGGACAGGGATATTCTATACGTACTCCGTATTATATATCTTTGATTACTCATTATATATCTCCTTGTTAATTCATTGTTCATTGATATTCAACGATTACAATAAATAATACTAAAATCCCATGCTATGAGGATATTCTATACTTGTAGTTGCTCATTAACGTCTACTATATATATGCTTGTAAGCAACGTAACTATGAAATTCAATTTGCTATAATATCCCTTAGCTATTCAATTGGCTTTAAGAATTACTATAAATCCATAATACTACAAATATTGGCTTTGTTCTTTGCATCTCAATTAATTATTTCCCTTACTTATCTTATCCAAACTTATTGTCAAAAACTTTTGTTTCCTATGTAGGCTCGTAAGTGAACTTTCATTATTAGCTTGTTGCCTTTAGACATTTGATCTGAGCTTATTAGCCTTTTTGCAAATATGATGAGGATGTGCATTTTTCAATTGCTAAAGTGATTGGTTTATCCTCAGTGTTCTTTGATTGTTGTAGTATAATGCAAAAAGTTTTTGTCATCCTTAAATAATGTCATCATACATTTGTCTATTAATGATGTTATAATGATGCTTCCTCTATTTCGGTTGTATATTTCAGAATGTCCAAGTCATCAAGTGGTCCACAAGCATCTTCCACACTTGTTGGCACAACAAGAGCAAGAGATATTGAAGTTAATTTGGAGGGTGGAAATCAAGGTGTAACAGAATCAAATGAACTCCATGAAGACGACGATGTTGATATAGAAATAGAAGAGCCCCCTCCATCAAGACAAGATGTTGAAAATCCTTTTCAAGCTCCTAAGAGAAAAGAGAGATCAAAAGTTTGGGAACATTATCATGAAAGTGAACAAATACAAGGAACATTGAAAGTAAGGTGTAAACATTGCAATTCTTCTCTTTCTATCTTGAAGTCTGGAAGTACTTCTCATTTGACTCGTCATGTAAACTCTTATCCATCAAGAATAAGTGATTTGAAGAAACAAAGTTTGAATAACTTTTTACCATCTAATTCAAGTGCAAGTGAAGAATTTGTTAGTGCTTTGCATGATGGTAAGTTGGACATGTTAAAGATAAAAGAGGGTATATCACATTGGATTACAATGCATGAGCATCCTTTCACTGTGGTTGAAGAGGAAGGGTTTAATTTGATGATGAAGAGGGGAATACCGCAATGGACTAGTGTCTCTCGTCACACTATAAGAGCGGATTCTTTTAAAGTATATGAGTTTGAGAAAAAGAAGCTAAAGCAATTATTGAAATCTGTGGATCGAATCAGTTTGACTACGGACTTGTGGCGATCAAGGCCACAAAGGATCGAATATATGGTTTTAACAGCTCATTTTGTGGATTCTAATTGGAATCTTCAAAAACGAGTACTTAACTTTATACACTTGCCTCCTCCTCGTAAAGGTGCTAACATAGCTGATTGTATCTTGACATGTCTAAAAAGGTGGGATATTGAAAACAAGGTATTCTTTACACATATTTAATTTTTCATATATTCCTTTAATTATATTATTTAACTAATCACTTGTTTATTTTGATTCTTTCTTAGGTTTTCACAGTTTCAGTGGACAATGCAAGTGCAAATGATGCATGTATCAAGATTTTAAAGGAGAATTTTGCAACTAATGGAAGATTATTGTGTAATGGAAAGTTATTTCATGTACGTTGTTGCGCACATATCCTCAACATAATGGTTCAGTTTGGCCTTGAACAAGTGAAAGATATTATTGGAAAGATCCATGACACCGTGGACTTCTTGAATTCAAGTGAAGGGCGACTTAAACAATTTGGTGAACTAGTTAGCCAATACAATGTGCAAGAACGAAAGCTAGTCCTTGATTGCAAGACTCGTTGGAATTCAACATATGACATGCTCGATTGTGCTATCAAGTTTCGAAAGGTATTTCCTAGATATGCATTGCATGATTATAATTATGATTATTGTCCAGATGATGATGAGTGGGAAAAGGTTGAGAAGTTGCTTGATGTTTTAAGAGTGTTTAAAGTTGCCACTAATACAATTTCAGGTTCAGAATATCCTACTTCTAACTTGTTCTTGAGTGAGGTGTATAAAATCAAAGTATTGCTTGATAAGAAATGTGAGTCTTCTGATGATTTTGTTAGGAGTATGGTCCAGAACATGAAACAAAGGTTTGATAAGTATTGGGGTGAATGCAATATTCTTATGTCATTAGGAGCATTGTTAGACCCTAGACTCAAATTGAGGGTTTTAGAGATTACATTTCCCAAAATGTTTCCTTCACATATAGCTCGTGAGAACATTAATACAGTTAAGGAAGTATTATATCAAATTTATAATGAATATGTGGTGATGTATTCTTCTGAAGAAAGTGGGGAGTGTGAATCTATTCCGATTATTTGTGAAGGTGATAGTTCTTTAAGTAGTATGGTTGAACTCTTAGAAGTGGTCCAATGTGGGCAACAAATAGAGCCTAATAAATCAGAACTTGATGTTTATCTTGATGAGGGACTATTGATTATTCAAGATCCAAAATTTGAAGCATTGACTTGGTGGAAGGAAAAATCTATGAAGTTTCGTATTTTATCGAAGTTAGCATCACAAGTTCTTGCAGTTCCAATTACCACAGTTGCTTCTGAGGCAACTTTTAGTGCCGTTGGTCGTGTTATAGATCCCTATAGATCTAGGCTTGCACCAGAAACGGTGCAAATGTTGATTTGCACCGGTGATTGATGTAGATCCCTCCATGGAGTGCAAAAAACTACCTATTATTATTATCATCATTCTCATTATTATAACATCACTATTATCATTATTGAAATCTTTATGTTTTTATATTGCAGAATAAAGATGATTATCAACCAAAGGAAATTTCCATTCCAATTCCTTCGACAGAAACTACAAAATGTGATATTGTATTTTTTTTATTGGACAATTTTTTTTGATGTTGTTTTAATCGTTTGCTTAATCCTTTGTATGTTTACTTTAGACATTTCTTGATGATTTTCACTTCTAATATCCGAAATTTGGTAAGTTTGATTGAATTTTATTATTTTTGCAAGTTTAGATTTAAACTTTCAACAAATAAATTAACTTTTGTAAAAAAATGAAAAATGCTATTGAAATTCAGTTGATTTGCTTGAGCTTAACGAGTTCAAGCCTAAAGATTTCTAGTTAGAGGTTGAGTATGTTTGAGCATAACGAGCTTCGGACTTCGAGCTTCGAGTTGAGCTTCGAGCCGAGTTCGAGTTCGAGCCGAGCTCGATTATCTGATTTTCGAGTCGAGCTCGAGCTTGGATTTCCAAGCTCACGAGCTTTCGAGCTCGAGCCAAGCTTGAGTCTGAGCTATCGAGTTCGAGTCGAGCTCAGCTAGGCTCGAGCTCGACTCGACTCATAAGCATACCTACCCGGACCGGCCCGCCCATTAGACCGGTCTGGTCATGGTCCTTCCCCTCCCAGGCTGCCCAGACCGACCCCGTGGCCATCACTAGGTACACCTTTTATAGGACAATCCAAGTCAAATTTGAGCGTCAAGCTCATTGGAAATGTATTGGTAACAATTAGGTAAGGATTGCTATTAAGAAATGCACTGGATGAGATAATAACAATTTGAGAATGGACAAAAAAAAAGAGATGCAAAACTACTCAAAAATTAAATTCCATAAGTGCATGGTCGCCCAAAAGAGTTTAAAATAAGCTTGAAGGTGGTGGCTTTGACATTCATAGATGTTAACACGTGAAACAATATACACGCAAGAGGCAGGAGGTGCTTTATACACAAAGGGATGAGCCAGAAAAAGACGGAGAAACATCACAGACCTAACAATTCATATGAATCACCGGCATGCACAATTTGCGAGCAATGCTGCGATTCTTCAATATGAGCTAGACTTGCAAGTCATTACCCACAAGATATCTCATGCTATTTATATATCGATATATTTACTCGGAGAAGGTGAAGAGTTGTTGCTCCTTTTACTCGGCACTGGAGTGTTCCTTCTTGACTGGCGTCTGGTGGGAACTAGCTCAGTTTCCATCTCCAACTTGTTCTGGGCGACGTCATCTTCATCATCATCGTCTTTAAACACGGGATGGATATAGGCACTCTGAAGGTATCCCTTCAGGTTGAAGTTTGGATCCTTGGCACGTTCTAGCGTATCTTTCATCATGGCTTCCTGAAAATTCCATGAAAACGCTAATTATCGTCGATCCATGTACAATAATGAAAAGGGAAAGGACTACTGAAGATGGAAACTTATTCACTTATTGTATAGAAAGAAAAGGGATGGCCTCAGTGGAAACAAATTTCAAAAGCAGGGAAGAACCGGCGAAGTCCTTCGGTATTGAGATTTGTGAACTAGGCTACAGTATGAAAATAGAAAAACTTCCCTGATTTAGGTAAGAAAATATAAAATGAAGTGTCACATCCAATACCCATAATAAATACAGGATCTGACACGAATACTTAAGTCAAATAAAGAGTTCAACAAGCACAAGGAGGATCTGATCATGGGACCTAATGCACCGATGAGCTCAGTCAGAAATCTGTCAAAACCATGTTATTTAAGCCCAACATTCTGCATCAAACACCCATGATTAATCCTTGATATAACCCTAGGATACCCTAGCACCTAAACCAAGACCAAAATCATACAGGCATCCTTGAAAATTGAGGTATTACTGTCCCATTAGAAGTGCCCAAGAAACATTCTTCATCCCAAATGACTGAAATCAAGATGAATTTTGGGTAACAACAGCACAACCTTTTATGTAAAACTAACGTATATATTTTGTGAAGTGATGGAATGGATTTCATGCACATGTCCTGTTCTAATAAGTCTAGCATGCATATATACAAAAGTAGATTTCAATGCATCCAGATGATGCTGACTAATAAACCTATCCAAAATTTAACTACTAGAAAAATGAAGAACTGATGGTAGCAAAGTAATATGCTTAGTTTACCAGACCAAACCCAGCCTCACCAATGCCAGGCTACACACCCAGATTAAAACCCGCCTACCCAGAAATATGAGAGATAAGACATCTCAAGAAAACCACAAAATTCTTCATCCAGTAAAAAATCAAAATATGTCACATGAAGAGGAAGTCTCGTATGCTGGCTCAAGTCATCTAATGTAATTAACTTATCACCCATTATTCTTTCTGAGACCAACCTGTAAGGGATAAGTCTTGAAAGCTGGCTCAAATCGACCCTTGCAGAACCTATGAAACCATATAGTAAGAATTGGAAGTGCAATGAGAAACGGTGTGGATGAAGCAGCGTGCTTTGCGCTCAACAATCCCATCAGAAGCAATTGAGAAAAAACCATAGCAATTATAATGCGTCCATGGACAGCAGGCCAGAAAGCACCAGCACTTTCATACTCCTGGTTGTAAACGTTTATGATCTGCAATATACCACCAAGCACAAGCACTTTGAGATAAAGAAATTCAGAAACTCAAACCCACTGTAAATGCTAAATGTTCACATAGCCGAAGGATAAACTCATGCCATAGCCTCATAGAATCATAGGACACACCAAGGCATCTGTTCATTTCATCTTCATATGTTCCAGAACCAATAAGTTCAGACAAGGACTACACGAGTTTAATTCCCCAAATAAAACAAGTTCAGGCAAAGGCTTAAATAGTTTAGAAATAAGTTATAATAAGAGAAAAAAAATAAGGAATTATAACTGTTGAAGTCAAAGAATGAAGCCTCAAAATACAGCAAACCTGCCAAAAGCATATATGAATAGATTATACTATAAAATACGAAGTATATATGAACTTATGTCTACAAAAGGGAGAAACTAGATTTATAAAACATTTGACTCATACACAGACCAATAATTTCCTGAAGCGAACTCTAAACCGGGAAATGCATCAAGATAGGATCCATAATACTACTATTCTATCTCATTTCATTTTGGGAGGGGAGTGGTGGGGGGTCTTACAATTTCATTTCCAGATTATAATTATCTACCTGATGTCTGTACACAAGATAAGAAAAGCCGAAGAAGACCAAAATGAAAGGTAATATAATTGGAGTAACCACAGCATAAACAAGGCCCAGCAATATATATAACTGTATCTGAGGTTCCCCCGTGTCAAACCCAATACTTCCTGCGTCCATTGCTTCCTCCCTGTCCTTCTCAGTCTTCACCAGGAACATATTCTTCAAGTGGTATATAATCAAAGGTTTCAGTCTCAGGATCTCACCAGCAACACCAGTCCATCCATCCACCATAATATAAGTTATGAAGAAAGTTGCTTTCATTGGAATTGCCACACCAATGGTTACAAAGATCCTAATAAGTCAAACGGAAATATCACACATAAATAATAACATTAAATACAACCCCTTATAAGCAAACAGTGAAATAATTGGTAGGAAGTTATTGCAAAGACTATTAGGAAGAGGAAATCCCAGTCTAATGAATTAATACAGAAGCATCTCATAAATTGTTATAAAAAACTTTAAAAAGTACAAACTTGAATGTTCATAATCACATAGACCAACCAAAAAGCAAAAGGTTTTGAGGATAGAGATTCCACTATGTGCCTGAGTGTGAGTAAACCCCCATTGCAGATGAAGAGGGAAAATAACCACCTTATACTAGTTAGATATTTCTCATGTTTACCAATTGGTTTAGGGTTAAAATTACATTTGAGAATATACGTGGCAAGATTCTCCTTTACAGAACAGACTAACCCCAATAATCAATTTAACACAATCGCAATAATAATTTCATTATTTGCACTTCAAAGTCAGATAAAATTGGAAATGTTGAGCATGGACTAATGTACTCAAAGATTTTCAATGCAGAAACTGTTAGACCCACAAACAGACTTGAAATGAATATCATGATAATTAACAGCGTCAACATTCAAGGTTCTTAAATCAGTCACGATATCCTGCATATGAAAACAGAAAAACAATAAGGTTAAAGCATAGAGTGACAAAGTGACATACTCGCTAAACGTCTGACTAAGGAATGTTTTCAGTTGTTCCATTGCAGTTCCAGCTACAACACTGACAAGGAAAACGTTGACAAAATTGAACATATAATATCTTGAAGCTGATCTTCTTTCTAGAACTGATTTTGCTTCAAAGCCTTCAAATTTGGACATTATCATCAATATGGTTGGCAGGAAGATCAGGAAAAGCTTCAAAACAAGTCCAGGAAGGAAACCTTGAAGGAATGACTTAATAAACTTCCTGCATAGAGAATCCTAGCATAATCAAAAAAAGGAGTAAAAGTTTGCAGACAATAACGGAAAGCAGTCAACACAATTTCTTAATCAACAATGAAAATTAATTAAAAATCAATAATTTCCGTCAGTTATTCACTAAGACATGCACAGCTACCTTTACAATATCTGCACCTATATCTATTTTACTAAAGCTGTCACTTCTTTACCTGAACATTAATATATGACATAAGAAGAAATCACCATAAATCTTATTAAGTATTCAAGAGAAAACTACAATAGAAAGGAATGATATAATAATTGAAGCAAAATCTACTATACAAGCTAGAAGTTATACAGTCCATCAAAGAAAATTTTTATCCTGCGATACCACCAAAAAAATTGGGAAAAGAGAAGCATATAAGGTGATTATGAATTACACGTGTAACAATGTGATATAGTGTAACTATAGGCATTTAGGAATTAGCAACAGACCAATATTATCAAGAAAAGTTCCTTGATTTCTAAGCCTCTTCATTAGTGACTGCATCTATGTTGAGACGATTTATAGTTTAAGAAACTACTATCTTTTATACTTATGGACAGCTCTTTCTTTCAATATATTAAATCAAATAAACATACAAAAATATTGATTAAAAGACCAGAAAGACTTACTTCTCTACAATAACGTTAAGAAATGGAGCATATTTCTGAATTCCCTCTATGCTAGCCAATGATTGTACTAAGGCAATCGGGATCATGAAGAAAAAGGTCAGAAAGAAAAATGCAACAGACATTATCAGCCTTCGGATGCTGAGATGAACGTATGGAATAGCTAAGTTGGGCCAATAGACATCACGTGGCTCTGGGGCCCATTCTGTCAACCAAATTGTTGGATTTCTAGTTTGCTGGGTCTGGGCACATACAGCAGCACCCCATCGAGTCTTAAAGGAGACAAAAGCCGCTGGCATGATAGACTTTGGATCGTGGTCAACTCTCTCTCTTTCTTCAGCAATCTGACATGAAGAAATTCAATTAAAATCAGTGAACTCCATAAATTACAAGAATAAGTTAGAAAGCCCTTCCATAATTTCAAACCAACTTAGAAAAGCTTATGCTGCAAAAAAACATCACCCAAGAAACCGAGAGATTTATGTTAGAACTTGTGGATATAAAATGACAAATGCACTTAGGCGTTGGAAAACACACTAATCACTCGTAATGAAGGAGAGATAACAAGGAATGAGAAAGAGAGAGTTAGGATAGAGAAAACAAAGGAGAGAGGAGGGGGAGACTCAGAAGTGGGAATGCTGACTGGAATGCCAATAGCTCATGAGCTCCAGCAGCAGTCAATTCGCAGTTCCCTATTTGCCAACAGAGTCATAAAAACAGTCATAATGAGTCGATTGCAATTACATATTTGCTGCTCTGTCTATTATTTTAGCTAGTCTTGGCCAATTCAAAAGGAAGGGGTGCATATATGAGGACATCACCATATTCAAGATGTCCCCTGATTTAACCTCACCCTCCTTTTCCAATGCTTAGCATCCCCTGAATCTTTCGATATCTCTGACTCATCCCCCTGCACCCCCTGTACTGAGAAAATTTTGGGGACTAAATGTCTCACACCTGCCAACTTTGTGCGTTATAGGATTCAAAAGCATATTCCAGCACAAATTATCTACTGGTACAAAACTGCTCATTATTAGTAATCTCTCATCAAGAATCGCATGTATGGACGAAAAAGATTATATCATGGCATTACAAAAGATAAAGTTCCAGCTCAATGCCTTGACAACTTTAAACATTAATATTTCTCACATGTCACACACTACAGTAATTTCAAAGCAAAAATTCCACCACTATCCTTAGTTAAGATTTGTATTCTTGTATAAAATGGAGAACTTAAAGTTGAAAATCATTTTCTACAATACTAAAACTTCGCAGTTATTAGTATGTGTATTAGACAAACAACTAGAATGGCTAAAAAGGGGTACCCACTTCTTTATTTAGTCTCTCAATTTCAGCAATATAATAGTCTATGGCATCAACTTGTCGTCCACGTAGGCCAAGAAATCCAGTCTGAAAATCAGGGAAAGAGTTTACATTAGATGTGTGCTATACATACCCCTGCAGGTCCATACCCAACTTCATTTCTTATATGTATGATTTGGCTTAGTCTAACAAATACCATCTAGCAGTACATGTACCTTTGTCATGGGCCTTTGACCAGGCTTTCTAGAAAACTTGAGTTCGTAGTAATCCAGCCAATTCTGCTTCTTTTTTCTCTCTTTAACCAAATCTGAAAGCTTATTTGCATTATGAACGACCTGAACTTGCATAAATGTGTACTCATGAGCATTGATGATAAAGTTGAATTCAACTTCATGACACTAAACAACAGGGTGATAAAATGAATAGCTGAATAAAAGCCATAAAACAAAGCATTCTGATTTATAAGCTTTGGACCAACAAAACAACAAAGCACCTCTTGAAATCTTTACGGTCCAAAACACCAATTAAATACCCGAAGATGGCATCCAAATAAACCCAGCAAACAGAAGAGGTCAAAATAACATTGTCAATGATAATTGAAGATCATTCGAGGTGTATAAATCTTAAGGAAGTAACAGCACTACAACAGGCTAAATCATAAACTTGTACTGAATTAGCTGTCTCAAAAAAATTGGGTCAGAATCAACAAGCATACTTGCTCAATGATCAAAATAAGCATTTTCAGACCAAATTTTTTATTTCAGAACAGTGCCCAAAATTTCGTTGTTCATCCACTCAAATGACCTAAGCAACTACTCACTGCTTGGAATAGTATGAAACGACAGGGAGATAGCTTAAAAAGATCATAGTCTTTAAAACTTGAACCATTGAATGAGTAGCTGTCCTTGGTTGACTAATTTACATTTTTTCTGATAAAAGACAAAAAGATGAATGAGTAGTCTGATACAAGTATAGAACAATAAGAAAGTACCGTTTCACTGTTTGTTCCCAGCTAGCATATACAAATACTAGAAATATATGATAAAACATCTTGCCTCTAACTAACCCTTATTTATAGGGTACATTAGAAATCCTAGGTTGTTTTGTGTGAGCTCATACCAAGATGGATGCATCAAGAATCTCCAACATTTTTTTTACAATCTGACACCAATCCTTTGTTACTAACATAAAATTTTATCTGATTAAGAAAAAAAAGAGTTGAATTGAGTGGTCTCATTATTCTGTTACATTTATAGAACAATCAGAAATCCCTGTTCTACTGTTTGTACCCTGCTAGCATATGCAAATAATATTAGTATAGGATAAAAAATCTTGCCTCTGAAGTTTTAAATATGGCTTAGAAATCCTGAGTTTTTTATATGATCTGATACAGTGGTAGGATGCATCAAGAAAACATTTTCTTAGAATCAGACACTAGACCTTAAACTCCAGCCTACAGGATACATTTACATTCTTCCAACCCCTCATATTTAGATAGTCATCATGTTTTCATCAAAATACCTTTTCCAATAGTTGTGTCCTTTCATCCTCTCCCCTACCTTTCAATTTACATGGGAGTGATTGCTGGAGATCCAAATATAGGTAGGGTAGACAGCCTCTCTCCAAACATACCAAATTAAATGTCTAACTATTATTTCCTCAAGAGTAATATCTAGGTAAGCAAAGAATGTAAAATTTACCATGCAACCTAATATTTATGCTTACATAACCCATGGATAAATTGTTTCAAAATACTATTCTCCACAGAATTTTAAGAAAATGAATGCAATGGAAATATTACAAAGGTGAAAGAGCCATAAATTTCCTAAATAAATATTAACTAGTAAAAACAACCCCCTTTCAACACAGAGTTCTTATTACATCAAAATTCAAAGATCCATTCTTATATATCTTTTTCTAAATATCCTACAGGCCAAGGAGCTGGTTTAGTGGATTAAGTTATTTCCCTGCTACATCTACAATATTCAAAACTTTTAGGTCAAGCTCAAGTGACTTGACATCCAATTATCAAAGCTGGACTTAATGTTACCAAATTCCATATTCAATGAGTAAAAGATATAATGCTATGAAGATGCCAGACCTGATGTGTGAGATAATGATCCGGGTGATTGACCAGAAAAAAGTGCTCCACAAGCTCACTAACTGATTCGTCAGCATCTGGGGGAACATTCCGTACAAGGCACTGCAGAATAAATCAATCGATACCAGAAAAGATAGTTAACGGCAATCGAACTTTTCTTTCACATAGTTTTATGTATAATAGATAGGAAACTTAAAATTGTGCTCAATAAAAATATTATTATAAAAGTTTTTTGATGCTATAAATAAATAAATAAATAAAAACTAAACTCCTGCTCTACCCTAGACATTTTGGAGGTAAATCAACTTTTTTCTCTGGATGTCTTTTAGTAGTTACAGTAACAAATTGAAAGACTATTAACAAATACAGATATTATGTCACTTTGAAATCTAAAGCTATTCTTGATCAATGGTATATATTTAATCAATGCATGAGTATGGTCTATGTTTGAAAAATTACTCACAAGTCATGTCAGCACTAATTGTTACATCAATTCATTTGCCTACCTTTAACTTTTTTCCCCTATTATAGAGCAAGATAAACTAAAACACAGTGCAAAGTCAAAAAGGCCAACTGCTGAAACTTTACTCTAGATAAAGATTTCTTACAGTAAATTGATCAGGATGACGTCTTTGAGATGCCATAAATTGTAACCGCATTGCTGTAACCTTTGCATACTCCTTGAACAGAACATAGCATGACCAGAAAGTAAAGGCATATTGCATCACTATATGAGCCCAAAACCTGCAATATTCAAAAAAATGACAGCAATGAGAACAAAGATATTCCATGGAGTATCACAAAGACTCCGTATAGAGGACATTATGCCAAAAAGATTACACAAAGGATTCAGGATTCTCAAAAACAATCATTCAGATTAGAACCAACAATAACAATGGCCAAATCATCTCATACAGCTCATATACATGTGAAAAGGGTGCCAATACCGGAAACAGGAGGAATATTGCTTTTTTAATACTTTGAGACACACCTAACCTAAACGACTGGGACATATTTACATGAGGAAGTTGATCTCTTCTGTCTTTTCGTTGCTTGTGACTTCTCAGGTAGAATAAGTAAACATTTGTACACAACATAAAGCCTCATGAGTTCTAACCATCCATAGTGTTCAAAACCATCATTCCAGCCAAAAAGAACAATCTGAAACATTCAGTATAAACATTCCATCTTCAGCCTAAATAGGAGCATCAAGCAACAAATGTAAAGTTCAGCCTTGCAATCCCCAAAGGAGCAAGTTATCCAAAGTCAAGGACGGATTGTGCAGTCTTTACTAGGACGTTGAGGAATTCCACGACGAGATCTTTGAATTCATGTCTCAATACTAAGGCTTTTTTTGGCAACAATTATCAATTAGATTTTCAATTTTTGACTTAAAGGTGGGAAATAGTTTCAGTGAAGAAGTGTTCAAAGCCAAGAGAGTAAGTGGTTTGATTTAATATTTGGAGTTAGCTCAGAGAAAGAAGCTTTGGAAGTTAGAAAATAGTTCATTTTTGGTTCTTCAACCAACAACTGCTAGTTTTACCGAATACTAATTGTTCCAAAAACTGCTTTGACAGCTAATATCTAAGTTTCAGCTAACAGCTATTTAAAATAGTTACTATAAAAATCCTGGTGACATTTGAGGTTCTCCAAATCTCCATTACATGTATCAGATTAATTTGAAGAAAAGAAAACAACGGTGAAGTAAAATGAGTAATTTAATATAATGAAATGACAATATTTGTGGGTGCATACTAAAGATGGACTTGCTGGAAATTTGGGTGAAACTAATCATGAATTGTGAGACTACATTCTTATACTCCCTTCCTGATCAATGGCTTTTATTACTCAATATCTTGTGCTGGAAAGAGTGCATTACAAAGAGACTCAACCCCCCCCCCCCCCCCCCCCCCCAGCTGTGTCATAGTAAAATTCACAGTTAACAGCCGCGGAAGCAGCATCTTCATCTAGGGAGGGAGCCATGATGCGCTTAGAGTGATTCTTGGTTTACTTAATTTTCCATAACTCAAATATAATGCTTGGTTTACTCTTCTCAAATGCTTCTTCACCAAATATTGCTCTCCATGACCCAAAAAGAAAAGTTCCTCTACAACTAATAATAGTCAAAAACTCAAAACTTGATAAATTAACCATTAATTTGTTATAACTTATAATAGATTACGAGATAAAATTATCTATTTCATAATTGATTTCATAACTAGCAATGATACATACTTATAGTATAGAATGGTCCAATTTCGATCTTGAAGTCCACTGAAAGTCAAAAGAGGGAATTCACTTTGGAAAAAAAGGATCATAATAAGCGATAGGATATGATAACTCAAACAAGTTACAGAACATTAAGTAATATAACAAACTAGATAACCACCGGGTAAAGCTTGGTTTTGAAATTAATAAATGGAATATATAAAAAGTGTACTTCGTATTTGGCATTTATATATTAAAGAAATTTTAAAAACCTTAATAGTTAATTGTTATAAATCACATTTTTTTATGACTAATTACTATTTTATAAGACTAATAATTATATTTCCAATGCAATCAATTACCAAGTCTAGTTTGACAATGTGTTTAGGAGGGAATTTTGGGAGGGAAAACGACCATAATGTACTCACTTTTAGTATTAGTTTTAGTAAATAGATACATTGATCTTATGGAGTAAAAATTCGACATTTGTAGAGAGATCCACCTTTTTGAAGAAAGTGGTATATTCGAAATCGACAGCTTATCAATGTCGCTGAAAACTGCTTTGGATACTGATAATGTATCATTTGTATAATTCACTGGTACCAGAACTACTAGAGATAGCACTGCGACAGGGACAAAAATCTTGAGTCTGCATAAAAAATATTAAAAATTAAAAAATGCTTCTTCTCCTATGAAACAGCACAACATAACACAAACAAAAGCAGCATAAACCCATGGCTGTAATTGGCAGTGAGAGGACAGATTTTGTACCATCAATGACCAGCGGTCTAGTAGTTATCAGCTATTCAATCAAAAAAGCGAATGTTATTTTCTCAAGTAGATGAACAGAGGTAGCTGAACATTCAAAACAACGCAGCTGGGAGATCTGAAGCCATAAGTGCATGTGCTGACAGAATGGACAAGAAGTCTTGACTCAATGCGACACTCAATACCCTAGATACCTTCACACACTAGATTTCGTCCATCAGAGATAACAACAACATATTTCTGGTAATCCAATATGCCTCTCACAAATAAATAGTATTATGGTCCACTAAAATTCCTTGTGATTTTGAGAAATTAACCTCACCCTCTAAATAACTTCAAACCCATGTAAACATCTTAGTCAGATAAGTGCAAGGAAAAATAAAACATGATGATTGGTTTCTATGAAGTAGCCATAATGTCTCTGTTTGAGAAAACCTCCTATTGTCATGTGTTTCAAACCCTTGATAGAAAGAAAGTCAGCCTACAGCTAACTTGAAAGGAAGTTAATCAATCAAATTTCAATGCTCTATGCATCTTGGAAGATTTCAAGTATCTTGAGCATATTCCTAAAAAACAAATGACTGCAGAGAAGGAATCACACATCTACAAGTTGTATCATACCCTATCAAATAAATCCGCAAGTAAACCACTGAATCCAACCCGGCATGCTCAATGAGCTCCGATTCGGGCATTTTTACGGCATCAGGCATCCAATTTAAGAATTTCAAGTAAGACTTGAATTCCAAATTGACAAATTTGCTTACAAAAGCTCCTGAATTAAGAGGGCTACTTCTTAAGCCCCTGAGATACCATTTCGGAAAGTAAACTCTGTCGTTGAAAGGTTGAATCCTCAGAAGGGCAAATGCTAACAAGAAGATAAATGCACTTATAAGATTAAAGCCAGCAGAAACCCCTATGTCAGTGAGGGAAGCCATCCTTTTCCTTCAAAAGATGTCACCTCTTAACGAAATTCCTCAGTGATCGAGAAATGTCACCCCTACAATAGCTGAATCCTATAACAAAAAGTCGAAGAAATAATGTTAAAACTTGAAGTAGAGGCACACATCAAAACCAGCAAAGACATCAATAAAAACCCTATGGAAGTGTGACATAAAGTTAGCAGAAATACATCACTACCAACTCTAGAAGCATCAAACTGAATTACACTAAAAAGGTAAGGTACCCGACAATGATACATATATGATACATTACAACACCACATAAGCTATACAATATCTCTTCACCGAAACCTTGAGTTTCGAAATAATGGAGCAAATCAACGTAAATTGCCACCATTTCCAAATAACATGACACAATGCATCCCGTATTCCCCTATGATTGGTCTTATATCATTCAACAGTAAGTGTATACAAGTTTGATAACCTGATTCAAGATTATTTGACACGATAAGGTGAAATACATCCGATAAATTACAGCTCGAACAAAAAGACAACATGTATGATAAAGCCGGGTTAGGAAAGCATAAAACATGTCCTGCAATAAGAGAACATGCTGGCCACATATACAAACAATCCAAAACCCATTTGCATCAATTTATTATCATAAAACTATCAATATTAATGCTAACCCAAACATTGTTAGCAAAAATTAAAACTGACTCTGCCATCCAAATATGGAAACAATGAAACATAACATAAAAATCAATATTAAATTAAATTAGTTGTTTAAAAAATTACAATAAACCCTGAAATCATAATGCAAACTATTTCGATAAAAGAGTAAAAAAAAAAAAAAGACATTTCTTCACAATTTCTAGAAATTTCGAGTATTAAAAAGGACCCCAGAATTGCTTAAAATGAATTATTCATTATTTGAATAACAAAAATCAAGAATTTAGCATAAAGATTGCGTATATACAACAATAAAAAACGACTTAATACAGAATCAAAATGATAAAATAAAGGGTAAGATGAACTTAGTTGTGAGTGAATTTCCCCTGAAAAAACAACCTAAATACCTCCAAAATGTATATATGAAGTTCCAAGAAGAAGGAATGAGGAGACAAAGATAGAAGCTTTGGTGACAAGACTATGTTTGGATTGCCTTGAATGCTGAATCAAATAATATTCCCCTTCTCTAAAAGCAAAACCCAACTTTTTTGTGATTGATAATAAAAAATCTTTATTTAATTTGTGTTAATTACAATAAAAATGGATAAAATTGGGGACAAAAACAGGGAATAACTTCCCCCCCTCTCTCTATCAGACTATCATACGCAAAAAGAATGACAGATTTGAGAGAGGGAGACAGGGGAAAAAATAAAGATGATCTTGGAAGATGAAAGGGAAGTTGCAGAAGAATACAAATATTCAATATTGTAACGGGATTTTAGGGGGGAAACGTTTTTGGATGTATAATTATACATTTATACGTATATGTTTTGATCGTTATTCTTGTACGAAGTTAATTATAACTTTACGAGTATGGGATTTACGTTTTACATTTTTACTCTCGAGTGGAAAAAATTTGTATACTCATGGAGTAATTACCCACCTCTAATAAAAGTTGATGGCGGTGAAATACAACTAAACGATTATTATTCTTTTTTAATATTTTCTAGATTGTTCTCAACATTGAAAATATGCATTCCACCTAATAATGGTCTAGTTAATTGTTTAGTTCCTTATATGAATTTAAATTATTTTTTATGAAATATTTTCACACCACATATAAAGTACGAAATAAGAAAGAATTAGTAAATTAAGTATCGATCTTTTACCATAGAATGGAGATATATCATTTACCTTATATTATAGATACAATCTACGATAATAAGGAAAAAAAAAGTTTAATTAAATTTTAAAAGTCAATAAAAATATATGTTCTATGTATTGAAAGCATAATAAGTTGGAGAAATATGAGAACATTTTAACTTAAATTTCTAAATTTTCAAGATTTAAAAGTGTTGTTAATATCCTTTTTTAAAATCAAGTTTCAGTACGCAAAATACTATGTATTCTGAAAGAAGTTATAAAACCACATTAAAAAAAAAAAAAGATTTTAACTTTCAATACATCTTGTATCAACTACTTGGAAGAGCATTAGATGAAAATGTATATTTAAATTTTTGTCAAAATGATTAATATTTTACAAATAAAGCCAATACAAATAGTTTAAGTTAAGACTAATTAAATATCGAGTGGTATACATTCCATTTAAGATTATTCGTTACTCCATATTTAAAAATAAATTCACGCATCAACGCAGTTTATAAATAGCCATATAGGAATGTTTGTTCACAGAACAAAAAACAAAAAACCTTGAACTAGAATCATACCTTGCATTCGAGACATTTCAATATGAATCTCTTAAACTAATGTAATGCTAAAGTCGTTTAGTTGAATATCGATCGGGAAAACTTAGTAACAGTTAAACAATTTATCTATAAGCTTTCTTTCTACTAATCTAAAAATTTAAAAGTATACGAACAGAGCACCAATGCACCATGTTGGTTGTTAGATCTGCTAAAGTTTATAGTTAAGTAATTTAAAGAAGCTTAGGATATAAATTTAACTAACAGTTAATCATGTCAGCAGATTCCAACGGCTACTCATATCCAAATCTGAAGCAATCATATAGGATGAAAAGGACAAAGGTGGCGCGTAAGTGTCGTGTTTACTACATGGTCGTTTTTCTAATGGTCCACCGCTATTTACCAGTTAACGCTCAGTGGGCCATGCCATATTGGCCGGTATCTTCG
Source organism: Dysphania ambrosioides (assembly GCA_026401315.1). Taxonomy (NCBI): domain Eukaryota; kingdom Viridiplantae; phylum Streptophyta; class Magnoliopsida; order Caryophyllales; family Amaranthaceae; genus Dysphania; species Dysphania ambrosioides. The sequence goes on from CM048667.1 coordinate 25,557,877, forward strand.
GAGCTTTCAATTCAGGTAACATTATTTACCCGCAAGTCAGAACTTTTAGCATACATATATTATATGAAAATGTAGGCCCAATGCCAACTATGAAAAGGTGTGTAACAGATTGCATGCAACAAAATATTTGTAGGACACATCACACATAGAATGTAGCAAAATTAAAGAAAACCTATGGTTTATTCTACTGAATTAAGCATCGCCCGCAATTACAGGATATCGTCCGCAAATTTTCAAATGAAATTACCATTACACCCTTAGTACATTATATCAACTAAATCAAACCCATCCCTACAAAAAATCATTCATTCATCATCCTCTCCAAACAAAATTTACAAAATCTCATTTCAAACATCATGTCCCAAACACCCGGCAAAGAAGTGTTGAGGAGGCCGACACCTCTTGCGACGGCGGCACCGGCGGCGGCTTTTCCGGTGGTTGAGGTAAATTTTTTTTTTAATTCGCATTCGCTGGGTTTCGGCGTAGGTGGCAGCGGCAAGCAGCGACGGCGGCAGCCGGGGCGCCTGGATCCAGGGCGGGGCGTCTTCCCCAGACGCCGGATCCAGGCGCCCCGGCTGCCGCCGTCGTCGCCGCCTGCCGCTGGAACATGTAATTTTTTTTTCAATTTATTTGTTAATTACTAATAACTTTAATTAATTATATTAGGCATTATAATATATTAATATGTATATTTAGGTTAATTATGATAATTAGTTAGAATATGTGATTAAGATAGATATATATTATTAGTTAAAGTATATGATTAACTATGGTAATAAGTTAAAATATAAGTTTATAATATATTATTATAATTATTATATTAATTAGTTAAAATATAATTTTATGATATATTATTATAATTATTATATTAATTATGTTAATTAGCTAAAATATAAGTTTTAGATATATTAGTTATAATTATTATGTTAATTACCTAAGTAAAAAATATATATTTAGTATATATAATTATAATTATTATATTAACTACGTGAATTAATTAAGTATAAATGTATATTTAGATATATATTAATTGTGTAATAATTATTATATTAATTGTGGTAATTGATTTATTTTAAAATGTATGTTTAGGATATAGTATTATGATTATGTCATTTTCCTTGATGTAATTAGGAATCGAGTTACCGACCAGGAAAAGGGAAATCGATACCTGCTCACATGATTAGACAACACTAAGAGGATGATTCGGGTCCAAGGCATCCACGTACTCGTGGTGGTGTGTCTACCTCGGCTCGAAGGGAGAGGGTTTCTACTCGATACGAGCAGTCAGTAGGTATGGAGGACGAAGAATAAAGTGTTGATAGTTGGAATGATGATGAAAACATCTTCGAGGAAGATGGAGATGATTATATAGATGAATTAGAGGTTCAATTAGAGGGTGATCAGGCTGATCGAGAAATTACTATTCGTAAGGGTAAGGGTGGCCAGTTCGTTAGTACTTCTGGTACAACTTCCTCTTTTATTTCTGGTCAAAGCCGGAAGAAGACGAAGGTTGATGATTCATGGGTTGTGAAACAGGCGATTCCTGGTGGGCCGGTTGATGGGAGTGTTGTTCCTAGTTTTTTGGGTCACATTGCTAGGCGCATATGGGATGGTAAGGAGAGGGAATCTTCATCATGTGTTGGTATTTTAAAATGCCAGAACAGAGATAGAGCGTGCGCAAATTTGCGAACTTGGTATGAAGCATGGATGGCTGATGGTTCACCTATTTGTGCACGCTTAGATAACACTGGAGTGTCCCACCTGCCTTGGGCCATATTCAACCATATTGATGCTATCCTTTTATCAGCTTTCATAGAGCGTTGGCAGCCTAACACCAACTCATTTCACTTTCCTTTTGGAGAGATGACGATTTTATTGCACGATGTGCATGAGATACTTAGGCTCCCTGTAGAGGGTAAATTAGTTAGTGAAAAACCAGATGTTGGGGATCTGAAGACTTATTGTGCTGAGTTACTTGCTGTGAGCATTGAAACACTGGATGCTCGTAAATATTGGCAAGGAGGTGGACTGAATATCAAGGCAGTCGATGATTTGTGTAGGAAGGTGGATCCACCTAGGCATTTGAACAATCAACTCAGTGCCTATTTTCTTCTATGCCTTGGATGTTGTTTGTTCCTTGATAAGAGTGGTTGTAGGGTAAGGCCACGGGATATAGTAGAGGCGAGGGAATCCAGTACTATGGGAATATACTCATGGGGATCGACTACTCTAGCATTCATGTACCATCAGCTTGGAATAGCCAGTCGTACTGATTGTAAGCAACTCACTGGTTGTCTTACTCTATTTCAGGCATGGATATATGAGTATTTTTCTGCCTTTCGTCCTCATAGAGACCGCATTCCCATTGAAGAAGGGTACCCTCGTGCCGGATGTTGGAATGTCCGCATGGTTACTAATTCTACAGAGCGACTGAGGGTGATTCGTCGGCAGCTTGATAATGTGACTATGTCAGAGGTTAGTTATCCTCGTCTTTATGTTCTTATTTTGGTTTACTTGACGTATGACTGGTAATCGTTTGCTTTGCAGGTTGAGTGGTTGCCTTACTTTCGGGACCCTGCTACGAAGGTACCAAGGACTGCATTCCTCGGTTTCTTACAGTATCAGGACATTATTGAGCCTTACATGCCCGACCGATGCTTGCGACAGCTCGGGTATGTACAGGTCATTCCATCTCCCGCTCCCAAGCCTGTGTTCGCTTATCGTCCAGAAGTATCGGCCGAGTACAAGGTGGAGTGTCCTATATCTGTGGTGGAGAACTTGTGGGTTCAGTTCCCGAGGGGTGCAAGACTCTTCTTAGGTGATTTGGCACGTACTGAGGTTCCTTCCATTTGTGATGACTCGTACACAACATGGTTCGAATTGAAGTCACATCCTCGCCTTGTAGCAAATGACGGGTCTGAATCCAGAAGAGACCGAGTTCCACCACGAACTGCAACCGATGCTGTAAGTCGCTTACTCTTATAATTCTCAGTTATTAATTTTTGTCTCTTATAATTGTTTCTACTTCTATGTGCAGTGGATGAACATGGCGATTGAAGCAACGTCCAGTTTTTTTGAAGTTAGAGATTTGATGCCTACCGAGAAGGCGAAGGCCGCTTGCACTCGGTGGGATAATATTATTGACATGTGGAACCGATCGTTGACTATGCAAGATGCCGATGATGAGTCTTGACATGTTTCTTATGGAATTTGATACATTTATATTGATTTGTAGCTATTTTGTTGGATATTTTGTTGTGTTTGGATTGTGTTGGAATAGGTGTGTGTTATTGTTGCTGGTGGATTGTGTTGGAACAGGTTAATTTTACTGTTGTCGTCACTTGGTAGCTCACTTTACAGAGGAAACTCTGTCAAAATTTCCGTAGGATTTCCATCAAATTACTCCTAAATACATTTCAAAATGATACATGATACATATTCATAATTTTATTCAAAATGATACATTTGAAAACCTAAATACATGATAAGCTTTGCCAGAGTTTGATTCGTTGTCTATATATATCTTCCCAGCCGACCACACTTTCATTTCGAATTTGAAACCATAAGGTAGCTACTAGTGGTACTGGAAAACCATCAGCTAAATCCAACCGAATGAAATGCTTATATCTGCCCAAGTGTGCAATCGCAAATTCTCTTAATGGCCTCGTAATGCTATAGGACTTTCCCAAGGGAGAAAAGTAACACATGGGTATACTGAAACTCCATCGTTTCCCAATCCGTAGCACATAACGACGCTCTTATAAAAATTGGAAATTGGAAACAGATCCGTGATAATTTCCATGTAATGCTCAATACCACAGTGCCCTCCTCCCCAATTGATACGTGCCAACGCAGCATCCAAACCGTCGTAGTATACATCTTGGTATTTGTATCATTTTGTTGAAATTTCATTGAACATTGTTTGCCGGGCAACGAACCACAGATCTTCAGAACCATGAAACACATCAGCAACACATCGAAATCCACAGTTTCCATCAGCTACAACATCATTCCATCCTTCTAAATACGGCATTATAAATCCGGGGAGTCTATCAATATATGGGAATCGGTCAACGTCCACTCTACCTGTTGAGGGCATGTTAACAGATGAGAACGAACGACCCATAGTCTGAGTACTGCTAGAAGATCGACTCCGACCTCGACCTCGACCTCGACCACGACCCCGACCCCGAGCAGCATTTCTCTCCATGTACTCCCAAGCACTGAAATCACGCCGAGGTCGACCTCTGGTAATGGTCGTACCCTCGGGTTCTCTAATCTCCGACTCATCTGGGTGGAGCATACCATGCAAAAGTAGAGTGGCATCACGTACAAACGAGGGATGACTAGCTCGCGCTTGGCCTGTAAGTTCATCAAAACGTGCTGTGTCTTACGTGGATCGATCTACGATATTAGGGTCCACAACTTCACCAATGATAAGCGATCTCCAGAAAGGATGAATTTGATCTAGGTAAAAACTCTCGCCCGACTAAATGATTCGCGATATTGTGCAAGCGCATGGAATCCCATGGGTTGTCTTCAGTGCACACCCGCATCTAATGTCAATCTCGTCACTTAAAGCACTCATCCTACTCTTCTCTTGTTCCAGCAAGCTCAGACAATGATGGGAAGTGCGACCATGGAGATTCTGGTACAGTCGACCTCGATATAACGTGCCATGTCTTCGTCTGGAGTCCTCCAAACATTGTTTAATACCGTTGACTTGGGTCTCAATCGCCTTGTTAACAGGCTCGAATAATGTGTCAAGAGCTGATGTGGAAGAGTTAAGCCAGTCCTTTAATGCATTGTGGGCACTCTCGACTCTGCAAGTCGTAGTGTTCCCAAAATGAAGGACCTGATTTGTCCAGTATAGCACAAATTTCTCTTTATGAGGAATCCATTGTTGCGTAACGTATTGTAAAAGTGTAGGACACCAACTATAGCAATCCATCATGAACTGAACATTATCCTCATACTGCTCTTGCGTAGTAGCATACATGACTTGCCTCCAACGTCCCTTCTGGAATTTTTCAGCTGAAACCTTATTCTTTCCCATGCAATGGTAAGCTTTATTCAACACACACTTATTAATATGCCACGTGCAAAGTAAATGTGCGGAATTAGGGAATAAATCCCTAATCGGGGCAAAAAGACCACCCTCGCAATCGGTTACTATAGAACTCGGGTGCACCTCAGGACCAACATAATTCTTCAGCTTCTCCAACATCCACCGATAACTTGACTCTGTTTGATCTTTCATGATTGCATAACCAATCACCCGGAGTCATCCCAATTATCTCCACTAAAGGATGCTTGTACTTGTTTGTCTTGTACGTAGAATCTATAAGGATTACATACGGATACGTGCGTAACAAATCAACAGACATCGGGTGCACCAAGAAGAAATGGGTCACAACATCAGTGGCTTCATCACTCTTAAACCGGTGTAAGTAATTATACTTGATTGCTTGATATAGTAATTGCTGAATTGGGTTCCTTCCTTCTGACTTTTCTCTCCTTATCTTATCTCTTTCATTGTACACGTGTCTTTTATTTGGATTATCTTCTGGATATTTCTCCAACAAAGTTGCCAGTATTTTAGCCGGTCTCACTTGTGCCTCAGTCATCTCGTGCACAACTTTTTTCGCACCAGGACTAATGCCGCTAATCTGTCGATGTCCTTATGGATACACAACCAACTCATGGTTGTGTTTACCCCTTTTCGAAGCACTAACAATGTGCCAACCGCTAAGATCTCGACGCTGACAAACCTTAATCTTAAACAAGCAACCACAACCTTTCCTCTTCGTGTCGAACCTCACGGCTGTTGTCAAATCTCGATCAACTTTCTTCGAAGAACGATCACATTTCAACAATTTATCATATCGACCATCTCTTTGCGTTTTCCATGTTGAAGTCGTCAAACAAAAACCGGATTGAATTGCAACATTTTTAGCCCATTCAATTGCCAATTCCGATGTTGCGAAATCATCATGTTCAAAAATACCACTATAATTAATTTCATCTCCACCGTAATCTTCATTATTATCCTAAAAGAACAAGATTGAAAATATTAGAAATCAAAAAAAAAAAAAATTTGAGGTGTCTTGGGAAGACGCCCCACCATGGTCAGTGGCGTCTTCCACAGACGCCCCACCATGGTCGGTGACGTCTTCGGAAGACGCCCCACCATGGTGAGTGGCGTCTTCCCAAGACGCCCCACCATGGTCAGTGGCATCTTCCCAAGACGCCCCACCATGGTCAATGGCGTCTTCGCAAAACGCCCCACCACGGTGAACGACGTCTTTCGAAGACGCTTCGGCAACACATCGGTAATACGACCAATTTCTCAAGTACAATCCGAACTTTTACCTGATTTTCGGGTGAAAAGGTCATTTATCTTTTATTTGTTTTTTTTTTAAATTAGTAAGGGCAAAAAGGTCATTTTATGATGAAAATGCGGGCGATCCCTGGTAATTCGCGGGCGATGTTTAGTAACTCCCTTCTTCTAATAACGCGTTGCATTGGCTTTCTTACGATCCCAGTAAATTTCAGACACTACCAACAAATATATATGAAGAAATTCTTAATTTATACCTAATATAAAAAAAAGAGTAAGACTTTTCAGTAAATTTTCGGAGGATGCTTGGCTGATTTGAAGGGAATGTTTACACTTGGTAGTTACTGATAGTAAAAATCATGAGTGAAGAGACGATTCACATATCGCTAAAGTGCTTGGAGAGTTGGAGATATTATTGGTCCAGTATTGCCGTGTTTTTACTCCAAAGATCGATCGACGTGAAATTATTGTAGCCCTTCTATTTTATCTTTGCAGGTCACGTCTAATCCCTGCATTTAAACATTACATTTGCATTTGTTACCTCCATCACAGGCAAAGGCTTGAATTTCATCATCCACTTCCAATTTTTAACTAATAATCTCAACAAGGAAATTATTGTCTATTATTTCCACTTACCATCACAAGCAATTTTCTTTGATATACAGCCAGTTTTCTTTGAATTCTACGGCAGCAGCAGGCAAAGAATCGGAATGACGACTGAGGAATATGTTAATAGTATAAAGTTGTACATGGCCACAACCGATATATGTCAGATGTTTCTTTGAACTATAATAGTGAAGCTAATTTGTCTATAGCATAAAAACATGGTTCATGACGGGAAATTTAGACAGATTAGCTTAAGATATGCATATGTATGGCAATTAGTTTTAGATGGCATAATAACTATTATATTGTGTATATATATATTGTGCGACTTTTATCTACGAACCTAAAACATTTGGTCACTTTTCTTTTAAAGCTAGGACGAGTAGAATATTATCATGAACACATTTACTTATCATCATAGCGATTCTATAGATAAAGGATGCTAAGCATGCAAAGGAATATATATGTACATACAGTTGTGATATGAACAAGTTAACATCCCTCCAGTTAGACCATACAATACAATACAATACAATGAGATTGATGTTTTAATTTATAAAGTGTATGTATCGTTTGCTACTTACCGGCACATTTTTCTACCATTGGTAAATCTACTGTTATCTTTTTTTAGTTATACAAGTCAATTACCATACACATTTTGGCCAACTATCCCTTTCTACAAGAATCACTGTAAGAAAATAGGTTAATTCACACCCATCAATAGACGAGTATCATGCTACTTTCAATATTAAGATAAGAGTCATAAGGCCAGATGTTTCTCCAATTCTTGAAAAGTGTATAAATTAAGACATTTTTTGCCCCCTTTTTATTGAAGCATTTTCCATCTAATAATCATCTGAAAACAAACAATTTTAACTAGGAGACTTATCTAAGAAAAGGAGACTAAACAGGGAGTACGTCAAAACTCTAAGACTCATAACCAGACATTAAACACTACATCTTACAGAGACTAAAAACAGTACATAGAGGGTTTGCATATGTGCTATCCCTGAACAACCTTAGCCATGCCATATGCAGCAGCAGAAGCCAGAGCTCCAATCAGTGCGGTTTGAAGGGCACTCTTAACTGGTTTGCTGCCAGTGAAGCGACCTTTCGCGTACCCAAAAATTAACAGCGCAATTAAGGTTACTATTACAGATGCAAGCATAGCTTCCATTGCCACAGGGATGAACATGTAAGGAAAAAGGGGGACCAAACCACCAATTATGTAGGCTATGCCTATTGTAAATGCACTCTGTATGGCTCTTCTCGGGTCTGGCTTCTCCAAACCTAGCTCAAATCTGCAATTTTTTTTTCATTACAATTAGTGAGCTACTGTAAGCAAAAGGCAACTTGCTGCATCATATATAGCTGATATAAAGTATCAATTTAATTCAATATATCCTAGGCTGTACATTTAATAAGCATAAAATATTTCAGACTTGTTGCGGCACAATATAAATTTTGGTCATATCATGTTGGATTGTGGTCGTATTCCAAAATGCTCCTACTAAGAATAAAATGTATGGCTATCCACAGGATCAGACCTAAACGGAAGCTTTCCTACTTCATATCTAATATAAATTATATTAAAATATTGAGATATCATATATAATAAGTATTGTTATATCAAATATAGAAATACAGAAAATAAAAAAATACAAAAAAAAAATCAGATATAAATATTATAATATCAAATATGAAAATAAAATTAAAAAAAAATCCCTCCATATATTTATATCAGAAACAAAATAGGAATTTCTGGACCGTAAACCTGAGTCCTTCTAGAGAAGTTGGGGTGGTTTCGCACTTTTAATATACAATAAGACGCCAAATGGAGGAAGTTGAGGCAACATCCTTCTCCTCACTCTTCCTTTTTGCTAACTTTACAAACTTTTTTGCTAACTTTACAAACTGGCAAGTAGCATATAGTCATCTGTGAGTCTGTGACACCATTGCAGTTACAGTAATCTTTCTTTTTAGGAGAGAAATTAGTACGTGTTTTATTCTTTGTTAAGTCAGCCTACTCTTTCTTACTATATTTGCAAAAATTTGCGAGTTAGAAACCAGGAGTTTAGCACATTTGGGGACCTCAAAGATTGGACCTCAGCTTATAGGCTGTGTTTGATCACAGGTTCTGCAATGTACCTCTGTAAGTCTGTAAGATTCTTTATCCAAACAATAATATGTGTATGTGATACATGAGGCAGGCCATCGAAACCTGTACTTTGATCATTTTCAAGGTTAGGGAATCAATTTTGCTAATTCTCATGCTCCATAATACATTGGTTCTAATCCATCTCGAAACCAAATACATACTCTTGTATGGTGTCACAAGAGAATGTTATATTTATTCACTAGATTATACTTATTACTTATACAAAAAAAATTTTAAAAAAAAAAACACTAAAATTTGATAAGTTGAATTCCACTAACAGCAAATTCTGTTAGTAGTGGGTAAGCTTTATAATAGGTTAACAAAGTTAAGTTTTTCAGCGTTGCACATCTTATTTTAGGAAGACTCTAACTTCTATCATACTATTGTAATATAAACTATCACTTTCCCATGTATTATTAGCTTCCTTAATTTACACTTTAGTTCGATCTTTACTATCATATATGATGTGGTCAGTATGTTATAATAATGTAGCAATAATATAATATGTAGTGATAACTCCACCTTAATGATGGACTCTAACATGTGTTATGTTATAGGTGATGGAAGCCAAAGTTATATGCTACAAATGCATGGATACTTGTTTCGTTTGTTGCTTGGTTTGTTATGTTTTTTTCAACTATATAATTTCTAGAGTTTAGCTTGTGGACTTGTTCAAGTAATCTGCCAATTTCGGTTAAGATAAGTTTAAAGTTGCAAGTTCAAGTGTTTGAATTTATTCAAACTTCAAGTTTGTTTCTCCTACAAATATGGGATAAGAAGCTTCATCGACGACTCTTAATTTGTGGAGTTTGTTTCGCTACTTCTAAGCTGAATTCAAATGATTAATGGCCCTTTGCAACGAGCTTTATATCAATTATTCTCTTGGAAGATCCTTTGCTGAAATTGTGGAACTTTGAAATATTCAAACTCAACGGTTAAGTGTTGTTCAAAGGCAACGACTTCCTTGAAGATTTGTTGAAAACTATATCCGTTATTCTCTTGTTGATATAAAGTGTGAGCTGAACCATTGAAGAAGAAACAAACCTTCAACGTGAAAGAATTCTCAAGCTACTACTCTACTCTACTTTCTTTCTAGCACTTATTCTCTTTATTGTATTTTAGTTTTGAGAGAAAAGAAAAAAAAAATCAAGTATATCTTGAGTGTGAAAAAAAAAATGAGTGATATACTTTGAGTAGTTATTATAATACTCAAAAGTTCAGAAAAAGTAGGGTGTCTTTTATTTCTAGGAATTGAGATGCTAAACTGTAGTTAGGGAAAGCTATGGTGTAGAAGATATGATAAGATCTTTTAGGTTGCTTTAGATCTCTAAGGGAGAAATAAAAGTATTTAAATCTTACCAGTAGGGCACCCTAGGCAAAGACGTTGACACGTTGCCGAATTTCGTAACAAATACTCGTCCCCTTTACTTTTGCATTTTCATATTTATTTGCTTTATTTACTTCGTACTTGTTTCAAAAGTCTATTCAAGTCAAAGTTTATTTGCAATTCCTAAAACCCGTGTCAAAGACCTTGAAATCAGTTTAATTCTTTTATTAAGTTATTCCACATCTGAAAGTCGTTTCAAAGTTTTGAGAAACTAATTTTGAAAATCGGTCATACTCTATTCAACCCCCTAGAGTATATTAATTTTATTCTATCTCCTAATGGTTCTTCACAGAATATCAACAAACTCTACTCTATTGTGCCTTTCTTTCCCTCCTCTCCTGTACAAGAATTATGCCTGGCAATGACATGTTTACAGTAGAATCTTGGTCGAGTATTATACGACAGAGGGAATTCATGACATGGTCTTATACTTGTTATTAACACCTCAAAATGAGATAGACTGGTTTTCCTATTGTTCAAATATAACTGTACACACTATATGATGTAAATGCACACTATATGTGTTACTCTTTTTTCAATAGATAATCCAACCAGATAATAACAATAATGAAAGGTAAAGCAGCATTGCCACCTTAGTAGCCATGTCATCATCACATATCACCTGTTCCTAATCGTGAAGATTAGTGAATCTCCTTAAAGAGAGAGAGAACAAAATTATGAGTTGTAATCCATTTTAGACGTCATCTGAATCACGCAACAAATAATATCCAAACCATTTAAATTATGGAGTAGTTGACTGATGAAATTGAGCAAAAAGTAAAGGGATTGTGGGCATGAACTGTTATGATTACAACTAAAGGTGCTTTGAGTATAAAAAGGGAGCTGATGGGTATAATTTGACAAGGACGCTTTTCTAATTTATACGTGATATAAATTATATTTGAATGTTGAGATCTCTTATATAAATATTATTATAATATATATATGTATTATTATATCAAATATTAGAAATACAAAAAAAAATATTAGATATAAATATTATAATATTAGATATATAAATGAAATTATAAAAATGTCCCTTGATATATTTGTAATAGGTATTAATTCGAAATTTCTCATTTAATAATGGTTATTTTTACTATAATTTTGGATACAAGTAAGTGTTAGACTTACAATTTATAAGAAATCTAGCATAAAAAAAAAAACAATTTATAAGAAACCCCAATGCACATAAACAAATCCAAGTTTCAAGCTTGCATCCAATATTAGTACTTAAACAGAAAATATTTAGAATACTATAGATTCATATAGAAAGCGGAGTATTCCGTATGTACAAACTTCATCATAAGGGAGAGAGTAAAGAAGAGGACTAACTTCATCATAAAGTCAAGCCAAGCTTGAGGCCTCTTCCTAAGAGCATTTACCACAGGAGCATACTCATGTGGTTCAATCCCATACTGCGCCAATATCTCTGCAACCTCAGCAGCCTCTGCATTGTCATCCAACATTTTTACAATCATACATCCTTCCTAAAACATAGGAATATATATTTATATTGATGAAAACAAAACTCACCTATGTAAAAGAGACAACTGGATTTTAGACACTTGAGCAACATTTACTTAGTTAATTACTCGTACAACATATGTACCCACAAGAGATTAAGCATAACAATTAAATTTAATGAGCTGATTAAAAGTGCATTATCATTCTGTGTAGGTTGAGCAACTAACTTCATATCACATAATCAAGATTTTTGTAAAACTTTTCTTCTTCAACCTCGAATTTTGAACCCCAAAACGTGACTCCAACTATCAACATCTTTTTGTATTCATCTCACTTTTTTTATAATGTGAATTAAAGATAGCCACAAATTAAAATTCGCTAAAACAAAAACAAACAAACAAACAAAGCTAGAAACCTGTATCAGGAACAGATATTATCTCTTCTTCTTCTCTCTTCAATTCCATCGCATAATGATCCGCCTCACTCTTCGCCGCCAAATACCTCCATGAAAAAAATAATGACAATTCAATTTTTGTAGACATCGAACTTAGTTGATTAAACTATACTATATACAATGATTATAAAAGTAAAAATTAGAAAACTAGCTAGGATATAGAATGGGGAGTATTCATCAATAACGTGAATGTCACAAGAGTAACTGTAACGTGAAATATTGGCAGGGTGCAATTGTGCAAAATGCCAAAATATACAGCTGAGCTAACAAGCTTAGGAGGAAATTACGGTCAAATATACTCCTATTTTTAATTATTTAGTCTATTTCACTTTTCCCGTTTTTTAAATACGATTTAAAACACTTTTATTCGGAATAAATTCAATAAGATTTATCTGGGAGTACAATAATATCCTGTTATGTAGCAATAAAGATTGTAAATTATTTGACCAGATACCTTAACAATGTTAAAGAACCGTGTTGCCATTAAAGCATTATAATTTGGTATTATTTTAAGCCAATTTTTCGAGTAATGCTAAAAGATGTAGTATGATACCCGCCTAGGCCCATAGAAATGGCGCCGGCAGCGACTTCCGCAATGCCGGCAGTGAGGACGATGGACGAGGAAGCATTGGCCCCGGATAAACCGGCAGCCAGGGCGAAAGGGACCGTAAGTCCGTCGGACACGCCGATGATAATGTCACGAACAACTTCTCCTGCGGTGAAATGCTTTTCCTTGTGGTGGTCTAGGAGTGATGTCGTTTGGCCTTCTGAGGAAGCCCTAGAAGCCATTTGGAATTCTCTGTTGTGTAGATTTTAAGAGTGAAGGAGTGAGTGAGTGAATGAATAGTGGATTGTTGGTAGGTTCTTAAAAGAGGGAAATGGGGCAGCAGATCTTGGTAATAGAATAAAGTAATGGAAAGAGAGGAGATTTTAAAAATTTAATTGGTTAAATACTTTTTATCATATTAGAAATAAAATAATTATTATAAAAAAAATATAGAGATCAAATATGAAATAAAAAGAAGAAATAAAAATAGTTTTATAATCACATAATTTTTTATATATAATATTTTTCAATATAATAATAATATAAAGTAGAAAAAAAAAATAGATGACATCATCTATAAAAAGGGGGGAAATTTTTAATAATAATGTAATATATATTAAGTATGATATCAGTAAAGCTTTTGCTTTAATAATAATTATAAATATTAGAAGAGAATCTTTGTGATTCCATATTGGGTGCACCGTGCACGTTTCACAAGTAATATAAAATTATTTATGGAAATATAGTAGATTGTATGTTCTTTGTTTATGGAATATATAAAATTATAAAAGAAAGTATAATAGATTGTATTTGATTCTTGATATTGAGTATCATCTCTAAAAGCTAAATTAATGGGTATCTCTAAGACATAACTTTTTTTTTTTTTTTTTTTGATTCAAGAGAGGTACAAATCAGAAAAAGAGAGAACAAGACAAAAAGCAAAAAAAAAAAAAAAACATACGGAGTAGAAACTAACACCTTACCGAATGGTTTCTAGGACCAATTTGGGAGGAATAAACCAAGAAGTAGAAACTCCCCTAACATCATCTAGCACTAATGGGAGGTGTAAGAGTAACATCATGATTTACTAGTCAATCCGCTGCTTTATTATCTTCTCTGTAGATATAAATGACTTTAACTTTCCAATCCGACAAATCTATTAACATTTTGCAATGGTCTGCAATCTCCACAAATCTTGTTAGCATTTTCTGAATGTAAATATATTACACTTCATTTTCCATAAATAAGTTCATTATCTGCTTTATTTTCTGAATTGTATAAGGGTTGATATGAACCAGGAAGTTTAATAAGTTGAAGTTCATGAGATATATTACCTAGAGAAGAAAAGTTATTGTACAACAAATATTAATATATTGTTGTACCAACTTTATAGCTGCAGTAATAAGTTAATTGTTGGATCTCATAAAAAGTTGTAAAAATTCGACTTTACTAAAGTAATTGAAGAAATCAAAGTAAAAAATGAACCATTTTATAATAATTGAATTTTTTTTGCTCGATATTTTGGACCGATTTCGTAACAAACATGTCGTATCAAAATTATTCCAAGCTAAGTCAAAATACAATTTATTTGGCACGTACAAATCCGTCGAGGTAGCAACCATGTAACTGGTTTACAAGTTGGCTTTTAATTTAATATAGACCTTGCAAAACAAATTAAATATTCAACACTTGTGTATAAATCTAAGCAAAACACATAAATTTTTGTACAAAAAAAAAAAAAAGTATCTTACTTCATAGATTAATCGCTAATACAATCACATTTTACAACGCAAAGTTCATATGGGAAACAGAAACCACATAGTTAATACCAGACTCACTATTTCTATATTTTGTTTTTCAAACTACACCACATTGCTCTGCAAAAGTATACATGAGAAATAGAAACTAGGCGTTACTTTCTCCTATCTCTTGTTTTTGCCCCATTTTTATTTATAAAATATTATATATTATATATTATATAAAATATATTATATTTAATTGATTTCTTAATATAAAATTTTAGATTATCAAGTTTTAAATTATATAAAATATAGTGTATTCAATTGATATCTTATTAAATACATCTCAATGTAAATTTATAAAATATCAAGTTTTTATATTTTTTTTCTTATAAATTTAGAGATAAAAGCAGTTTAAGCCAGGTCTTGAAAACTGTGAAAAAAATAAATGGGGCAAAAGCAAAATGAGTACTATATTTTTGCTTTGTAACTACACCATATTACCATGTAAAAGTATATAAGTGCCGAATGTATCACATTACTGTGCAGGAAACTTGGAAAGTGGAAGTTTTTTTTTTTTTTTTTTCTTTCTAATAAAATTTAAGTTGCAAGGGCTCATTGAACAATTCAAACAAGTTAGTGTTGGAATTTTATGAGCGAAAGTAGCAGTAGATTTTTGGTTTAGGAATATACTTATACTTGATTGGTTATATTGAGAGACAAAAGGAGAGAAAAATAATTTGATGATTTTATCAATGAGTTCATACATTTAATAAATGCATGCATTGTATTTATAGTAGTAGTATGGCTTAATTAAGAGAATAAGGTAGAGTACTCTAGATTGTTCTAGCTAGCTTATAATAGGTTGTTAGTCTACATTTTCTAGGATAATTTTACCTAGATTTTTCTTAAGTAAATTCTTGATACATTAGAAATTTTATCATAAATTACTTTCTAGAATTTTCTAGATTACTCTTTTTAGCAATTAGCTAGAGTAATATCCTCACATGGATCTTTAACAGGTCTTGACAGATTTGAGAGTAGACTTTCATGTCTTCTAGGTGAGATTCCCATCAAATTCTAAATTTCTTCGATTTTCAATATCAGATTGAGAATAATTTGATCTAAATTATCTGGCAGTTAAATCAGATAATTTAAAACTAAAAAATGGCGATGACTCTTAAATTTTTGCTGCATGTATTTATTTTGCCACAATACTCGCACACATTTTCTACTCTCTATATTGTACGGTTGTTTTCATGTTTTGACTTTTCTTCGTGATTGCAGGAGGTACAATACTACAATCCACCCGGATTTGGCCTAGTTTTTTTTCGTTCCCTCCGTAATTTTCTTTTGTTAAATTGAGGGGTGATTTTTGTTCTATAGAGGAATGACTTTTATTTTCTTAAGGGCTAACTTTTGTATAATATACCTAATATTTTCTTTTCGTACATATCTCATTTTTTATCAATTGAAAGAGTGATATCTATTGTTGTAGGGGTGATTTTTGTTATATTGGAAATAACTTTTATTATATTGAGGGTAACTTTTGTTGGTCATACTATAACCTTATTATATTCCGTATGCACACAAAATCTTTTCATATGTTAACTATTCCTTTTTTTTCATTTTATACTATTTCAAAATACAAAAGTATACACACACACACACACACATATAGGAGGGATCCAATGAAAATAAGAAGAATAAGAAGAAATCTTGGTCATTCAAATGATAAGATCTAACGCTAGAGATTTCACGTAAAAAATGATTACTATAATAATAAAAAATGGTCACTATAATAATAAAAAGTGTAATTATAGTAATAAAAAGAATCATTATAAGTTAAAAAAATTATTTGGTCACTATAAATTAAAAAAGAGTCACTATGAGTACATAAAATATCATCCGTTGGATTTAAGAGATGAAGAGTCAAAATATCTTCTCATCCTTCTTATTTTAAAGACCCTCTTTATTTTAACTTATATATATATAAAATACTTATTATAGGTGGTGGGATATTTTTGTTTTTGAAAACATAATTCTCAACTTCAACTACCCCAGGTACAAGTGCTTGGAGGTAGAGATTTCTTATCCGAAAATCCGCAAGAAGCTCTCACTATATTGCAATGTTTCCAATTCATGACAAAAAGACCTCAAGATATTTTGATGGTATGGGACCAAAAATTGTGAAGATTTTTTTAAAAGCCCAAAGAGACAACTAGGTGTATATCAAGTCAATTCAAGGATGATACTCTGCTTAGCATTTCTCCAAGCAAAACTCAGAACTGTAAGGTTTAAGGTTTCACCAATGGAATCATCTGCTATCTTCAGGCTTTGTTCTCCTCCCTCTTTCTTAACACCAAAGCCAAACAACACTAAATATATCTTACCAAGGCAATGGAAGCACAGAACTTCTCAGTCTACTCAAGTGCCCTGTAGCAAGATGTTTGTCCCTGGTACTTTTTCCCCTCTAAAAATCGTTTCATCTATTGGATATGAAATTTATGGTTTCTACTTGTTTAAATCGGCTGTAGGATATTCATTTGGCGGGGAATCCTACCTCTTATTTGACATATGAGTGTTCGATCATACTA
The DNA here is from genome assembly GCA_026401315.1 of Dysphania ambrosioides. Classification (NCBI taxonomy): domain Eukaryota; kingdom Viridiplantae; phylum Streptophyta; class Magnoliopsida; order Caryophyllales; family Amaranthaceae; genus Dysphania; species Dysphania ambrosioides. Next base: position 25,575,172 of record CM048667.1, read on the forward strand.
ATTTCTCTCAAAATCTGTTCCAAAGTATGTAATGGAAATATTGTTACGATATCTGTATAAGAATGAACGTTCAAAACTTCATCTATACTATTTGACAGACAGTTTAGAAAGACATTAGTGCTCAAAATGTACTCTATGATTAAGAGAGCGGGCATCTTATGTTTGAGGCAAGTAAGAATGTCGGAATAAGATGATTTTTGAGATTAAGTTCAAAAAACCAAATGAGGTAAAGGTTTAACATACTACTAGTTAAGTTGTCAAGTCTGATAAGTATTAAATTCCTCATTTGCGATATTTGTAAATATTATATCCCGTATGTATATATATGTATGTATGTATATGTATATATATATAAATATATATGTGTGTTCGGTTCGGTGTGTGAGTTTTTCAAACTACTGGCCTGGAGACTTTCCAGAGGCGTGAAAAAGAACATTAACTACTTGTAGTTAAGCTCAAATTTCTGTTTTTACGCTTACAACCTGCAGGATTTGGCGAAGCATCTCCGGAAGCGAAGGCAGCCAACAACCTCCACCAGTTTTTCACTTACATTGCAGTCAAAATAGTAGCTGCCCAACTTGAGGTAACTCAACATTCTGCTTCTTACAATTTTTATCCACTATGATTCTATGAACATACCAAGCCATACCCGATTATCTGATCTGAATTGCCCGACCAAAGTCTGTCTGTGCCAGAGCAGCGTTAGACACAGTTTCAAAATGAAGCAACTGTCAAAATTTCTAGTCTGACAACTTTGTATTGCCAGAGCAGAGCTATAACCCTGAAGCCCACAAGGATTTGCTGGACTTCTTAGAAAGCCACTCTCTGGAAGATGGAGACAAGTTTTGTGCAGATTTGATGAGAGAATCCTCCAAGCATAAAGGCTTAGGTATGGTTTCTTTAACCCTCGACAAATGACACACAACATAATTCAAGCAACTAACACGAGTGCTCTTGACTTTCTTATGAATCACCCACAACCATCACACTGTTTCAGCACTACGTATTCTCGAGGTCAGTCAACGACGTGCTTCTCTAAGTCTAGCTCTACTTGTTAACGGGAATCCAAATCTCATTCATGCTTAATCCAGGTTCGCTCTTCTTACTGCAAGAACGATTTCGAGTGGGACAACTTGAAACGGTTGGCTGAGGAGGTAAACCAATACTCCGTCCTAAAACAAATACTCCCTCTTTCCGAATTTAGTTCTAACTCGTAGTACTATAAAGTTTATTTTTATTTCTGTTCTCACCCCATTGCTTAATTATGTGTTGCAAACTGTGTAGAGACTCTAGAGAGCATCAATTATATAGCAAAACTTACACTTAATTGTCCTAAAACCCTAAAGGGCTTTCATAGTCTCGTCTCTTAAATCGTCTAATTAAGAAACATTACACTTGCTTGGTGATGATTTGTACCTGTATTACAATCATCTCATGATATTACTGACCTATGGATGCAGATGGTAAATAAATCAAACACAAAAGTCATGAGGGATTATGTGCAGGAAACAAGTCATGTCGAAAATTGAGGAACAAAATATCCTATAATCTAAGAGGAGCAGCGTTTACCAATCAAACTCGAAAATTATACAGTTTCAAGGCATTTACATGAAGAATTCAGTTTGATATGTATAATGTGTACACAATACAAGAAGACTTGAAGCATTTAGTTGTAACAGTAAAACTTCGACTTGTTATGCCATGTTCACTGGTAAGAGAATTTGTACACGTAGCAAGATCCAAGTGATACTAGAGTATGTAAGTAAGCATACTACATCTATTTTACAAGCCTCCAAAGATCCAATGCCGCATTAACGTGACCCGAGCTGAAATATGACTGCGCATTTTCTTCGATGTTGTTCAACCTGCAGTACCATTGAAATAATCAATGCTTTACAAAGGCGAGGATGACAGGACCATATATGTGCGGGAGAATAAGGCTCCATTTGGTTAAGGAATATTGAAAATAATTCAATGGGAAAACCAATTGAACAAAAATAATTCTCTTCAGAGAGGGGAGGACTGGGATTACAGAACTGGATGATGTGGGTTAAGATTAGAATAAAGGTGATATCAAAATCCCTTTAAAACTAAAAGATTCAATCCTACTTATAGAATTACACAAAAACATTTCCCCTCACTTCTAGTTATATACCAATAATCTATATCAAACGGAGACAACATTCAGTCAGGAGCCTTTCCCTGAGATCAAATTTTACAGTGTACATACTAAAAAGTTTTCACACAATACTCCTAGATTTCAGCAACGAAGGAAGCCAAGGTCAATAACTATGACTTGAATGGGCACAGATATAACATGCAAGTTTGGACATGAACACATACCTGTAGATATAATTTACCATGATACCCCCGCTTTGGGAGAGTCCTTTCTCTGATCTGTCGGCCATCCAGTTTAACCTCTCAACCATCTGTTCCATAATAGCAGGATCAATTTCAATGCAAAGACGATATTTCAATATAAATTAAAGCACCTTGAACTTCAAAGTTTTAACTCTTTATGGAAAATAAAAATAAATAAAGAATCCTTTTCAAACGATGATGGTCTATATGGTCTATATGAAGTATTGTTAATTCCTCCAATTCAACTGAAAATTACGTCAAAATGCGTTAGTTCACTCTCTGAGAGTTTTATGCACCAAAATTTTTTGGAATGAAAAGTATGCAATAATTCTTATGATCTGTTCTGTCTCAGAACTGATCAGCTTCTGGAAACTAGGTTCAAGATTCTAGAACATACCGCACCATTCTGCAAGTGAAAGTTTGCAACAGCATCAAGAGCTTTTCCTCTCTTTTTTTCTTGAAGAAGATACCTGGACATTGAAACAGAAAATGATTAGTTTTGAAGCTGAAAATGAGCAGATTATATTGATTGCCTATATCACTATAACAAATGGCACATCCTAAAAGTCATCTCCTATGCCAAGTTCCCACAAGGTGAAACAATTTCAAGGATGCTATGGAGCAGATTTGCAAGGATATCACTCATGTGCTATTACCAAAAGATCATATAAGTTCACGTGCATCTAGTACCTGGCGCAAAGTCGCATCAGAATAGGTTTCAGCACTGACATAACATCTTCAGATTTGCTCCACTCATGGTTTGGAGATTTCAGCAAGTTCAGTATGACCCCGATGCCATTCTCCCTGGCTGTAGATCCCCTGTAACTCAAAAAGTCAGAATGCCAGCCCAAGAATTCGACTCAGTATACTCTTGTAATAAACTAAAAATTTCTGTGAGGAAATACAGAATTTAAGAATATCACAACAAAGAAAACCAACGGCAACAATCTCATCAAATTCACGCAAAATTGTTCAGCAGAACTAAAAAATAACATAAATTGCTTTTTCAAAATACAGACAAGTAATTAAAAGGTAACAAGGCAAATGATCCTGCTTCCATTGTCTGGATAATTCAGTAAGTAAGAATAAAAGAAGGAAAATCATAATCATATCCTTTTGAAACTCCTGTTTTAGACGAAGACAAATTATTTAACCTTTCCTCACCTACCTGCAACCCCAGATAAAGGGGGAAGAAAAGCATTTAACTTCCCTTATATGTTCCGAACATCAAAGAAAAAAAAAAATTCTAATCTAAATTTGGAATGTGATTAGCTTGAACTAAAACATGAATAAAGGCAGTAAATGTATTTTCTATGGTATAAGATGCATCCACAATATCAAACAAATTAATGAAGAAGTTGCCTCATTCTATGTGGTTCCGTTCCTCTTCTTTCAATAAAACTTTTGATGATATCATCTAGCATGAAAACCCCATACAAAACAAATATTGCATGATTGCTCATTAAGTATATACAATATAAATCCTTAGTTTCCAACTTTTCAGTTCGCGTAATGTGCATTACTTAATAAACTCTCACCCCAGTTTATCCAGGACTTCTCGTTCTTCCTCTGCGGTTAGAACATCTTCTCTGAACGCAGAACCAACACTTTCCGTGGAAGAACATGACATGTATAAAGTGTCTGCCTCTGCAAGCTTAGATTGTGATGCCAACTTTGCTAATAGCCAACTCATGAACCCAGGGATTGGACTAAGTGTTGCAAATGTCTTTACAAGAAAGAAAAAGGGAAAAGAAGCTTAGTGTCAAAATTAGGTTTACATGACAAAACTTTATACTACCACATCAGTGCTTACAAAGCTTGGAACCACTAACCTAAGGACCTAATAACTAGTGATAGGCATAGGCTACATAATGAAGTCCCAATGGGCAGGTCATCATGATTTGAATTATTTACAAGACATAATTTCTTTCCATCAACGCATCAGCACCATTGTTCTATAGAGGCATAAAACAAGTTCTGGGATGACAATATAAGAATAGGAAGAAAAAAAAGCAATATCCCCTCAATATGAAGGTATACAAAGAGTGCAGAAGTACTTACACATATATATGGCATATCTTGTTTCACCAGTTCAATCACACGTTTAATAAGGAACTTTCCCAGGTTAATCCCAGCCAAGCCTGGCTGCCAAATTTGAGAAGAATATTAAAACATAGAGAAGAAAAATCAATAGGTATAAATAAGAAATTAAATATCAGGGGACAATGGAAAGTACTAAGAAACAATGGAAGTAGGAAACAGAAATTCATCCTCACAATACTCGGCAGAAAAAGAAAAGGAAAGGTGTAGAAGGAGCGATATAATTTTGTTCTTCAAATTGAGACACCGTAACAGGAAAATCTGAGGCAAGTAAAAAATCTTTACCTGGCTAGACGAAATTGAGTAGAATAGTGCGCATGTTGCTTCACATTCCAGTATTGGAGGAACGTCCCAGAGAACTTCCTGATATTTCTAACAAGCATCAACAAATAGGCATGAAAAATAGAAGAAACTGATAGAAGTTGTTGAGATTGGCATAGCAAACAACTGAGTAACATTGGTACCTGTATTGTCCGAGCAACATTTTTTAATAGTGCTACCTCAATGAAGATAAGAGGTTCACCTGAAAAAAATTATTCCTACCAAGATTAGCTCAAATTAGACTACAACATTATTAATTTTAGGATATCATAAGAGTATGCTCCGTAGCTTAAAACTCAGTTATCACACCCAAAATTTTCTAATTCCAAAAATTTGAAAATAGAACATGATAATTTTTCTATAATCCATAATAGCAATTGTTCAACGTAAAAAAAAAAAAAAGAAAAGAAAGACAAGCTCCAAAGATGCAGAAAACATAATGTGACAACCATGTACAGAAAACCACTGCCCGTTACATTGACAGCGAAACACGTAGCATAGAAGAAATGAGGAATGACAATTAGCCACATATTTTTAACACATCACTCTTGAAGAGGTAACTTCAGATTAGCAACCTAATTCCTGGGATTGGGTCCAGTTAGTAAAAGTCGAAACATTGATGCTTGAAAGGAAGAAGACAACAAAAGCAACAATAGCCCCAGTAACCCCCCCCCCCCCCCCAAAAAAAAAAAAAAACACACACACACACATGAAAAACTGCGGAGCATATGAGCACTGGTAGAGAAAAGAAGTAATAATTAAAAAAAAAAGTCCAGCCACTCTAAAAATAGAAGTGAAAAACAGCATAACTATCAAGCAGTAGAACAATTGCATATGCCTTCAAATACACAGGGTGCACTATTCTATTAGGTACAAGACCACTCATACAGTAAAGGAGAAACTCAAGAATTCAAGTATTCAACAAGGTTATAATCAAGAAGTTACTCAGTGGCCATACAGATACGAACAGTTTTTTGTTAAGGAAGGAGGGAAACATAAGGAGATGGCCTAACCAGGAATTGCAGGATGCAAATACCCAAAACATCGACGACCTACTCCTAGTCTCCTTTTAAGATCAAGTAGACTGCTGATAGGATGGACAGCCTTTACACCAGAAAGACCAGATCTTTGTAAGCCATCGACCAAACAATGAAAATTACCATCTAAAGTGGGAAAGAAGAGAATAAAACCTCATAAGCTACAATTTTCTCCAACAAAGAAGCAGGATCGTCCCAAGTTATGCGGTGAAGCTCCAATGCAGCTGGACTTAGCCATGTGATAAGCTTCCCCTTTAAGTAGGAATCTAGTGCTCGCAAAGATGGAGTATTGCGTTCCCTAAAAAGGTGATAAGGCCAATATAAAGAGGTAAACATTGCTCATCATGTCTTCTTTACCAATTGCCTAAAAGCTAGTGAAGCAAAGAAGGAAATATCATTTAAAGTGCAAAGTTGAACCACAATCTAATAAGTAATAACTTTTATTTAACTACGGAAGCTTGTCCAATGAATAATAGCTTTCTTTCACAAGGGAAATATGTATTTTCAGAAATGCAAATTTTTTTTTTCTCTCAAGATTATTATAGTAAGCTTTACAATTATAATAACACCAATCTAATAACCATAAGCGTATTTGTAAGTTGCATTGAGTGATGAGGTAAAATAGAAACGTATGTGACAATTTCATGTTCTTACTTGATAGTTGAAAGAATATCAGCACGAAGAACTGATAAGAATTTCAATCCTCCAGGATGGGTATTCAACCTTTCAAAGAGAACTTCATATGTTGGCTGCAACGCATGCCTCAAATTCTTCTCGGTCCGATAAAAAGTGGACAGGAATCCATCAACCTCAACACCAATTTCGCCTTTATTGCCTAGCAGAGAGCTTACAAAATCAAAAACTCTTCTACACTTGACAATTACAAATTCACCTGAAATCATGGTGTATGAAGTCAATGGACCAACCAGCAGGAAGCTGAAGGCCAAGATATTGCTTCATAAGGTCATGAACATGGGTCCTGTTGAGATCATAGTCTCTGGCAAGAACCATCAGTAACTTACACCGGTCTTCAGTAGAAAGACCATAATAACCCTAAAAACCGAGTACAGAAGATCAGCCTCATAGATAACAATATATTGCAGCAAAATGACGGAACACAACAACTTTCAAGAAAAAATAAGAGAAGTGCACATATGATACACCTCAGAGAAATCACTCAAAACAGTATCCTGAAGTTCTGTCTTGTTCATTGAAATAGCCAAACGCATTCTCTCCCGTACAAGCTCAAATCCTCTGAATTAAACATCACCATCCACGACGTCACGCAAACAAGCAGAAATGTAAGGCACCATCTAACTAGACATCAAGGATTAATTGGTTATACTCACAAATATAGATTTCTAAGTTAAAAGTAATCTTGCATCGATAATTCGAAAATCCCAAAGAGACAGACATTTTATATCATTCATATTACAATCTCAAACATAGTATGGAACACATTTTTTTTAAAAAAAGGACAAAACTTTAAGTGATTGTTGAAAATAAAGAAAGGACCTTTCAGGATATTCTGGGGTAATGAGCTTATGATCAAAATCCGGGTCTCCATTATATGCAGGGATATGTTTTCTGGGTTCATTTCCATCTGAATTTGATATCATATTGTTCTGCATAATCACATAATTAAAAACATATTACAGCTATATAAACACAAAGAAAACAAGTGGTAGCACCCCAAAAAAAAATAAAAAAATTGATTGAGTAAAGTGGAAGACTTACGATAGCAGAAGGAAGAGGGGAATTAGTGGGTTTCATACGAGTTCTCATCAAAATTGCAAGACCTTTTTTGTTCATTTTTCATCTCGAATTTTCACAAGAAAATTATTCTGTTGATGGCATATCACTTTCCTGCTTTTCTGGGGACGTTTGCTACGTTGGATTGTAAGAAATTAAGAACGGATCTCAGGCCGGGCTAGAACGGGCCTTGTCAGGCTGGATTTTGAACTCTAATAACAAGCTACAAGTGTGGGCTACGCTAGCCCTGAAAGGGCTAAAACTCTAAAACCCAAGAATTTAATATTTTGGGCTGGACTCAATAATTTAATTAAATATCTCCTACTATTCACCCAATTCACTGATTTACACTCACTCTGTCAGTCACACTCTCCAATTCCATGAACTGCCTCTCCTCAAAACCAACAAAGCTTCGAATCTCTCTGTTTCTTTCGGCGATCAGTGTCATACATTTTGTATTCTTGTTCTTCATTTCATTTGTTCTTGTCCAAGCTAATACTGATGCAAATGATGGTAAAAATCTCACCTTTTCTGCTTTTATCACTGTTAATTCCTTGATTTCTTGAGTTTTTGGCATCTGCGTATGTTAATGTTTTGATCTTTTTAGCAATTTCAGTTAACAAAAAGTCGGTTCAGACCAAACTATCAAAAAAATGATCCCTTTTTACTGGGATTATTGTTGATTTGATTTTCATGGTGTGGGGCCAAAGTATTTGTTTGTTTGTTTGTGTTGTTGTTTTTGTTACTAATGACTAAAAGAATTAACCTTAGATACAGTTAAAAAGGAGTATGAGAACTTAAAAGGGGGGTCATTGTTGGGACCCTTTTATGAACTAAAGATTTCATTTTGGAGTTCATTGCTGGGATCCTTTTTATGAACTTTGTCGCATGTTGCTGTAGAATTTAACATCACTTTGCGTTAGATTTTTTTTGTTTGTTTGTTCTTATTGTTTTTCAAAGTTTTGATTGAACTTTGTGAGTTTGTTTGTTGGATGGTTGCACTGCTAGATTTGAGGAGTTAGTGGTGGTGTTGTGTACAATTGAACTTGTCCAAGATGGTAACTTTATTGGGTGGTGGTTGTGTTTTGGGTTTTTAGAGACATATTCTTCACAAGTTTTGGTCGGATTAGCCGATTAGCTAGAGTTTATGTTGCGTACATTTGGACCTCACTGCACAGAGATCTTAGGGGAATTATTCCGGGTTGCCGTTTGTGTAGATTTTTGTAGGGGAGGGGGATGAATTCCTTTCTTCCCCTGCACAAGCACTTCAAGTTTTGTATTGTACGTTAAATAATCCTTCTCAGCTGACACTTTGGAAATCGAGTGGCGGTGATCCATGTGGAGAGTCTTGGAAGGGGGTTAGGTGTGATGGACCGGCTGTTGTTTCCTTGTATGATTCTACTCATGGTGTGCCTTTTGAGTTCTGATGCATTGTTTGTGCATTTTATATAGTTTATGGCACATTGTTGTTACCCTGGCAGGGACTTTCCTGGGTTGGGACTGAGCGGTACAATGGGATGTAAGCTCGCAAACCTCACCTCGCTGAAGACATTGTGAGAAAGCTTTGAATGATTTTTTGCCATTATTTGTTATTGCTGAGAGTGTTTGATTGTTCAATCTTCTTGACAGGGATTTGAGTAATAACAATATCCATGTTGCTATCCCTTTTTCACTGCCGCCGAACCTAACATATCTGTAAGACTTAGTTGCTGAAGGGATTAGTTGAATTATGTTTTGCTGTAAATGCCTATTCTTTATCGTTGCAGATATCTAGCACAGAATAATTTAAGTGGAAACCTTCCATACTCCATTGTGAGCATGGTTTCACTTTCTTATTTGTAAGTGAACCTTCTCTTATTTTAATAACCTGTTCGATCATGTGATGGTTCTCTTACAAGACTATTTCCTGTTATTTCACACTTACCTTGCTGGAATGTTAATGGAAATTTGCTTTCCCAGCCAATTGCAGATGTATTTGCTAATCATACAGACCTTGCAACCTTGTAAGACAACCAAACGTCATATGCTTCTTGTAGAGTTCATGCAATTCCATTCCATTGTCAAAAATTGTATGTTTGTATCTGTTAGTCTAGTTGCCTCTTCGAGTACGAATGTAGTATACTTCTCTCTTCATTATCTTGTCATGCAGAGATCTCTCAAACAATAATTTTCTGGAGATATTCCCGCTTCTTTGAGTGCCTTGTCCAATCTTTCAACACTGTGAGTATTTCTAAGACCAATTCTTTTAGCCAATCCTGTTAACAACTCATCTTAGTCATCTATTGCTAGACATCTCATAGTGCCCAGTTATATTTGCAGCGAAATTCAAAATAATCAGTTAAATGGTTCTCTTGATATTCTTGTTCCTCTGCCGTTGGAAAATCTGTAAGTTTACCCTTATTAAACTTTCTTTTCGGAATACAAGGCGCGTCTCGTCGCGTGAAGAGTCTTATTTTGGGGGAAGGAAAGCGGTACTATGAAGGAAGAGTATTTTTCTGAAGAGAATAAGTAAGATTTTTTTGTGACCATGGTGTTGAACAGAAATGTTGCAAACAACCACTTCACAGGTTGGGTACCACAGGAGCTCAAGTCATTATCCAATTTTATGTAAGCTGCAGCTCTCGTCTTGTTTTTGTAGCTGCTTTCTGTGGCTTATCCAGCTTAACTTGGTTGTCTTTGTGCAGTTATGATGGTAATTCATTTGATAATGGTCCGGCTCCTCCACCGCCACCATTCACTCCACCTCCTCCTGGAACACCGGCTAAGAAAGGAACAGAAGTTCAGGAGGTACTTCTGAATCACTTGAGAATCCTGATAGCCAGGGTTCCCTTGTAAAGAAAAAATCTTCGCATGTTGGAACTATCATTGGAGTAGTATTTTTTGTTATCCTGCTTGCTCTTTTCTTTTGCAGGTGGAAATGGAGAACAAAGGATGAAAGTGGCCTAACATCTGTTCGAGGTGTCTCTAATGGCAACAAAAAGGTAGAAATCCTTCTCACACAAAATTTATAACGATCAAAAGTCTTTGGACAACATAAACATTTTGGTCAATGATTTGATAGCTATTAGGCTCATTCTTATTCATATCAGTATAAGCTAGTGATTTCTCATCAAAATCTGAAACATTGCGTCCTTGTTTCTAGATTACAGGGGTTGTTCTCTTCTTTTGACTGTATTAATCATTTTAGCTCTTTACCCAGTACAATCTCCTAGATCATCCAACTCGTACGAATTTCTCTAATGACAGATTGATAGGTACAGGAGGCTTCGATGTATGCACTTTACCCCTTAATTGAAAACTTGAAATTGAGTGGCTGGAGTCAAGAAGAATAAAAGGACTGGCAGCATTTTCTGAAAAGTGTAATAAATGGACAAGTATTGAAACTAATTAAACTAGGAAATATTTACAGTACTAGCTCTTGCTCCATGGAGGAAAAGGGAAGATGGGAAAGATGTCTATGGAAATATGGTATGCCTCTAAATTTTCTCGCCTTGGATGGAGTAAGGGTTAGTGGAATGTATGCAGCCTTAACCAGCAATAATAGAGAGGTTATTTTCGATTGGCTCTTAATCTGCTTTATTGTAATCCATGACTAAAGTACACAACAATGTAAAAGAGGTGCAGCTAGGTTAAACCACCATCTTAATTTAGCCAATCATAGTCCAAAAGTAACCAAAGTGAGTCTTTGACTGGATTGTAAATGGAAGGCATCAATTAACAGAGTAAAACAAGACTTGTAATATTTTGGTAGTAGAGAAAGTACTCACCAACAGTGTCCAAACATTGTAAATCTGGGAAGACACCAAATTTGCACATGCTTCACCATAGAAGAACTTAGAAGTTCTGTACTTCTCAGATTTATGTATTTTCTGTCCCTTATTTGACATACTGTGATATACTGATTTGTCAGTTAACTCTTTCCTTTATGTAGGATTTGTCTATGTTGAAGAGACTCAATATTATTTCTACCTTAACTCATTAAGTATAATGGGATCAAGTGTTGATTTGTGGATCTAGTTCTTTTTGTAATTTGAACTGTGAAGTTATTTGATTGAATTCATGCAGCATGTGGTGCTTGTAATTCTAAATACTAAATTTTTTGCATATTTAATTTTTTGTTACTTCAGAGATGCAAGAACAAAGAGTTACTAGCGTGACTGCAGTAGCTGATCTGAAACCCCCTCCAGCTGATAGTGCACAGGTTGAGAAAATACATGGGGAAAATGGGGCCTTGAAACTAGCAAAGTCCCCTATAACTGCTACTTCGTATACCATTGCTGCTCTTCAAACTGCAACTAGCAGCTTTAGTCAAGAAAATATTGTTGGTGAAGGTTCACTTGGTCGAGTTTACAGAGCAGAGCTTACAAATGGCAAGGTATATTTTAGAACTTTGTGTTACTAATTCAAAGGTACATTGACTTTAAGTTTAAATGTAGACTGTTTCCGGTTTTGAACAGTAATTGATGAATGATTAGGAATCAAGTCTGCCAGTTATGGATCTTTAATCATGGTTTGGCTATTTCTTTTCTCTTTGCATGATTTGCCTCGTTTTCACCTAAAGCTTTTTCAGTATGTCTTTTCTCTTCCAATGAGTGTGTTTCACCCTCACATATTCACATGGCTGTGCTAGGAAGTTATTTCTTTGCTTGTCAAAATTCAAAAGTTTATAGTCACCCTTGATGTTCTTCCTGGCTAAGTGCCTCCCCGCCTCTGAGTGTGTTACCATATATCATGACGTCCTCCATCTGTGAGCATGGTAGTGCTTGTTTGTGTCCTTTCCTTCCTATCCTCAAATTTTTGGTGTAATCCACTCTACTTTCTATTTGTTGACAACCCCGTTCCTGAGATTTCTAGAGCCCTAGGCAAAGCGTGAGAAAAAGTCTCCTTCCTTTACCGACAAATATAAATTTAAATTTTATGACAAAAAAATTATTTCATTCAATATAACATATTTTATGATACTAAACTAAAAGTGTAATATAGTTTTGGAAAATCAAAACAGCAAAGCACATTAATGCACTCTATCTTTTCATATAGCATAAAAAATGTATCTCCTCTCAAATTTATAAGAAGCAATCTTGAGATGCAAAATCATTAATAATCTCATCAACATCAATGTTTTCCAGCATATCCTTCTAAATTGATAAAGTTGCCAAACCATTCTTGTGACATAATTGATCTCGAATTGTTTTTCATTAATTTCAACCATCCAGGGTACTAATGAGTGATGTGTGGCAAATCAAGAATTTATTCACTCATTACGTTTGAAAGTGTTTTATCAGTTACATTACAATACTTTTTGGCTATTTTGTGTGTTCTTCTGAGGACCTTTACATGCGTAAATTGTCCAGCCCCGATCTGTAACTCTACACTATCTAGAAGCCTTGTCCAGTGTATTTAAGCTCTGCCATCTCATATTGCTGCTTGTATATCAGGGTCCAGAGTTATTGGTCAAGATGTACCTTGACGCAGATGCATTAACCTCATTTCCAGTTTAAGTGTGTATCTGATTTGTCCTTGCATGTACCCATTTTATCTTATACTTATTTACATAATGTGCAAATTCAGGTCTTGGCTATCAAGAATATCTATAATTCGGCATTATCCTTGCAAGAGGAGGATAATTTTCTTGAAGCTGTGTCGAATATGTCACGCCTCAGACATCCGAACATTGTCTCACTTGTAGAATATTGTAAAGAACATGAGCAGCGTCTTTTGGTGTATGAATACATCGGGACTGGGAGTCTGCATGATATGCTACACTTCTCTGATGATGGAAGCAAAAGATTGATATGGAATGTGCGAGTGTGATTATGCTATATTGTGCCAACTTAGTCAGAAATCTCTGTCATCCCTTTTCTTTAGTTATTTTGGCCTTAAGTCCTTGGTCTTCTTCAGGTACTTGCATGAAGTCTGTTTGCCATCTGTCATACACAGAAATTTCAAGTCTGCAAATATTCTACTTGACGAAGAGTTCAGCCCTCATCTGTTTGATTGTGGATTGGCTGCTCTAAATCCAAATACAGAGAGACAGGTTAGGAATTGAAGCTATAAAGTTCTGTTTTCTTTGTTACAGCTATGATTGATGTTTCCTTTTCTTTTCGGTTCTGTGGAATATCTAATCATATGTGGCATAATAAGATAATAAGCTATGAAGGTATCTGCTAGGAATTAAAGCAAATGGAGGAAATACTGATATTGATGGAAGATAATTACAAGGGATCCTTCAGTTCGAGAGGAAGGATTCTCTCCAGAGGTAAGCTACTCACAATTTTCAACATACATCTTGTCCTACGTGCTACCCCTTATTTATACCCCTAACAGACTCCTAACAAACTTCCCCTTTCCATAATACTCCTACCCACATGTTTACAAAGATTCTTCTGCCTTTAACTGTTTTGTTGTTGAGCTGACATCATTTCAATCCTTCTTCCTTCTAACATAGGTAATTCTGATTGGTGGCTTGGCTAAATTCCTTGCAGTATCACATAGCTTTCTCATGGTATAATTATCATATGTTTCAGAACTTTCAGTGGATGGCATGCTGCTTTTTTAAATATGATGCTTGAGCAAAATTGACATCCACAAAAATGAAATTGATTTTAGTATTAATACCAATCATATTGTACGGAGTATTTTATTTCTTAACATTCTGGTATTAGGACATAGATATAAACTTCTTATGTCAAGTATCATATAATGAAACCCTTTGTCAAATTGTTAGCCTTTGCTTGAAACTTCACTGCTTTGAATGGTGAATTGTTCGAGGGAAGTAAATTTGGTGGATAGTTCAACGGAAACTAATATAGTACATCCTTGTCCAGGTGTCAACTCAAATGATAGGTTCATTTGGTTACAGCGCTCCAGAGTTTGCTTTATCTGGAATATACACCACAAAAAGTGATGTATATAGTTTTGGAGTCGTGATGTTGGAGCTTTTGACCGGGCGTAAGCCCTTGGATAGGTACAATCTTCCTCCGCTTTATATTTTCTGATTCATTCATATTATAGTTCTCCCTATGTTCTAAAGAATATCCTACCCTTTTCAGTTCGAGACCAAGGTCCGAACTGTCACTTGTTAGATGGGCTACACCTCAACTGCATGATATAGATGCTATATCCAAATGGTTGATCCTGCTCGAAATGGCATGTACCCTGCAAAATCCTTGTCCCGGTTTGCTGACATCATTGCTCTTTCTGTTCAGGTAACTTCTTTAACTGTCTTAGCTTAGAGGGTGTCAGACCAGCTTTGTTTAGCCTAAGTTTTGAACTGTAAGAACTACCTAATGTCTCAAACCATCAATGGGTTTGATTATTTTGGCAGAAAGGATATTTATATTTTTAATTTGTGAAAGTTCAATAGTTATTAACCAACCTCTTGATGAACTGGGAATTTTGGTGTGTGTTTCCCCTTTAACCGCTACAGAACTTGCTCTGACACTAATCCCATTATAAGGCTGAGCATTAGTGTTAGTTGGCATGATGTCATCGCCTGACAATATTTGTTCAATTTTATGTACTTGTATTTGTCTACAACTTATGATGTACTCCTTCCATCTAGAATTATTTGTTATATTGTGCCAATCTCTCATAACTTTGGACATGACATGATTCTACATAAATATTCGTACATTAGTTGTGTTGCTGCTCTCTCCTCCCCATCACTTAATCTTATCAAGGGCATATAGAAAATCCAATCACAAACCTGTAGTTTTTCAGGAAAGCTATGTACGGAGTACATCACAAACCTATAGCCTTTCAGTTACTATCCTGTAAATGTGACAGTTGATAGGGAGTCATTAGCTTGCACGATTTACAGGATAACAACTTGAACATTCATTCTTCTGATTACAAAGATGTTAGTTGATGTACTAGGGTACATTATACAGTAGTCATTTTGGTTACCTCTTGCTGTCTAGGAAATTGCGTACAAGAACCTGACTTTTGAATCCTCGGTTTTCTTAGTAGCCCGAGCCCGAGTTTCGACCATTAATGTCGGAAGTGGTACAGGCATTAGTCTGATTGGTGCAGAGGGCCGGTGTTGCAAAAAGACAATCCATTGATGAATCAGGTTTTGGGTTCAGGGCCCCAGATCACGAGGCAATTGACATGTCATTATAAAGTCTGACAAAATCGGCACCAATTTTGTATTACTCTCAACCGAAGTGGGCATACCGCGTCTGCCTGTGCCATTTGAGGCCGTGCGTGAAGACAGGGAGAGGCGAGAGTTTATTCATAATCAGTCTATAAAATCTGTAATTAAACGAACTTGTCTCGGGTAAATATATTTATTTCAGAAGCATTTTAATTAAATTTTCTTTTCATTCAATAGTTAAACTGTATGTACATGTAGAACGTTGGCTCTCTGCTGTTTTGGAAACAAATCACCTGCTTCAAGGATCTATACACTTGAGGCCTTATTGTGCTGCAAATATGAGCTGCACTTGTGATACTTGTGTTGCTGATATCCCGGTGTACTCCTATCCCGAAGATAGTACCTCAATTGTTTTATATATCCTATATAAAATATCCACTTTCCAGTTGAAATCCTTTGTCTCAACTCTTCTAAACCATCCTTTTTTGCCTTGTTTTTCCTCGTCTTGTACAGAGTAAAATTACTGCAGTGTAGGCCATCTGGGGTTAAATGTGAGTGGTGATGCGGTTTACATTGCTCAGTTAGTTAAGCAACTAACATAATCAAAAGTTGAAGCAAGTTCACCAAAATATGTCAGCTTAAAATCATTTATATACCTTTTAAACTAATTTCATCAAGATTACCGATTGTTGTAAAACGAGTTACATATATAAATCTATCATGAGGACTAGTTAGTTGTTGCATTATTGGATTCTATGGTTCCATCATATGTAAGATTTCATTTCCTAAGTCATGAAACTCATGATTTAGATATATGCAAAATTACTCGATGCCACAATCTCAAGGGCTTACTCCTATCTAAGACG
The DNA here is from genome assembly GCA_026401315.1 of Dysphania ambrosioides. Classification (NCBI taxonomy): domain Eukaryota; kingdom Viridiplantae; phylum Streptophyta; class Magnoliopsida; order Caryophyllales; family Amaranthaceae; genus Dysphania; species Dysphania ambrosioides. The sequence goes on from CM048667.1 coordinate 25,591,704, forward strand.
TCTAATATACTTCGTATTGAGATTGGGTTATTTTTGCTCATACTCCATCAGAATTTGTCTATCCTGTCCTTTCTATCCCTCTAATTGAATGCAACTAAGATCATGCATGGGGGGATATTTTTTTTTTGACAAGAGGGGGTTTTGTTGTTAAATGGTTGGCAATGACTCAAACTGAGAGTAGTGTGAAGAGTGCGAAATTGTATTAGTACAGGCTGGTCACATGGTACAGCCCACACCTTGGAAAAAACATAATGCTAAGTTAAGTATAAGTGTATAACATGAGAGTACAGAGCTTATTGCTCAAGATAATCAACAGTTGTGTTGTCACTGTTCACATGCCAAGCATTTTCATAAATTTCCCCTTTATAGATGCTGGAGAACATAAAAAGTCTCACCATAAAAAAACAAGAAACTGTCATACAGGTAACTGGTGCTGAGGGCATGAGGCCAGCATGAAAACAAACCTAAAGAAGAAACAAAATTGAAAATAGCATGAAATGACCTGAGCTTAATTTTAGTTCTATCGTCAGCTATGGTCTCAAATTCAAAAAAAATTCTGGATAATGTTTGTTACCCAAAAATTTTCTTGTCTTTCAACGACAAGGAGAAAACATAAAATGGGCATTTGTTTCATAATTCTTCCTATTCGTAGGTTATTTGTGGTATGTGGGTATGACTCGAATTAAATGAAATGCAATCCTAATCACTGTTAAATGTATAATTAGATATAAAAAAACATAATGGATGTTGAGAGCTACTTTCATTTCATTTCTTTTCTTTTCTTTTCTTTTTTTTGTATTGGTACTTCAAAATTTCAATCTTATTTGATTGATGAGGTACTTAAATATTTGCAAGAAATGTAACCATTAATTTATCTCATCATACGTAGACAAGAATAATGAGTTAATTTAGTTGTATCTTTTGTACTTTTATTTTTCTTTTTTTCACTCTTTCCATTTTATGCTTCCTATTTTTACCATAAAAGTATAGAAAAATAAAGCACCATAAACTATATTTGCAATAATCCTAGAGAGGAATAGACCTGATGTGGTTCTCCTAGAAAGGCTTCAATTATATATTTAACGTTTTTCATCTCCGTATTTATGTGATCAAACTAAAAAATATTTTACCACATATTGCAATTTATATAAAATTAAATAAATTATATTTATAGTTAAAGATGTATATTGGAGAATGTATTATATGTAAATGATAAAATATTCACAATTTAAACATGATAGGTTAGTACTTTGAAAATAAGTAACTAGATTTTCAGACAAATCAATTTCCTTGATTAATGGTTAATTAAACTATTAGTCTCTTGTTAAATATTTTTAAGTATCTAATTACCGAAAAAGTAGTTTGCAAACTCATGTGATGAACAAAATAATCTTACAAAGGCAACATAATTTTTCATTTTTCTCTCAAAAGAATTATAGTAGTATTTCATATTACTACACAAACTTAACCTCCATAATTTGTGAAAATAAATTAATAAAACAATATATAGTCACAATAATAATATTCATAATTTCTTGTAATAAGTCAAATATAGTCACAATAATGATATTCTTACTCGAAAACGCAAGTTGCTCTCCTCCCTCCAATGGTCTCCCAACTTTCTCCATTAAACTCCACCTCCCTCCTTTCTTCTTCCACCATTTCCTAACTATACACCTTCCTAAATAAACTTTCCTTTTTTATCTATCTAAAACTCTAAATCTTATTTTCCAAAAAAAAAAATGATGAATTTGAGCTCCATCAATGGCGTATCGAAGAATTTCTCTGATTCAGATCAGTCAATGGATACACCTACTTACCTCTCCAGAAAACGCGGATCAAAAAAACGTCTTTTGAGGGTTTCTTCACCTTGGAAACGTTTCAAAGGATTGGGCTTTGTTATTGGGTTGTTGGGTTTGTTCTTCCTTGTCGATTGGTGGATGCTATCCCGCCTTAATTATTCCGGGTTTGCTCCTAAATTGAAAATTTCCAAGTCTTCTGTCTTAATTAAGGTATCAAATCTCAATTAATTTTTTGAATAAGTATATTATTTTTCCTGTTTTTTGGATGGTGTGTTGTGTTGTTTAAATGCTCGGACTCGAACCCGGATTAGTCGGAATTTCGTAGTCTTTGGATTTCCGGGGTAGTACCCTGCGATGTTGTATTTTTGTATCTATTGATCTTTTAGAGAAAAAAAAATGGAGGGAAAATGAGGGTTGTTTGAGCTTGATTGCGGTATCTAGTAGGTACTGGATAATTTTGCACATATGTTGATCTTTTAAGGTAAACAAATTGGAGGGGAAATGAAGGGAGAGTGTAATTTTTCTTTGTTTGTGATTTGAGGGTAATTAGACTCGAAATATTCAAATTATTAGCAATCCAATCAGTATTGACTTGATTGAACGCTTTTGATGTACTAGTGCAACAGATAAAGAAGGCAACTTTTTTGGATTTTTGGTACCATTTATGGAAGTTTATGAAGAAAGATATGATTAGTTTACGAATGTTGGGGAAACTTTGTTATGTATTGGTGGATTTTGGTGTACATGCGTAAAACTTATGCTATGTGAAAATTTCTGGTACTTGAAGTGTACCACGTCATACTAGTTTTGATTGTTTACCGGAATCAATGGGGTAGGAATATTAGTTTGTTGTGAAATAAAAGGAGCAATCTTTCTACTGAAGTGGAGGAGAGCTAATCTTGGCTTTGTCTCTGTGCTCGTTTTGTGAATTCACGGTGACTGATGTTTACTTTTGCGAGTAATAGATTACTATACTGTAAAATTATCAATTCTTAGGTCAATGCTGGCTTTGATAACTGCTTAAGGCATTGTGGAAGACTGGAAGCATCATTGATATGTTCTGTTTTGTCACTGGGTGTAGGAAGACCTGAGAAAAATAGTTAAAGTGAATAAGCCTCAAAAGACCCCATTTGGAAGGTTGTTGAAATTGGCTGCTCATGCTTTGGCAGAGGTATGGCTACTCATTGCATTTACGACATAGTTAGGCATCTGTACATGTGCAAGTACATAGTATTCTACATCAGTCTTTTAGTTTGTTAAAGTTAAGATCTTTCATGATGTGTAGGTGCAGAACAAGCCTGAGCCAAAAGGGTTGTGGGAAGAACCCTATGATCGAGCTTCCAACTGGAAGCCCTGTGCTGAGGAAAGGGATTGGGAACCTAGTGGTAATTTTTTCCTTATGTGATGTCAAATCTTTTAATGATATTCAGCCCCTAGAATTATTGGATTGACTTAATCTGCTTCTTATGTCCAATCATCAGAGGGAAACAATGGATACATTATGGTTACTGCTAATGGTGGGTTAAACCAGCAGCGAGTTGCGGTAAGATTTTTTTTCTTCTTAATTTTGTTTTAATGATACTTTAGCTGCAGTGGATAGGATATTCTAAACTACATCAGGGGTTCTAAGTAATATGGTACTCCTGCTTTTCAATGGAAACAGGTATGCAATGCTGTTACTGTTGCACGATTACTTAATGCAACTCTTGTCCTTCCCAAATTTATGTTCAGCAGTGTTTGGAGAGATACGAGGTATCATCCTGAATCCTTATCTCACTTTTGTCAGTTATTCAGTGATTGTGTGTGATTCTCACCCTAATTTCATGTGATATTTTTGTTGAGTTGATTTCGTGTTTATTGTCATGCTAAAATTATGAACTGGTTCATTTTACTTTCGGCCTTCAAATCTAATGCATCTATATGATGCTTGGCTTGTGGAATCAGTTATTAGGAGAATTAGAGAATCTTGTCCGATATTGATTTAGGGATGATTGCTTCCACAGTCATGGACTCTCCAAGATATCAGAACCTTTTATTGTATTTTCTTCCGCTGTTTACATTTATTTTGTCGCACTATTTTGTTTTGCGACCACTCTTATCCATGCACACCAAGACTGCTCCTGCCTTTGGCTGATTCTCTTGTCACTGTGTACTGCATATTTGTTGGACTTCTCTCTTGGATTGTTATGTCCTAATTCCTAATTTTTCAATAAGGTTAGACTGCTTTGTGTCTATAAATGTTTTTCGTTTTGTGCTCATGATTACTTTGTATTTGTAACAATGTAGTGACTAAATGCCTGTTTCTGAGAATTTAATGCTTTAAATGGAGGAGTGACTATCATATTCCGTAATTCTTAGTCAATTCGGCGATATCTATCAGGAGGAGCATTTTATCAACTACTTAAAACCTGATATCCGGATAGTGAAGTTGTTGCCTGAAGAGCTACAGTCTTTAGATTTGGATGCTATTGATAGTGTAGTAAGTTTCCATACTCAAATTATCAAGAATTGTATCACATGAAGTATCAGGTTCTCGTTGCATCAGCTCTAATAAAAAATCTTTGTTCCAGGTGACTGATGAAGACATCATGAAGGAGGCCAAGCCAAGCTTTTACCGCAAAAATATCCTTCCTCTCTTATTGAGGAACAGAGTCGTCCATTTTCTTGGATTTGGAAACCGCTTGGCATTTGATCCTGTTCCATCTCAGCTTCAGGTAAAAGTTTGAGAATACGTGTGACAACTTTTCTTTATTACATGTGTTCACTTCAACTGTTACTCTTTCTGATTGAGTACTATGTTCAGAGACTCCGATGCAGATGTAATTTTTATGCACTGCAATTTGTCCCTAAGATTCAAGAAGGCGGTGCATTGATTCTTCAAAGATTGAGGCAAAACTCATCATATGCTGGACCTTTGGATAATTATCTTCTGGGCCCACATGCAAAGAAATTGGTGAAAGTAAAACGAGATCACTCTGTGAAAGGCCCAAAGTACCTAGCTTTGCACCTGAGATTTGAAATTGACATGGTGGCTCATTCACTTTGTAAGTTTGGTGGGGGTGAAGAAGAGCAGAAGGAGTTGGAAGCATATCGCCAGATTCATTTTCCTGCATTGACACGTCTCGAGATGAATGAGAAGTATGTGCTACTGTTGTCATTTTTGATCCATAGCAAGTTGCAAATAAACAACTATGAATCTAACAAAAAATTGTTTTGCTTTTCCCTTTGTATCTAGAATTATATTTACTTGTATGGTTGCAATTCACTGATAGGTTCAGGCCTTACATTACCTACTGTAGGTCATTTCCCTTGAGATTCATACTGCACTTTTTATACCAAAACTCCATTTGGGGGAAGGGGTAGGGTGGTGTAGGAGTAAGGGGCCAAAGGAACAGCTGGCAGGATTTCTTATGGATCATTTTCTCTCTTATGTATGCTTATCAGTCGTTCCAAACGGGCCCTCCACAGGGTCTATAGTGTCTGTTGACATTTTTTAGTAATTGTTCTGATGTGCTTAGTAATTTCTGATGGTATCTTTTGAATTGTACTGCAGGTTACCTACTCCTGATGAACTTAGGTCAGAAGGTCTTTGTCCATTAACACCTGAAGAAGCAGTACTTATGCTTGCTGCTCTGGGGTTCAATCGTAAGACTCATATATTTCTGGCAGGTGCTCAAATTTATGGAGGACCATCAAGGCTGACTTCCTTAACCAGCCTCTATCCTCATTTGGTCACTAAAGAAAATTTGCTCTCACCATCTGAAATTGAACCATTCAAGAACTATTCGTCGCAGGTGTTTGGACAAGGACAAACTCTTCCTTTTACTTGCATTTTACTCTTTGTTGTGTTTATGTAAATTTTGATCTGTCATGTGGTTAGGCAATGAGTGGGATTGCTCTCTCTTATACATCACTCCAGCCATATAGTCTTGAATATGTTGATTGATGAATATGTTGGATATCCAAGGTAGATCCACCCCAAAATCCCTTGAAATAAACAACCTGGCCGGAGGAAAACCGAGGGTAGAAAAAAAAAGAAAAGAAGAGATAGAAAATGTCACTCAACTACCCATTTTCTCTACTTTACTTTCCTTAATTCTCATATTATGTTCTTTTATAATTATATTATGGTCCCCATAACCAGGAAAACCGAGAGATAGAAAAAAAAAAAAAAAAAGAAGAGATAGGTAAGTATGAATAGTTAATAGTCAAGTGTTTAACAGAATCTCTTTTTGGCTCCACTCGTCTTGCTTCACTGTTTCCAGTGAACTAGATTCTGGATTCCTTAAGTTTTCTTGTTGGCATGGGTTGTTGACCCAATATCTGTAAATATTTGTAATGGTGTGTGCCCTGAATACTAGTGTATCTTACTTTTATTGTTTGCAGTATTAGCTATACACGTATACTTGTTTGGTTCTCTGACTTGTTAAACTATGATGACCTAATTATTTTCTCCCTTATTGCTATCTTTTAGTTGGCAGCACTGGACTTTATAGGCTGCACAGCATCCTCAGCCTTTGCCATGACAGACTCTGGGAGTCAGCTGTCAGCTTTAGTTTCTGGTTTTAGGATGTATTACGGAGGAGGAAAAATGCCAACAATACGACCAAACAAACGGAGACTTGCTGACATATTCTTGAAGAATTCCACTATAGAATGGAAGGTTTTTGAGCAAAGAGTTAGGAAGGCAGTGCGGCAAACTAAACAAGTCCACCGACGGCCTACAGCGAGGAGTATATATAGGCATCCCCGTTGCAAAGAGTGTATGTGTTTGTTAGTGTAGTGTATCGTAGTATCAGCCATAGAATGGTTGTTGTACATTAGTGTTTGTCAGGTTATATTATCTGGAATTGTTTTTGCATAGATTTACTCATTTTTTCCTCCCATAGAAGGGAAACTACACTGAATAGACTGATCCCTTCCACTATGGCAAGCAGCAACTATTGTATCAAGTATACCATTCTTTGTACGAGGCACCAACACACATTCTTTATAATGCAAAAGCTATTATTTTGGTTTGAGTTGTACCTCAGTATATATCTGCTCTCTTGGCTCTTGCTTATCTAAGATGATGACAGGCTCTTCCTTAGGTGATGTGTTCATGGAATCCATTTCAGACATTACACTACAATACTGCTATGTAGGTAAAGTCCCTACTTTAATCTCATCTATTCTAATTCTTTATTCTTATATCCTATCTTATTTTACACTGCTTTTCACTAAAATAACTACTTTTGCATGTCTTCAGCATGGAGGTAAAGGATAGTGGAGACCAAAATTCTGTTAGGGTCGAACCTTTGCAAGTGTGCAAAATGCCATGGGTTACAAGGAGTACTACCATGTATTGGGTACAGTGCCTCAAAAGGAAAAGCTTTGCTGCATTGTTATTAGCTATGGCAGTAAAGAATCAAGGCTTGAACTTCAGGATCAACGAGGCATGAAGCAGTGCATATTATGTACCTTCTTTTGATATGAACAACTTGTTTTTTTTTTTCTTATAGCTCTTTGTTTTTAAACCTAAGGTTTTTAAAACTGCAGTTGCTTCTAGATTGATCTCTTAATATACTGAAATAGGAAAAACTGATCAGGTGATCCTCACAATGTTATCCAAGTTCCCTGTTAGAACTCATACTTTGCCTGGGTAACATTCAGCTTTGTTTCTAAATCTTGGATCTTCCTTAGAGGCTTGGAGCAGTGGTGAACCAAGTTGGAGATACTTCAAGTGTCATCCCATTTGGTGGAAGCACATCGCACAGGTATGTTTCTTGTTTGCTTCCCACATTGATCATGTTCCGCCTAATTACTTGAGGTCCAACTAGTGATGTAATTGTTGCTGAGGGTAGGTTCAAGTCAACTGGATGGGGTAGTGAATGGTTCCATAAGCCACCTGCAGCTTCGACTTCTGTTTTAAGAACACAGAAATGCTTGGTATTCCCCTTCTCCTGAACAGAAAGCAAGCATCTTCATCCTTGCCTGAGGTTAAGTGCAATGTCTGAGAATTAATTTAATTATTCATCCATAAATTTTCCTGCATTAGCTAAACTTTGGATGGTAAAAATATTTCGAAAACCTTTTTTCTGATTTTAAATAGGTGATGTATTCAAAGATAAATAATTTAGCATAAACACAATGTTGTGGTTCATAGTTCATAGATTAATGATTTTGCCTTTTCTTCTTACACCTTTTCTTATGATAAATTACCTGGGATGAATGCTTAACTGGGATTTACTGCTCTTGCTGGATTCACCAGGCCAGCACCTACATAAAAGGGAGTGGAAGGATAGAAGCTACCAAGATATTATCCTTCAGAGAGTATAACTTCTCTTAAAATGTCATATTTAACAGCAGTAGTGGAGATTGCTGATGCAATCATAGACGGAGTCCAAGAAGGGTTATGTTGCTTGATCGGTGCTGCAATTACTCCGATATTAGGTGCTGCCAAACTAGTTCTAGACATCATAGTGAAATTGTTGCCTGAAACTTATTTTATTTATGGCGCGTAAAAGATCTAGTGTATATGTGCAAACTTTGGCTAATACTCCCTCTATCCTTTGAAGAAATATACACTGGCATTTTGCATGAGATTAGACGGAAAAAGCAGGAAGAAAGAAGTGGGCGGGTGGGTGTGGGCCTACTAAAATGGGAAAGTGTGCTCAATTGTAGGACTACAAATATCGTAGATTTGTATTACTTTATAGGATGGAGTGAGTATACTCGTTCCCTATCTTCTCTCTGCATGAAATAACTGTAATTGCTTATTTGAATTTACCTTCAAATGGGTTCCGAGGCACTGAGAGGACTCCAAGCTGCCCATATCTGTTGTCCTGGGGTCACGAAGTCTGGCTTGAGAATGTCTGCAGGGTTTCTATGGCTATCAACGAAGTCAGGACCCCTGGAAGAGGATCTGCTTAGTGCTTACAGCTGGTGCCTGCCTGTCAAAAAAAAAGCCATTCTCCCTTCACCTGTACAATCATTGTAGTATTAAGATATGATATGTGCTGTTGTTTTGGGTCTCTTGTCGTAGCATTGAGATATGATTTAAGAAAAATGCCAAAAGGTTGTTATATTGAGAGTTTTTGTGTCACATTGGTAGTGCCCTAGTTTTATGTAAATCATATTGGTAGTTCCCAATTTGGCAAGGCAAGTAGTAATACCAGATATCACTAATTTACAATATACGATGTATATCTTCCTTGATGTAGAAGGTGGTTACTTGTTCGAGATCATGACCATATCACTTTAAAATTTTTACGTAGGCTTTGCCTCTGGCGATGCCAAAGAACAACACCATAATTTGGAACGCCGCGAACTAATCTTAGGATTAGGCTTTATTCTGTTTTTTGTTTCTAAAGCATATAATTTCAAAATTGCAAAAATGGAAAAAGACCTGACTAATGATTCGATCAACAACTCATTTTAGAGACTTATACGAGAGGAAGGAATCACAGAATTGATATATTCAAAGGAAAGTGTTAAGCTATCCAATTACACAAATTTCTTTTGTTTTCCTGCCAATCTTCTTCCGCTTTGCCCATCCTCTGACTTCCATCCACATTACTGACTAAAATTAGAGCGCTTCTTTCTCTACATTTATGCCTAATTTCCTACCTTCCAGGCAACAGATACCTGCAGGCTACAGCTGCAGCACAAACCAGAAACTTTACCTTACTGAACTAATGCCGAACTTCACCATTCTTAAAATGGTTAAACAACGCTCTCCCATCAAAAAGAAGACTTGGCACTAGCAGCGGAAAATCTTGGCATCGAAAGTGATCAAATCCAACAATGGGCAGAAGCCTATAACTAATTATCTTTCTGCACAGGATTTCAAATTACAGAGAAGTCATACATGCATCGGCTCAGGGGCACCAACACACAGGAAATTACAGCCCCATGCTAGTTTTGAGCACAAGCATGGCATTAAGGTTCACAGCTGACAATACAACTCTCACAACACAGTTGGTTCTACAGGTGACTTCAAAGCAATGCAAGAGTAACAACGTACACTCCTTGTAAATCACCTGAGGATCTCATCTCTTTCTCCGCTTACTTTCAGGCTGCAAAAGGAAAATTTTGCAAAATGAAATCTAAGTACAACAGAATAGTTACACAAAAAGTATGGAAACAGAATTTATCAAACAGAGGTCAACCCCTTCTGACTGGATTACTATTATCCTAACCCAAGAAAAAGTAAGAAAGACCAAAAAATGTGGATGAATGCCCATAGTCCAGGGATTGATTCCACAGCACACAGAAAATGACCTCGGAATATATTCCAGTCCTCAAATATTAATTTGGTAAGAGTACTGCAGACCAGATGGCGCTGAGAGGTCAGATTCAGCGCTTCTACTTCAGGGGATGGGAGGGAACTGGAGATCAGTTTGTATGTATATATCAACCATAAAACCTCTATCTAGACCAAATATTTTAGAGAAATACAACGTGGAGTACATCTGATTTACGTTGCCTTAGTCAGGAATCACAAATGTGGCAGGGCAAAGGATCGGTTAAAGTGTTAAGCAAAAGGAACCCTGTTAAATCAAAATCCATTGCAGGAAAATACACCAATCTCAGAGTCATTCTGCATTTAATTCAGCACACACCAAGACTCATAAGAAATTCCTATCATACAAACAAGCGAAACAAAGATAAAAATGTTGGCAATGACGATGTTTCCATGTCTATTATAAGCAAACTTGTACCATAGCAGAACTTATGATAAAACCTTGCACTCTTAAATGGTGAAAAATACTCCGTAACTAAACATAAACATAGCTACCAGGGCATGATAAGATTAATAACATTCCATTGAATTTGGTAAATTGCGCAAATATTATTAGAAGCAGATAGCCACTTCTACATCATCTAGAGGTAGAAAGTAGTCCAATGCAGAAGGTAATAACTGTTTCATCACCAGAGATTAAGAGAGTAAAGCAGTAGGCATAATCAAGTAGTATATGTCAACGAAGCCATTGCCAAATTCCGAGCTATATATGTCAACTCATCGCATACCAAAAAAACATATTTACCCATCAAGAGCTGCAGATTCCAACTGCAACCAGAGGTAACTCAAGAAGAAGGAACTTTTCTCTAGCAAGAAAGGTTTACACAGCATAACTGAGGCAAAAGATCAACAATTCAAGTATGCAACTAAGCAAAGACTGTAATGACGTGCAAATAAACATAAACACTTTCCAGCTCTCACATCACAAGGAAGAACTTTTCACCTTGCCATCAGCCAGGGGTGATGCAGAGTATGTGCTTCCCCCTTTCTTAGGATCATCTTCAGCCACACAATCAGAGCATAAAAAGTGATCCAACTTCTTTGCTTCTTCAATTGTCATGCCCATGCAAGAAGGATGGAACCTACATGAATCTTAATATCATTAGTCTGGCAACGAATTTCATCCTTAAATGCACCTTGTTTCACTCTTGTCCAACTATAAGAGCAAGCTACTAGAGGCATAACCCATCCACAATGAAAATAAGATTCGAGAATTCAGCAGAACAAACGACAATGCTTTTAGAAAAACCAAACAAATGCTAGTGCTAGCTAATATCAACCCAATCTAAATGACCCATGTAAGGTTTGAGGAAACAAAACAAAAATGGGCCAGTCCAAAACAAAGCTCTGGTGGCAGATCATATTCAATGTGAATACCAAAGTCTCCAAAGAGTAAAATCCAGCAATTTTCAGGGATTACTGAACGTTATTTGGTCGAATTTGGAGTCTCCAAGCATCACGTCAAATCCAAAACTCCAAAGATAGCATATTGGGTAGTACTTCTGTGAATATGAAGCATCGAACAACCATATCAGGCACATCCAAATAATGTAGCCAATCAAACAATAAAATCAGGACTCTAGCCATGTCTCATTCCACTAAAATAAAGTCTTCTCCAAGTATATAACAAATTGTTCTGAAAACGAGCATAAGCACCTAGAAACCAGCTAAAACATAGAGAGCAGAAGAGCTGCAAAGCTAAAACAATCACTTAAAACAGAGTTGAGAAATTACCAGTCCTTACAGCCCTCACATTGCACCATAAGATCATCGGGATTGTACGGCATTTCACACTTGCAATACCTACAAGAAACAAACCACCCACCAGAAACAAACACCAACAAAAACAAATCAAACCCACATAACCAAAAAAAACTCAAACCCTAGCCAAATCCGGCTCAAAATTGCCCTCCCTATTTAGAAAGAAAAGGTAAAGCAACGAATCGAACTCACACAGCAACACGGTCAGGAGTAAAAGCACCAGTTGCAGCCTTGTACTCAAATCTACAAAAGTAATCATCAGCCCCAACATTCTCAAGCTTAGTGTAGTTCTTAAATGAGTGAACAGTACACTTCCCTTCAATTGTATGAGCACTTTGTACATCATTATGGTCAGACAAGAACAGTTCTTTGGCACCATGAAACTGTCTTCTTCCTCCCATGGATTCTTCAGGTCTGTAATACCATCTCACTCTCACCTTCACATTGTTCCTGCTATCAGCTTCAATCTTCTCTACTCGAGCAACATAGGGTGGCTTACCCACATCAGCAGGTCTCATTAAAACACAATCTCCAACTAAAAATTCAATAATAAAAAAAACGACCCATTTATCAATCAAAGGGTACCAAATAAAACCCAGAAACTGACTAGAAAATGATTTAGGGTTAGGGTTTCATACCACGGACTACTTTGTTGGTGCCTTTAATGGTGTATGAATCAAGGTCCCGCTTTCCTGGGCGAGTCTTCGCCATCGAGGAGAGAGAAATGGGGGACAAAGGATGATTTAAGGAGATGAAATGGGGGGAAATTGAAGGCGCGAACACCCTAGATTTTGAGGGTGAAGACCAAACCCTAGAGGTTGAAAGTGTTGAGGAGAAGGGGAGATGAGGAAGTCACTTTTTTGACTTGGGATTGAAAGAAAGAGAGGGTAAACCGGTAAAGCATTGACCGACGTGCTTAGGTGAATGTAGACTGTAGAGAATGATCTAACAATTGCCACATCCACAAATCACACTTTCACACAAATGAAAAGAGAGGCGAAAAATTTACCGCAAGAGCGAAGACAAAACTATGAATGTGTCTCAAGTAAATTTGAACTAGTATCACGGCAAATCAACATCCCAAAAATTCACAAAAATAAAATATAAATAAAATTACCCCAAAAAATGGAGAAGAATGAAGAAACAGAGGCAACCACAAAAACAAAGAAATTTAGATATGGGTTTATCCATATTAATATTGTTAAAAATATTAAATAAATAAAATATATATAAATGTTGGAAAATGAGAGGAAAAGGATGAAGACAATGCGTGAATGAAACTATTGATCATATTATAAAAGGCTTGGTATGAGTAATTTTGGATTTTTTTTGTTTTTTTCAGCTATTGAAGTTTATTCTCTTTGTTTAATTTTTTATGTTAATCGTGGGTTGTTGGTTGTGTTTGCAGTTCTTGAAGATAATCTTTTCTTTTTAAAAAAAAAACAAAGCAATGTGATTTTAAATTTTGTTTAAGTCAAACCTGAAATGAGTTAGTTACCAAAAGCTAATTATTTATTTTTTTTTAAAAAAAATTTACCCGAAGAAACGACAAACCTCCGTTTGGCTTTTAGAGGTCCCATATTCATTGTGTCTACGAAATAATAATATAAGATTTAGGCAATTTTAATTGTTATCCCTTACTTTTTGAGATTATATTTGGTCAACTAAAAAATAACTTTATCATAGCTCTTTCTTTTTTTAAGTTATTGTGCATTACCTTAATAACATGTTTCAACATAATTTAAGTTTTTTACAACCGACATTTGGCCACTATTAGGTACCGTTAAGTATTCCATTGAAGGGAAGGCACTATAGAGGTCTGACATTATTAGTTTTTATGAATTATTGCATAAGTCACATCATAATTTAACTTAGGTAATGATAGTGTGAGAGTGAATTGAATGGGAATTCAATAAAAATATCTAACCGTGCTTAACCATGGTTAAATTTCACTTAAAAAAGCTCCAATCTTATTAAAACCTATCATTAAGGTCATGCACAATAACTACTATGCACTACACCACTATCCCAACTACAGTGTCGCCGCCACCACCACTCTTCAATCATACCTCCACCCTCTCTTCAACCCACATTCTCTCACATTTAAGTAATGACTAGCTAGAAAAACCTAATCCTCCGAATACGCCAAAAAATGTCTACAATACGGTGACCCTGGATTTCAAAGATACATCGATACATGCCACTACATTATACGATGCAAGCTCGACCAACAAGAAGACTAAGACATCCTCTATTACCTCCTCCAATACGCTGAGCAAGTACCTCACAAATGTCCTTTCTATAGCACGTGTATCGGTCTGCTAAGCCTAGAGGAGGAAGAACTTGACAAATTAGTCGTTGAAACTATACATTAGAATCTTCAAGAATCAATTCATTTGAAGAATTGCGAGATAATTCACGTCCTCTTCGATTCTTTATTGTTTTGATGTGCAATAAGGTTCTGAATACTCCACCTTGATTAATAATGTTTTTATATTTAATGAAGGAAGCCAAAATGCAAAGTCAAAAAGAGTTGACAACGTAATGGAAACTAAAAGGCAAAGTTCCATGCACTCTGTCAAAGGATGAGAATAAACATTTGAGCCACGTCCTTAAAGAAGTCAGCAAAGTTCAAAGCACGTTATCAAAGGATAAGAATATTCTAACCTAACATATTTAAACGTGTTTTTATGGTCAAAGATATCTCTTGATTTCAACAGATTATTCACGCCATATATGCTGAATAATCTTCAAGTTAATTTTGATAGTTACCAAAATTCAAGCATCGTTATTATTTGTTTGAAGCTTCAAGGTGCAACAAATTAAGTTGACAGATTTTGGTTGTAAAATATTCAAATATCAATCTTCAAATGCCATAAAATCAACGATTCTCTACAACTATATTGGAGAAAATCTTGCTGAAATTATTGAAGAAAAATCAGATTTTTAGCAACCTATTTCCAACCTTCTTTCAACGGCTATGTGCTCCAGTTCAAGTATATATTTCCATGCTTTGAAGCTAAAGATGTGAGGCAAGAACACAAGCAAAAAAAAACGAGAATATTAGTCACAAGCTACAGCAACAAAAATTCATTATTTTCTCTCTAGTTTCATAAACCTTATCTTGTATTTAGATTGAGAGAAAATTAAAGTATAAACACTTGAGTGTTTTAAATAATTTTTTGAGAGAATGGTATACCCATAATACTCAAACATATAGAAAAAGAGAGAGAGTTTTTATTACTATAATCTGAGATGCTAAAGTGTAGTTGGGGTGCTATGGATTAGACGATGGGGCTTGAGATCTTCTAGGGTGTTTTAGGTCTCTAAGGGAAGTAATAAAAGAGTTAGTTAAATCCTAAGGGTTGGAAAAACCTAGGCGGAGACGTAGGCATATTAGTTGCCAAACTTCATATCAAATCACTGTGTTTTGTATCATTTTATTTCTTGCTTTCTACTTACGTTTTTATATTTGTTTCGTTCATTGATCAAAGCAGCAAAACGTCAAAGCCTAGCAAAAACCTTTGAAATCAATTTCAAGGCATCGACATCCAAATTCAAAGATAAGTTTCAAGCTTATATTCCGCCTTTGAAAGTCAGTTTAAGACCTTCAGCTCCTGAATGCGAAAATCGATCATACTCTATTCCCCCTTCTAGAGCATACTTGATCCTATTTCATCTTCTTATTGATTCTTCAATTGGTATCACAGCTAGACTCAATAGAAAAAAAAGATTTAATCATCTATAAGGAAAAATGAATTCAATAGGTAATGGTGGTTTTGCTCAAAGAAGGTCTACAAATCGCCTTCCTCTATTTTGTGGTAACACTTTGCCCATTGGCGTTTGTAGATGCAAATGTTTGTGATTGACCAAGATTTGGAATTTTGCGAGATTAACAAAAAGGTCCTAAGGTTCCAATGAAGACTAATAAAAGCGGCACAATGATTTCTAAAGAAGATGATTTCACTCAATCAATCGGATTTGGATAGTGTTGCTAAAAACTATAGAGTCATGAACCTTCTCTACTGTAGTTTTGTTACAAATGAATTCAATAGATTTTCTTCTTGCAAAAGTGTTAAAGAGATATGAGATAAAATGGTAGTCACATATGAAGGAACGAGCCAAGTCAAAGAGACCAAAATAAGCATCTTCCTTTGACAATATGAGTTGTTCAAAATGACGCCTAATGAAACCGTGAAACAGATGTTTACAAGATTTACCCAAATAGTGAACAACCAGGATTCTCTTGGTAAGGTATTCACAAATGAAGAAAAGGTAAGAAAGATTCTACGGTGTCTACCAAAATCAAAGTGGAGTCCGAAGGTAACTGCGGTACAAGAAGATCAAAATTTGAGAACCTTAACTTTGGATGATCAACTTGGCAAATTGATCACACATGAGATGTCTTTTAATGAAGAAGATGGAGAACCAACATCTTCAACTAAAAATTTAGCACTCAAAGCAAAGAAAGAAGAAGATACAACAGATAATGAAGATAGTAATGATGAAGATTTATTTGATCTCATTGCTAGAAGTCTTGCCAAAATCCTAAAAATGCAGAATAATTTCTCAAAAGGCAGATAATACTATAATAAAGGTAAGTCATCTAACTCAGTGAATAAAGTTAATACACTAACATGCTATGAGTGTGGTGAAACAGATCATCTAGTAAAAGATTTTCCTCAACGAAAGAAGAAGCCTTACTAGAAAAGGACTATAAGAGAAAGCTATGGTTACTTCTCGGAGTGATTTAGATTCATGTAGCAACTCAGGAGATGAACAAGCAAATCTATGTCTTATGGCTAATCATGACGATGCAAAAGAAGAACATCTTGAGGTAATGGTGAAGAATTTAATCTCAAGTCCTACTAATGTTTAGTCCAAATTGCAAAATATGATTGTAAATGAAAAGAGTTTGATTCTTGAGTCCAAGATTCTCAAGGAAAAGCTAAACCAATAGGTAAGTATTTCTGAAAGTCTCGCTAAGGAACTAACTTATCTCAAAGCCTCTCAGTTAGCTTTTGAACTTAGGGTCCAAGCCTCGGATTCTATATAGTGGAAGCTCATGACACTTGAGTGGAAAGTCCTCTTTATTTTCAATAATCAAAGATTTAACTTTACTCATCGTGAGATTGGAATATTAAACGGGGAAGCATCCTCGTATGGGGAGCAATTTTGAGTAAGTTGCATAAGCATATTTATTTTTTAGTAAGGTCTTGACATGCTTGTTGTTGCCTTTGTTGTCACTTTTATAACAATATTGTATCAATATGTTTGGTACTTATCCTATAGATAATTATCAAATATTCAAAAATTTTAAGTGTCTTTGGATACATAAATTGCAGATGAATTTGTCGCTCTTGTTTTCAACGTTTTTAAAATACCAATTCATTCCTTTTAAAACTCTCACGGCCTTGAAGTGGTTTTCAAAGTTTCCAGTGTCTTTTCTTTTTCAGCTTTCAAACCCTTGATTTCTGACATTTTTCAAAGCAACGTCTTTATGTTTTTATGTCGTTAAAGGTCTTAATGTTTTATATCTTTTTATTAGTTTGAAACAGTTGTCTTGAGATCCAACATTTCTATTTTCCCACCTTGTCGGAAGACATAAAGGGGGAGAATATTTATGTAATATTTTCATATAAGAGGGAAAATATTTTCATTTATGCATTTTATTCTTTGACGTTTGCATATTATGTTTTGTCTTCCATCAAGGGGGAGATTGAAGACTCGACCTTGATTACTAACGTTTTTATGTTTAATGATGGAAGCCAAAATGCAAATCCAAAAAGAGTTGACAACGTGATGAAAACTAAAAAGCAAAGTTCTATGCACTCTGTCAAAGGATGAGAATAAACATTTGAGCCACGTTTTCAGAGAAATCAGCAAAGTTCAAAGCACTTTGTCAAAGGATAAAAATGCTCTAAATTCCCTTAATCTTGTGCTTCTATCCTTTTCTTATGTTGCTTATTTCATTCTTTAATATAACATATTTAAACGTATTTTTATGGTCAAAGATATCTCTTGATTTCAACATATATGGTGAAGAATCTTCTAGTTAATTTTGGTATTTACTAAAATTCAAGCATCGTTATTATGGAAAAAGAATTTTTTTTGAAGCTTCAAGGTGCAGTAAATTAAGGAGATATATTCTTGCTGTAAAATATTCAAACGATATCAATCTTCAACGGCCACAAAATCAACGATTCTCTACAACTATATTAGAAGAAATCTTGCTGAAATTATTGAACGAAAATCATATTTTTAGCAATCTATTTTCAGCCTTCTTTCAATGGTTATGTGCTCAAGTTCAAGTTATATATTTTCGTGTTTTGATGATGAAGATACAGGAACAAAGCTTCATTATTTTCTCTCTAGTTTCATAAACCTTATCTTGTATTTAGTTTGAGAGAAAATCAAAGTATAAACTCTTGAGTGTTTATAAGAATATTTTGAGAAAGTGTTATATTAAGAGTATACTCATAACACTCAAACATATAGAAAAAAAGAAAGCTATTTATTACTAAGATTTGAGATGCTAAAGTGTAATTGGGTGCTATGGAGTAGAACATGGTGCTTTAGGTTTTTAAGGGAAGTAATAAAAGAGCTAGTTAAATCTTAAGGGTTGGACAACCCTAGGCGGAAACGTAGGCAAATTAGTTGCCGAACTTCGTATCAAATCACTGTGTTTTGTCACATTTTATTTCCTGCTTTCTACTTACATTTTTATGGTTGTTTCATTTATTGATCAAAGCATCAAACAGTCAAAGCCTGAGCAAAACCCTTTAAAATCAATTTCAAGGCATCGACATCCAAATTCAAAGATAAGCGTTAAGCTTATATTCTGCCTTTGAAAGTGAGTTCAAAACATTGAGTTCCTTAATATGAAAATCATTCATACTCTATTTCCCTTCTAGAGTATACTTGATCCTATTCCATCTCCCTATTGATTCTTCATGTTCAAGTGCTTTGGTTGTCGTCTTCTAGATACTACTTTCGTTAGCTAACATAATAGTTGATGAAGAGCACCTTGACAATCGAACCGATGCTTTAATTGTATTTAGTTCTCTTCCATGGGGAGAGGTTGAGTTGATGGAGCAAATTTCAAATCAAGTTCTTAGATTCAAGCATATTTTTAGTTTTTAAAGCATGTTCATTTTTTGTGGGAGTGTAGTTTAGAAGGAAAAGGCTAACAATGGTTAAACACTTAAACTAATTGAACGAAAATAGTTGAAAATTATTCATTAAGGTCACGAAATCGAAAAACACAGGGTTAACAAATTTTTTTTTTTTTATTTTTTTTTGCATTTGGCCAAATAAAAATTGAAAAAGTTAAGAACTTCTAATTTAGAATCACCCTAATTTTGACTCTAACAATGGAGATAATAGCATGCCACCAAAATCAATATAAAATCTAAGATTCTATCATAAACATATATTAAAAAAAAAAATTCAATCAATTAATACTCATCCTAACTTAAAAAGCTAACATATATATATCATCTAGTTGGATTCGAATGCATAATTGGTGGAGTTTAGGTACAAATACTTATATCTCAATACCATACCATAACCATAAATTAAGAAAAGAAGTGACTATAAAATATAACATTTCCGATGGATCATGGTCTTGGCCGTTACATAAGAGTAGGGGTGATATCCATGGGAAAAGGAGCGCCAACACTGCCAAGGACGTCCATGTAACCATAGTGAGGATGAGGATGAGGATGAGAGTGTGCAGCAGCATCCATTACCACCAATTGCATGTCCTCTGAGGGCTTCCAATGCCTTTTCCTCTGATTGATAAACCAATTGTTTATCTGCTTTTGGTCTAAGCCCGTTGATTCAGCCAACGCCAGCTTCTGGGACTCCTACAACCAGTTTTCAAGTTAAGCCAAGACTCGAGCTGCCATTACAACATTTTGAGGCAACTCATCCAACAGTACATCATAGTTGAGTAATAATTTCCTCGGTTTACATACTTCGTGTGCTCTACTTAATTACCCTCACAAAAAAAAAAAAAAAAAAAAAAAAAAAAAAAAAAAAAAACTTATCCTATCATAGGAAAACTCATATTACTCAAAACATCTCCAAAGATCTTGCCCCTCCCATATGGGTATATATTTTTCCTCGGTATATACTACATTTTAGACCAAAATTATACAATTTATTTCGCAAAATATCCGAATCGGACACTTTGATACAAACCTGTGTCGATGCTTATGATTGAAGCGTTGATGATTCAAAGCTCGTGCCAATGGTTAAATTATTCAATGCTTATGATAAATCAAACCATTTTATTGAAGGAAACAAAGTCTCAGTTAACCCAAGGAATAACAGGACCGGCCTAGCTTATTCTGTCGGATGATAAGGAGGACAAACCATGATATCAAACCTAATGAAATATTATATATGATTCAAAGCCATAGCTTTGCTTAGATTTTGCTGCTTTTACCTTGGTCAGTCTCATGTATTTTTAATAAAAGAAGACGCACAATGGTCATTAACGATAAGTAATCTGAAACATTGCCAGTGATAAGTAATGAAAAAGATACCAACATAACATAACATACAGATGGGTATGGCCATTTGTAGTGTCTGCTCCACCAATCAAGTAGTTGCTGCCTGGCTTCCTTTGGGAGTTTTCCCTTCTTCCTCTTCTTCAAGAACTCCTGCCTCAAACTTCCCAAATATCCACTATACTTGCGGAGCAGCTGGCCCTTCAACTCCCTGTCCTCTGCTGAAGGATCAATAAAGTTATTGTTTACGTCAATATCTTCTTCAGACGATCCATTTCTATCAGCAACCTTGCCACAAGCTGCAATTACAAAGTTTTGCATCACGAATGAAGTTCCAGAAAATGAGATACTTTCTGCAAAATATAATTCCAGCACATAAACGACATGCTCGAAATGATACGATAACGCAGTCAGTATTCATATACCCAAAGAGGCTACGCAAGAATTAGGCATCAAACAAACAGACGAAGTGTCTGTGCAAAAGCTCAGTTTTGCTAAAGCCAGATACCTTAAGATCATCGTATATATCAGATAATTTCTAAATCTACTCTTCAACTTAAGAGCAGTGATTACTGTATTTAGTTGCTAGATAATCTATTAGATTGTTAGATAATCCGCTAATGAATTCTGCATGGACACTTGTTTCAATTATACAAAACAAAGACTCCCAAAAATTGCCAGAGTGGTGAAGTCTAAGTCCTTGCCACATACTCTTGTTGGACTCTTCATTTCACCTTAAGAACAATGTTGCATATTCAACACAGCCATACGACACACACGGATTCTCTCCAATAAGGCCAGGGCCGAGTCTAATTTCTGGACACATACCCCTTTGAGGTTATGACAGTGTGACATAGATGTGAACAGCTTCCTATGACTACATATAAACGAAGCTCCTTTAGATAAGTAGGTAGTGTTCATTGCATGTCCCACACAAATTGGGAAGTGACATAAATTCAGTACATAAAGTCTAACCAGTAAACAAAGGGAAGCAAGAACAAAATAATATCATGGGACTTTATATCAATCACATAGTGAGAATTGTCTGAAATGAGCTACATCTAGTGCATTCTAAAATATTTTATACGGCACATGCATTCAATTGAGAAAACTTTTCAACTAAAAACACAGTAACGCCTAGCAAATGAATCATATATACATTCACTGGAGTAGTAACTTAGTAATAGACTTGAATATCACTAGTCAATACTATTTTTATTATTTTTATTTTCAAGGAACCACTTAACTTTCCCCATGTACTTCATATCTTAGGAAGGAAACTATCAACTTCTTAAATTTGGGGATTTGTCTTGCTTAAAGATTGTTGTCACACAAAATACTAGGATTACACTCATTATAGGGAGTGATAACAAAAATAAATATATGGCAGAAATTGATGAATTTGGACATAGATTCTCAACTTCAATGCCATCTATAATTTTATTAAGGCTTAGTCTCCAAAGCTCTCAAGATTTTGGTTCGACGGAGACCAAAATCATGTGTATGATTTTATCTCCGCTGCAACTACAAACAAAGTTGGAAACAATCAAAAGGCAATATTGATCAGATGAGACAATCTTTGGAGGACGGAAGGAATAGCTTGTTACAATATCAAACTTGCATTGGGCACAGAGTTAGAAACGTCACTAAGCTGGTTCAAACTGATAACATTCCTGTAGATTATATTGAGATAGATCCAAATAGTTATCAATGGCAGTACCAACAACCACCAAGTGGGTTCACTAAAACCTGTAGTACACTAAGCAACTCCGCTAATCGCTAGTACTGGAGTTACAATGCCACTCTCTTCATGTATATGCACCTTTTGCCCTAGTAGCTAAAGGAGTAAAAGATGGCTCAAAAACAAGAATAACAATACCCAGTTGAACACCATCAATTCAAAACAAAAATGTTTCTTCAAGTATCACAAAAAAGAAGATAATACACTTCAAATAATTTTGAAAGAACCCAAAAATCTTAGTTCATTGCCATATTCATTACATTCAGTATAATACCAATATTCAGACCCTTTCTCCTGTGCTTTCGTCCCCAATAAAAAATTTGAAATCACCAATAAATTTTTCTGTGAAAAAAAAAAACACTCAGAGGATTCTTCGGTCTAATATATATGGCTACTCCATCAACAACCCTTGGGATTACTCTTCAAGAAAAATGAAATGAAGCAAATTACCTTGAAAAGACATGAAAAATAACATAATTAGCCATGCCTTAGAAAAAATAATAGCATAATTATGGGCAATGTGAAAACCCCTATTTCCAACAACACATAAAATAAACAAATTAAAGATTCAATAATGCAAGATACATATCATATCATACTGATGATGAGAAAGGGTTTTCAAAAAAATTATTAAAGTTCCAAGATCTATCTCATCTTGGAAACATGCACCATGCAAATATAAAAATAATTAATGCAAAAGATGGTAGAAAATCATGAAGCTGAAAGACTAAGGCTACGCAACTCCTTCAAAAGTCGAGAGAGAGAGAGAGAGAGAGAGAGAGAGTAACATAGAAGATAAAGAAGCGTCACCAGAAGAGGGAGAGTCTGAAGGTGAGGAAATAGTTAGGGCTTTAAATTGGCACTCAATTCTTGAAAGAAAAACCATGGCTTCTTTGAAAGGTTTGGTTAACTCTTGTTCATATTTTGCAAGCATCTCACAATATGCTTCCATGAACTGATCCAAGGCTGGATCTTCCCCTACAAATCCCACCACACCTCCACCTCCTCTTCCTCCACCTTGATTCATCATCATTGCCTCTGCATCCTCTAATCTAGCCACCACTTCCGGCGGCGCTCCCACCTACATTTATAAATATGTAACCCCGAATGAGTTTCATGATCAAAAGCTTCAGTTTAAGACGTCAACTACTACCCATCATAACATTCATAATATGTTTAACCACTTTTCTTGATTTCTTAGAGTTAACGTGCAACTTTCTCAGAAATGAAAGGATTTGAAACTGAGGGTTTTTTTTTTTTTTTGCTTTTGTTACTAAACCTTACAATTTCACAAAAAGTAACAACTTTGAAGAACATTCTTTTACAATGTTTGTGGGTTTATAATTAGAACTTCCCCCAGTTTAAGCAAGTTCAAAACACTACATGTGAAGTTATAAAGATCTAAGCTTTCTCCAGATTCCAGGTATGTATGATAAAAATATAACCGTACTCAAAATATTTCCTATCAAAACATAGGTTGTTACTTCTCCAATTTTTTTTTTCTTTCCATTTTGAAATAAAGAAGAAAAGAAACAAAGATAATATAAAATATTATAAAATTTTATAAAATAATTTAAATTAATTTAAAAATAAAAATAAATTTTATTAAAAAAAATGAGGTGTATTTAACATTACATTCAATAAATAGTATAAATTTTAAAGTTTTATAGATTAAATAATAAAAAAATCAATCAATTGACTACATATAATAAAAAAATTTCAATCAATTATAATATTAAATTAAAATAAAAAGATTTCAAATAGAACAACCATTTGAAATTTTCAATCGGGAAAATAAGAAGAAAAAAAAAGCGACTGTATCGTTTCAACTCTCATGTCTGTTAAGTCAACAGAATCATCATACCCTTCAAAATCAAAAGTTTCTCCAAGATGATGGTTTTTTTTATAACATAGATCAAAATTTTTACAAATCATATTACCAATACCAAAATATATTTTAAAACCCATATTAAAAACGAACTTGTGCCAAAGGCGAGATTGTATTTTCGAAAAGAAAAAATATATACTTTCAACTCAGAATTTGTGAAAGAAGCAAAAATAAAAACCTCACCTTTTGACAGCTAACAAAGGCAGATAAAAGTCTAGGATAATGAGGATGAGACATAATCTTGGTCTTAATATTCCCACCACTGCTAGTAGCAGCAGTAGTACTACTATTATTCAGATGATTCTGTGTTTGATGATGCTCCATTCCCATCAGATGATGAAGTTGATGATGTATCAGATGTTGATGATGATCAGCAGTAGATGAAAGACAACAACAACCTTTGCTGATATTATTGTTACTATTACTACAATTATGATGATGATTATGTGAATGATGATGCTGATGAGAAAGAGATGGGGATTGCATCATGATCATAGGATATAACCCATTACTACTATTCTCCATATCCTCCATTCCCCTTTCTTTTCCGAAGGAGCACTACTAGTAGTAGTAGAATAATGAAGAATGAGTTTGTTTGTTAGTGTATAGATCAAGATTCGACTGAAGAAAAGGCAGGGGGGTGGGGGGCAGGAGAGCTCCCGGAAATTAAGCTTACAGAAAATAGAAGCAGGCTTTTTACAGCAAAATCCTATGAAAATAACCCAGTGGTTTATTAAGTGTTACTTGTCGTCATCTTTTTCTTTCTCTTTTCATGCTCAGTTTCTGTTCTCTCTCTCCTCTTTCTTATATTTTTCCTTGCTTTTTCACAGCTTTATAAAGAGTCCAACCCCAACACTTAATTACCTTCTAGATAGATGCTTAACCACATAATAATGGTTTGATTACGCCTGATTAATTAAGGTTGTTCTTAAAAATCTGCTGATTTAAGCAGAAAAAAAAAAAAAAAAAAACTAGTGTTTGGAGGAGAGCGAGCAGAGTGCACGCGATGAATGCAGAAGAAGATAAGAGTGAGGACCGAGGACTAGAAACTTAGGTTCCCGATGAATACACCAGCTCAGCTCAGCTCAGCTCCCCCCTCTCTTTCTTTTGTGTTGCAGTAGCAGTGGCACTCAGGATTTCACTGCCATGCTACTTCTCTACCTTTATAATTATTGCTTAGAAAGTTTTTTGTTTTTTTTTTTAACTCTCGTACAACATGTAATTATGATTTCATTAGAAGTTCTTTGTTGGTAAGTGGTTATTTGATACGTGTAGGGAAAACTCTTCTAATGAAATTTATTAATCGAGTTCGACGGCATAAATAATTGGTTGCTTGAATAGTTGAATGTACACGTAAATAGCTTCATTTATACGGAATAGCTTTCTTCGTTAATGATTTGAGGTAGTGAACTCCTCGCCCATTTTGTTTTTTGGAGCATTTATATAATCATAACTATTATAATATAAATTTGTCAAGAAAAGGGGAATTTACGCTAAGATAACAAACCCTAAAATTAATGTCAAAACTAAATTTGTTGTCAGCCAAAAATAATCATACTATGAGTGAGATTTATTGCTTAATATTTTATGAGGAATTAACGTATACTTCTTTATTAAATTTGTGTTAACTAAACAATCACAAGTTATTTTATGAGGAATTAACGTATACTTCTTTATTAAATTTGTGTTAACTAAACAATCACAAGTAACCGTAGTTGTTTAAAATTTTATATCTAAAGTTTTGACGGTCCGAAAAATAAAAAGTATTGTATACATAAATGACACAATAATTGGTACGAAGGACTTGTATTTTGCCTGGAAGGTTAGTAATATTAATCAAACTGGTAAAGACATTACTGGAAATAATATAGGGAGTGATATAAATATAATGTCATAAAAGAGATGAGTGATCAAATCAAGCGGAAGAG
Organism: Dysphania ambrosioides; assembly: GCA_026401315.1. NCBI lineage: Eukaryota > Viridiplantae > Streptophyta > Magnoliopsida > Caryophyllales > Amaranthaceae > Dysphania > Dysphania ambrosioides. The sequence continues at coordinate 25,617,624 of CM048667.1, forward strand.
ATAAAAAGAGGGGCTATGGTATGTAACCCTATAATGCTAAGATTTATTGGTGGACTTGGAAGCAAATACTTAGGTCGCGTATTTCACTGTTGTTTAGCAAAGTGTCGACGCATTCCCACTCGTCGTGCTTTCAATGTTCTTGCAAATATTTATGGGTGAAGGAACAAAATATAAAGAGGTCGTGTGAACTTGAACTTGATAACCCACTTGAGTACTTGGTTTGACTAAGGTTGCAATTGTTGGTGTGATATGTCACCTAGCTTAGCTAGCTAGGCCTCTATGGTTCGTTGCCCAAGTAATTATTCCCGAGTAGCTGTTCTGAGTTTTATGGCCTTTGCACCATTACTATTTACCGTTATTCTAGATTTATCTAAGTTAATTATATTTTGATAAGTTAGTTTATAGAGTATGTGATCAAACTTAATTAATACCCTCATTGCAATTCAATTGTTAATTCACTTAGCACACCCTTACTCTACTTACCATAACCGAATTACTAACTCTAGCTGTTTATTTTTCTTTTCACTTGTTTTATTTAAGCTCTTTTGAATAAAAAGTTGATTTAGTAGTTAATACAATATCTGAAACTTTATTGGTCAAAAGTAACAGTCATCGAGCTTTACATTCATTTTGCAATCAGTACATACTATAACAATTTTCACTCAAAACAACTCAATTTTGTTTTCTTAACAAAAATATTAGTCCGGATAAATAGACAATACTAATACTTTATATATATATATATATATATATATATGGGTAAAAGTTAAAATGAGAAGGATAAAAAGACATCTTGTGTCTCTTGACCTTTCATTTTATAGATCAAACGGATGATATTTTATGTACACATAGTGACCTTTTTTAACTCATAGTAACCAAATAAATTTTTTCACTTGTAATGACTCTTTTTTATTATTATAGTGACTCTTTTTATCGTTATAGTAACCGTTTTTATTGTTATATTAACCATTTTTTATGTGAAATCTCTAGTTTTTTATCTTACTATTTAAAGGGTCAAGATCTTTTCTTATTCTTTTTATTTTAAATATTCTTCTTATTAGATTCCTCCCTTATATGTGTGTGTAAAGTATTCAAAACACTTCGTATGAGGTCAATGAGTAGTACTCCCTCCTTTTGTTTCCTTTCCGTTCGGAATTTGGGAACAACTCAATATAATAATTAAGAAGAAAAAAATTCTGTAAAATGCATTAAATATGAAGCAAGTGAGAGGTTAGAGATTCCATAAAAAAAATATGAAAGTGGACTAATTGTATTAATTTATTGATATTTTGGTAATAAAAAATGTCATCTTTAAAAATAACAAAAAACTATAGCATTCAATGGATAAATAGTTGACTGATGTTATTTACGTCATGAAAAAATAAATAAAAAATAAATGATTTTTAATGAAAAGAACTCTTTGAAAAAAGGAGGGAGTATTTCTTAATTTAAAATATCGTTTTATAGATCCTAATGACTTGAAACTAAGTATTATCATAATTTCATATGTTCCAATGACTAATTGAAACGAGATGTTAGTTGCTCTAAAATATTCAACTGCGTAAGAAATTATTCAAAGGAAAAGATTTTTCGCAAGTGTCATCCATTATTTTAGCGTTTGGAATAGTGGTTTCAGCTAAGAAAAAATAAAAAGCTGATAAAGTAAGTGGGACACTTGGAATGTTTTCTTTACTTTCTCTCTCTCTCTCTAGGTTTATGAGGCTATTTATGGGGGTACTAAAGTTTTTCTCTCCCAAGGTGGGTTACGTCCTCCTTTTAGTACACGAAATGAAACTCCAAAAAAAATATTGATTTCTCTTTCAATTTGATTGAATTTTTGATCCGTGACCAACCATGTCGCCTTTGCTTTTGTCTCCTTCCGTGCGTAAACTCAATTGTTTTTAGGAGTATTTGTCAATTTTTTTTGGTGTTTAGAAGTTTCTTCTTAGATAATGAAATGAAAGGGATTACTTTAATAATTTCTTAATTAAACTACTTCCGTCCTTTTATATTACCTCATCTTTATTTATACAGTTAAAATTTAAAAAGTTTGTCAATAAATTATTCTTATATTATAAAAAATAATATATTTAAATGAAATCTTATTAGATATATTTTATTTTAATTTTTTAAATGGGCCAAAAAAAATAAAGAAAAAAGGGAGTAAGATAACTTTTATTTGACATGTTATACTTGGCTAGTTTTTTGTCGGGTAGTGTACCTTGATGTTACAAATAGAGAAAGATATAATAATGATGTTCTAAACAAAAAGATTGAGTGCAGATTGTACGACTTTTGTAGTTCTACGCGTGTTTAACTATTGTTGTCTAAGTTTAATGTCGATAGCAATATTTAAGATGTAATAAATATATGCCTAGCTTGTACTTTCACTTTGAAAGCTGATCGAGTTCATTATGGGATTTTTTTATTTTTATTTTTATTTTTATGGTTTGGTGTTAGTCTTTCAAATTCGGTTATATTAGTTATGGTTTTCTAAGGTTTGAAATATGCATGGCAAAGATGAATATTTGGTACTCAGTACTTGGTATGTAGCTTTCTATGATGACGTATATATAGTGGAGAAGAATCTAAGTCGGAGCAAATATAATTTAAATTTTATTTGGCATATTAACCATGCATGCACACACGATGAACATTGCGGGGATCACACGTTAGTCTTGCAAGATGTAGAATGAACCGCCTCGGAGAACCAATTATTAAGCAAGTTTATTTGTTTGTACTCCGTAATAATGTAATATCATGCATGAATGTAAATGAACCGGCTTCGGAGAACCAATTGTATTAAGCAAGTTATTTTTTTTGAACAACTCATAGACTCATAGTACACCCACCTCTTTGGCTCCGTTCTTCAGGGTTCTTTGGGTCTATGTTTATTATATATGGAGTATGAGTTAAAGTTATAAATTTAGGATTATGAAAATTTTTAATTTTTTTTAATAACTTTATATAGAAATTTCTTTATTTTGCCAAACCAATAAGATAACCATAAGAGATCTCAATTCAATTTGAAAAACTCATATTACATGCTCTTCTTTGTAATATGCAAAAATACGAAATAACCAGATTAAACCTACAAACACGACATAATTAGCTAGAGAAGAAAAAGAGCGAAATTATTGTATAAAGTATTTTCCACTTAAGTAAAAGGTTGAACATTTTCAAAGTTACAGAGCAATTTATTTAAGATTAGGAATTGTACAAAAATGAAAAACGTGCTTAGGAATAGACATGTGCATTAGGTTGGGTTAGGATCAAGATGAATCATATGCAAAATGGACCGAATTGGGTAAAAATGATACAAAACTGGTCAAATCAGGCTGTGCCAAATAAGATAGAAAATGGGCCGAGTTAGGCAGAGCCGGTCTAAAAAGAGTGTAGTTCTAAATATGAAAGGTGATAGTATGTCTATATCACCTCTAATCTTTTGCATTGGACCATTGACAAACAAATAGAAATTATTGATTACCTAATAGTGTTTAAAAGCTTTGAAAACTTTTGACTTATTAATAACCCGACTTGACCCATTAAAGAATCAATAAAATATGACATTTTATTAGACTTTTGTATAAACGTATTTCGCCGGACTTCTTCCATCTGAATACATCTATTTGGGAACACACAACTCGTAGGAAAAGAATTGGACAGCCAGAAGAAGGATATGTCTAATCTTAATCTGCCTACATTTTTTCTATGGATTCTGGTCGTTCATCCAAGACAATTTATCAGTCCATTCCAATGTCTCTCACTAATTTATTTATTGAAATAGAAGGCGTTCAGCTTGAGCATAATTCTCCATGTTGGATACTCTTAGTTTTGTAGTTTTATATATAGCTTTGTGAACGAGGTTAGTTTTCTAATTTTTTTTTAAAGAAAGTTAAAAATAGGATAGGCCGAGAGTACTATCGATGGTTAAAATATGATGTATGAATAAATAGAAGGTTTATTCATTCGCAACAAAATATTCTATATAAATGAACAAAATATTCGTACTATATGTATAGTAGAACTTGAAGTTAACACCTCATATGGCGGGAAAACTAAAGTACTCTCTTCCTCATATTTATTAAAAAAAATAAGATAAGTAGTTCGTACAAACTTGTATGTAATTCCATATAGGAAGTGGTTTTAATAAGCCACTATAATATTATTTTTTTTGAAGGATTAAATTATCTATCTTGCATACATAGACTTTATGATCTTAGTATCCTTTTAATTTTTCGGCCGCCAGGAAATTTCCCCTTATAAAACTTTAACATGATTAATTTACTAAATTGGTCAACTATCTTAATTAATTTACGTTTACCATCCAACTATCGGTTGTGAGTTTGTGACCAAAGTTCAATTAACAAATTGTTAGCGGCATAGATACAATCATACGATATAGAGACAAATTTTAAAAGTACAAGGATAAAAGTGAACACAACATAGTAGAGGGAACCAATCACAATTTTGAAAAAGACAATGCTACAAGTGAGTATTTTCCAATAATTTTTATTCATGTTACGTTATACATACTCTCTTCATTTCTTTTTGTTTGTCATATCTAAAATATTTTATTTGAATAGTTTGAAGGTTAAATACGATTTTTTTTGTTGATATATATAAATTAAAACATATTTATGTGGAATCTCTCAAAGTATGTTTTTTAATATACAAAATTTATATTTTTTTATAAATCGTAATTATAGATATTATAAATATAATATTTACATTAAAAACTATGTAAAAAAAACAAATATTACAAACAAATGTAGACGGACGGGGTTCGGTTGCATTCATAATAGTATTACACCAACCGTAATTGAAGACAAAGTGGATGCAATGGTTCTCAGAGGTCTCTACGGATTATCCATTGTACTGTTAAACAACCCCTTCAACGGGGAGGTAACAGTTATTCTAGCCAGCTCAGGTTCTTCATAATTTACTTCACATCAAAATAAAGGGAATAAAATTGCAGAGTATAGTTGTACACTTGTACTTATATCGCACTGAGCCACTGATGTTCAATGTAATAGTTATTTTAAACTTTTTCATTATTTATTTACTTATTTTACCTTTTATTTTACTAACATATATAAAAGCATAATATTAGATTAATATTAGTATATACTCTTATAGTATCCAATATTTTATAATTTTCACTAATATAATTATAAATATTAATTGTCGGATTTGTGTATTGTCAAATGTGTCGATAAATTGTAGAGATTAAATGGGGATGGAGTGAACCCTACAAAACAAGGTAACCAATTAAGTGAGAATTGAAAAGGGTTCCACTTGGTGGTTTGAAAGATCGAACATCAAGAACCGAATACATAAGTTTTAAATGCATCCTTTCAAGTTTTTTTTTTTTTTTTTTTATTTTTTTTTTTTTTTACTTACATGCTTTATACATGACATATAATTGATTTTTTTTTAATTTTTTATGCAAAGAGGTATATATAAAATCGAATATATATAAAAAATTCTAGTGGTTCAAAGGGGTAAAGCTAAGGTTCCAATCAAATTTCACTCCTTGCATTTGTGGAAAGTTAACGTACCTTCCCTTCCTATTCTCCTTTTTTCACACAACTCACAACTCACAAGCTAATTGACTCAGTTAATGAGTTTGCCATAACATTTGAGGATGGATCTGGTTTGACACCCATGTGTTTTTACTCTGAGAAATTCACATTAGTAATTTACTCCCTCCATCCTAATTTACTTGCTACATTTTCATTTTTAAAGTCAAAATTTAAAAATTTTGACCATAAATTTTAATTATGTTTTAGCAAGTAATATATTCAAATGAGATCTTGTTTGATACATCTCAATGTAAAATTTTAAAATTTTAAACTTGCACAATTCTTTAATAGTTTCCAAATTATTTCTATTACTTTATATTTCATTTTCATAATTTTTTCAGTAGTAATTTGACACCAATATTATAATTTATGGAATATCAGTATAAGTCCTTAAAACAATAGAGTAAACATTTAAAACATATTTAATTAAGATTTAGAACACAAATACTCAACTTTAGAACATCAGTATTACATATTACAACAATAGATAAAAGTTTAGAACATATGTGTGAACCTTTAGAACACTAATATTAAACTATAGAACATCAATATTAAACCTTAGAACAATAAAATAAATATTTAGAACATATATGTTAAGATTTAAAACACTAGTACTCAACTTTAGAACATTAGTATTAGACCTTAGAATAATAGAATAAACATTAAGAATATATGTGTTAAGATTTAGAACACTAGTACTCAAATTTAGAACACTAGTACTCAAATTTAGAACACTAGTACTCAAATTTATAACATCGGTATTACATATTAGAATAATATATTAAAATTTTAAAACACATGTGTTAAGGTTTAGAACATTAATATTGCGTTTTATAACATTATATTAGTAGAATATCAGCTTTTGTTCTAAAAGGTTAGACTATTGTGCTAAATATTAAGTCTATTATTCTAAGAATGTATTCTATTATTTTAAAATTTAGTTCTATTGTTCTGAAATTTAAATCTATTGTTCTGAATATTAACTCTATTATTCTAATTAGTAATTCTCTTATTCTAAGGTTAAATTGTAATGTTCAACTCTATTGTTCTAAAATTATTATCTCTTGTTCTAAAAAGTCACTATTGTTCTAAATAATAAGACTATTGTTCCAAATTGTTATAACTTGTTCTAAACTTTTGTTACAAAGTTTTTAAGTATTGATTCTATTGTTATAAACAGTGATTATATATTAACACTATTGTTCTAAAAATTTACACTATTGTTCTAAATATTAATTCTATTGTTCTAAAAATGTATTCTATTATTCTGAAATTTAATTATATTATTTCAAACTTTTGCAATGTTTAATTCTTTTATTTTAAATATAACACTAGTGTTCTAATGTTTCAATATTGTAATTTATTGTTCTAAACATATATTTATTATATTATATTTATTCAATATATTATATACTAAGCATAATGTTTTAGATGTTATACCTATTGTACTAGCAAATATGCCTACTATTTTGAATAATATACCTATTGTTTTAAAACACTAATCTATTGTTCTATGTACTATACCTATTGTTCTAATATGTTTATCTATTGTCCTAATATGTTTACCTATTATTCTAACATAATATATTTATTGTTCTAATTATTATAACTATTGTTCTAATATGCCTACTATTCTAAATATGTGTAATATTTTAGGCATTATACCTATTGTACTAGCAAATATGCTTACTGTTCTAAATAATTTACCTATTATTTTAAAAGTACTAATCTATTGTTCTACATATTATACCTGTTGTTCTAATATGTTTACTTATTGTTCTAATATGTTTGCCTATTGTTCTAGCAAATCTACCTATTATTCTAATATAATATATATATATATATATATATATATATATATATATATATATTGTTCTAAATATATAATTCTATTGTTCTAATTGTCATAACTATTGCTCTAATAAGTTTACCTGCTGTTTTAAGCCTTAAGCAAGAAATACTATGACCAATGCATAACCCATAATAATACTTCCAACAAATACTAATACCAATTTTTACGAGAAATAGAACATGGATGTTATGAAACCCGTTTATCAAATCGATAGAATTAAGAAAAATTCAACAACACATCAAAGATATGAAGAAAACAATACATCAACCTTCTGTAATTCAATTTCGAAAAGACAATAAAACATTACCTATTATTTTGAATAGAATATAATTCGACTAACTACTGAAAAAAAACGGCAACTACCTTTTGCAATTCAATTACGAAAATAAAATGAAACATTACTTGTTATTTTGAATATAATATAATTCTACTAACTATTGTAGAATATAATTCAACTACTGATTATTATGGAATATTAAAGGCGTTTTGGAAACTACCCCAATAATCATGGGACCGAATCATTCTCAACTGCCAATTAAATATCTGACTTTTTGATATTTACAACGTTGCCATTAATGTAGATTTAATTACAACCATCTAAATATACAAAATTAACGGTATTAGATGAGTTCTCATATAGAAAGGGTTCTTATATAACTAAGGGGTTCTCACATGATCCCAAATATATATATATATATATATATATATATATATATATATATATATATATATATATATATTAGAAATCTAGAATTTTATAATGAGTAATTTCAACAAAGAAAATAGTGTAGTTTATTATGGGTTATATAAGGCTGTTCTTCATTAACTTTCGTATTAATATTCATATAATATTAGTCCCTATATAGCAAATCTTACAAATAAATTACATGCAGAGAATGAACTCGACCAGTGTTTTCTTCTTAGTTATTGGAAATTTACTGGCCTAAGCTCAAGCACAACTACAAGACAGGGAAACATATTCAAGTAGTATGTATCTTACCCAGACTTGGTGGGATCTTTCACCATTGTGTTTGCCCTTACTTCTCACTGTAACTGACCAGTGTAGTTATGTAGAGTACGTACGCCATTGTTTCCTACAACTTACGGTAAATATTTTGCTAAAAATAGTAGCATAAAGGCAAAGGTGCTTATGGTTAGAATTTGGCCCCAGCAATTCAGAATCCTTTAATCCGTAATATTTTCATTTTTAAAATTAAAGTTAAAAAATTTTGACAACAAATTATAATTATATATTACAACAAATAATATATCTAATTGAAATTCTATTATATTGGATGTATTTTAATGTAAATTTTTAAAATATCATATTTTTATTATTTTTTAAATAATCAATTTAGATTAAAAAAAAGCGTTTTAAGATATTTTAAAAATGATAAAAAAGTCTAATCTAGCAAATAGAGTGGAAATGAGAAAGTATAACATTTTGAATAATACATGCAGTAATAATATTAATGCGTGAAACTCAATTATTAGAAAGATTTTGAGAACGTCACTTGCATCGATATTACAGGAGATTGAGGGGCCAAAACTAGCTGGTGTACACTTTACGTCATTTCTATCAGCAGTACACTACCAAGTAGGGTATAAATCAATGAAAGCCTAACAATAGTAGAGTAACGACCTACATACGAGTAGTATAATTATTTTTTAATTTTGAGTAGGTTACAGTACGAAATAACTAGATAATCATCATTATCAATTTATTTTGTTTAAATTTTTTTAATTTTCTATAAAATTATTTTGTAACTCGTCTAAAATCTAAATTTGTAAAAAAAAAATTATTATGACATAGTAGAATTTATATTCAGTGTATATTCAATGAAATAACACTTTATTTTACTATATTAAAATTTTTAATTTGTTTGAACTTAAGTTAATTTTTAAACTTATGTTGTTTAATTTTATCTAAATTTATTTTATCAAGATACTCGGTGTATACGTGTATTATGTAATATTTATGTTACAAGACGGAAAATATCATTACATTTCTATTTCAAATATATTTGCTTCAGTCAATCATAAATTAACATTACTTTTTCTTGTAAGCCGAACAAAACTTTATACCTCACAACATATTCATATACGTGTATGGTGTAGTATTTACATTGGGGTAGATACGTAGTATTTGGCACGTAATTAATTAAATGAAATTGTATCCAGGGATATCCACATCCAAAAACTATTTTTTTTCTCATTTCAAACTCAAAGAATAAAAATTTAGCAAAAGAATAAAATATATCCAAATACAACGAGTGCATATATATATAAGTATTACATTGGGGCCACTTGACCGGCCAAATTGGTGATTTTGTACCAATCAACCTTTCTACTATTTCATTGAGTTATGACCTATATATAAAAATTTTTTAATTTATATATGATATAAATATATTGGAGAGTATTTTTGCAATTTTATTTTTATACTTGAGAGTATAATATTTATACTTGATATATATTTTTCTATTGTATTTATACATATGATATAACAATACATATATCTAATATAACAATAGCTATATCTGATACAACAACACATATATCTAATATCTTAATATCCTAATATAACTTATATCAAATAGCTATTGTTATATTAGTAGTAAGAATTAGGAAAACCTCCTTAATCTATTCCTTAAAAGTTGCTATGTAAGTGGCTTTAATAATTGTGCTACTTAAACTAATTTATTATGTGTTTAAGCATGTTATGTTCATAAAAAAGCAAAGAAACTTTTCATGGTTAGATAATTATGTTGATCATGCTTAAGTGGACCTAATGTGTACTTCAATTCGTCCTAAGTCACACCCAAAACAGTAGAGACTTTCATAAAAACAACTCAAGAATCTTATGCTTATGAAAAAGAGCATTTTACGTTACGACTTAGAAATAGACCTACTACTTTCTTTTATTGTGGTCTATATATTTTCTACAATGTACTGTCTGCATATATATGACAAGGTTGTGAAGTGGAGAGTATGTTTTTGAACGTTTTCTTAATCTCCAAGGAGATGGATTTTGTGGTTCCTAAAAATTATGTTTTGTTACGTGATCAACAAGCTAAAGCTCAAAGTTTCTTACGTTTTATTCCTTGTTGGACTTGGCCTGATGGTTGCCTAAAATCTAGGAACAATACCATTGGCTTAAGGAAGGACTCGACATGTGAGTGTTGGTATGCTTGGGAATCTGTAAATGGCGTAACTCACCAACGTACAAAAAGTTAAGCAAAAATATTCTTAAGTCAGTTCAAAGAAAAAAGAGTGTGTTTCAAACTAAACTACTTGGAGTTATCTAAACAACAAGAGTTGTAGTTTGGGAAAAGGGTTACATGACTAATCCTTTGTGTGAGACTTAGAGTTGAGTGTTGAGTGTTGAGTGTTGAGTGAGCTTTGGAGTGGAAGTCAAAGAGAGGGAGGGCATTGTGATTAGAGGGTGTTACAGTGGGGAGCTTGATGAGTATATGTTTATTGCGATTTCTGAGTATAATTGATGAGTATATATATATATCTTCAATTATTTATACTTTCTCCCTTTCTTTTTATTTGTCCTATTTAGAATATTTTATTTGAAGAGTGAAAAACATAAATATAATTTTTTATTAATATATATAAGTTAAAATATATTCATATAGAATCTTACTAGATACATTTCGAAGTATTGGTTTTTAATATGTAAATTTTATATTTTTATAATATATATTTATAGATATTATAGGTATAATGTACGTATTGAAAATTGTATAAAAAAATAAATATGACAAATAAAAGGGAACGAAGAGAGTATATATAAACTTTATTCAAAAGCAATATCGGATTATGTTTATAAAATTTGGATTACTTATGTCGTTGTATAGACTAGCAACTTTGTAAACGGAATTGATGCTTCGTTCTGCTTTCTTTCTATGGAGGCATATCTGCACCACAAAAGCATGCTTCATCTCGAAGCATGTTGTTTTGAAATCTTAAGCTTTCTATTCTGATTTAATTCAAGTGTGATCTTGACATAATGAACTAAGGTGGACTAATGATGGCTTCTTATTATTATAAAGCTCTCCATTACAAGAGATAATGAATAATTGAAGCATGATCACTAGGCTAACATCAATACTTCATGAGGTTATAAGGAGTATACGTTAATAGTTTAATTTGGGTCATAGACAACTTTACCTCCCTTGATTCTCTTACCAATACAAAGTACGGAATACATTTCAAAGTATAAGAAAAAGAGTGAACTTCTAATTGCTTTTTGGGGGAAACCTACCTTACCACTGTGCCCTTCTTTAGGTTATATTGAAGGTTTGGGTTGGAGCTCTACCTCTCAATGAATCATGCTTCTTAGACTTCTCACAAGTTTCGTGTTGGCTAGTGAGAATCCCAATACTTAGTCAGTTACTCTATCCGTCCCTTAATATTTATTCCATTTTTATTTATACAATCAAAGTTTAAAATGTTTGACCACAAATTCTCATCATGTTAATATATTCAAGTGAGATATTGTTAGATACATCATTTTCATAAGTTTTTGTCTTAAGGAATTGGAAATAAAAAATGTATTACATTGTATCTTGAAAACCGTGAAAAGTCAAATGGGCCAAAAAATTAGGGACGGAAGTAGTACTTGGAAACATAAAAGATAAGGTAAGAGGAATCCAATTCCCAAACATTCAAGTGTAATTAATACGTTGCAAGAATGAAAATCGTGATATCTAGGTTATTGAAAGTCTTAGCATCTACACCATTAAAACTATTTTAATACACTACAATTTTATTGTACTTCGTATAATATAGCTAGGTATAAACTACTCCGTATTATATAAGGTTGATTTTGAATCATATAATACATGTTTTTCCCCTTCTTATTGGGTCCTATTCAACTCTAATCACGACGAATCAAAATAAAAAACGTCATAGACAAAAATATATGGAGAGTCTGATGTCATACACAGTATAATTGTCATCAATTGGCTAAGCATGCCAATATATATTGGCTTCAAAAGGGGGCCTTATTGAAAAGAAATTTCGTGTTAAGGGTATGGCTTGCACATATATAAAACAAGGGCCCTCACATGTCCACCAAACCCAACTCTTGTAAATATTTGATAGGAGGGCCAAAATATCAAGCCAAAATTTTTCTGATATCATTTGTCCGACAAATTATGCTTTTGCTTGTCTAATCTAAGGCACTATGAATGGAGGTAAACTTTTTTCAAAATGTGCGAAGAGAGAATAAGATACTAATGCTATGTTATTTAGCCGAGCAAAATTTGACTATAAAATTTGTATGGTTATATTTCATTATCCAATAGGACGTGGAACTTTGAAGCAAACAATTTTATGTTGTTTGATTGTTGAGACTGACAAGATGTGGGTGCTCGAGAGATAATTTCTATGGTGACCTTCCCTTGTCCCTCTAACCCTAGCTTTCCCTTTTGACATGTTATATTGATATAATATGATCATTATTAGCTACTCCATTCGTCTCCTTTTAGTTGCTATATTGGACTTAAGAACCGAGGGAGTAGTTGCCTGTGTATTTATATGGATATTATTAAATTAAATTTTTGACTTGTGTAAAAGTAAAATATGAAAGTTATGGACAAACCAACAAATTACAAAGTAATATAAAACTAATGAAATAAATTTTATTATGGTAGGAGATTGAATTCCTTCTAGTAGACAAGACTATGGAGTTCGTTAATGAGATTGTTAAAAACGAGCATTTTATGAATGGAGAAGGTTCACTACGGAAACCTCCATCATGGTAGCTTGCTGCCCCCCAAACGAGATCTCATCCTACATCAAGTATGAAATAAAATCATCTCAAGTTTGGTGTTCTTCCGTGCATTGGACATGGGTCAAGGGTTCTGTAAGAGGCTTTCAAATTCCATAGGGGAGATAAAACTCCTGAGATACTTCAGAGTTTGGGTCTCCTCTTGTTTACTCTTTCGATTGGGATCACTAGGTTGCAGAACTCGCAGATGTAGGGACTCTCCACACCTTGGCTTTTGTCAGTTGAGCAGCCTTAGGCCTTGCAGATTAGATGTTGTTTTAGGTGAAGTAAATGAAGGTATATGGATTAAAGCTTGTGAATTGGTTGATAAGCCCTGCATATTTGGGCAGTCAGCTTCTCTCCTATCATTAAACAACCCCAAAATACATACTTCATATGTACTCTCCTTTGACTCCTGGATGGAGAGTCGCAATCTTAGGAGTTTGGCCACTTGGAAAATCTTTTTCTGTGGAATTGAGAGCATTGCAATAAGATACATCAATCATATGCAAGTTCAACTTAGCAGGTGTCCATTATGTTCTTAAAACAAAAGCTATCTGACAAAATTTAATTCCCTATTAGATCCCTAGTTCTACCAATAAGTTGAACTTGTAGAGTTCTGTACAGTTATCAACTAGTGCTTTTAGCTCCAAGTTCTTCAACTTTCTAGGACCAACATAAAAAAAAAAGAATGAAAATTTTGAGGTACAAAATTAGAATCATCCTAACCAATCTGTGTATCCTTTTCAGTTAAACTAAGAATGTAATTTACAGTATGATAATCTTTGAAGAGCTTCTTCTTGTTTACTTTTTTTGTTGATCTGTACCTTCTAGTTTACCTGTTTTTTTGTTGATCTGTACCTTCTTACGGAATGCTGCCTGCTTCGATGGCCAGGATTACATGCTTAAACGTCTGATACATCAATAATCCTGACTGTAGATACGAGCATCTGAGCTGAAAGCTGAAGTTTTTGCAGAAATGATTGTCTGATTTCTGCTACTCATCAGTCATCATACTGGAAAGCTTTATATGCATGCTCTAATTTTTTGCTGATATCATAGTCTTGTAAAATGTCAATTATTCCGAAGAAGATGATAACATCGTAGCACTCTCCTGTTGGTTCTACTATCGAACCCTCACCCTCATCTGTTTTACGTACTATCAGTTCTGCTTGTGCTGGCATGTTAAGTCCTAATCGAATTGATGCCCACCTGCAAGAAGAACGCCATAACCAACAAAATGTAAATCTAGCATGCATCAGTGAGTCAGTAATTTTCTCTATGGTTGATAAGATCTGGAACACTTCATTGTATAAACTGTTTGGACAAGATCTTACTATTTAGGATTAAAACCTAATATATCAGTTTCGTTTACTTTTGAAACCGAGGGGCTATCAGATCACTATTACTCTCTCCTTTTCCTGCATAAAAATTTAGTACATTCTTTAGCCTCCTGACAAATCATTTGGAGAAGATCTTAATCTTCTATACATCTATTCAATGTCAACAAGACAACTCCCTACTCATTTTATCAACAAATTGAAAGGGAAATAATCCACCAACTTCTGCGGTGATTTCACTAGAATCTCGAAAATATATTCCAACCAAAAGACTATAATCCATAATCCTTTCCTGTTCGAGGAAGTCGCAATCCCTGTCTACTTGCCTGCATGAAAGAATGCTCCGAAGTTCAAAGTAGAACAAGAAAACACAAAGGAAGTCTTATATATAATTGATGCAAATTATAAAACTTTAAGTATTCTTTTACCATATTGAAGCACTACAGTAAGACTTGAGTAAGTAGTGATTTCTAGTTTCTGCAAAACATCATCACCTGCAAAACTCTTGGAACCAAAACCTCTGCAGTCGGAAGATATAATTAAGATCTAAATCTTTAAGGGTGGTGGTCGGGTCAATATCTGACTCAGGATTATCAGTTGCACGTCCATGTGAAGAGCCTTTCAAATCAAATCGCCGGTGAATCGCCTACTCAGTACAAAAGAGATTTCCCATAATAACAAATCGAACCTGTTTCATCATTTACAAAACCAAGAGTAGAAATAGCAGATGGAACATAATATCTACTGAAATTGCAGTCTATGGATAATTCAGTCTCACTTTCTTCTGTGCCGCTCCTGTCAATTTCACGCAGTGAAGACCATAGAAACTGGTAACTAAAGTGTCTTCGAAGGTGCGAACATAGTTATAATAAGCTCGAAGCATCCTAAGTAGAACCTGCAAAAAGGTCAAATTATGTTAACACAGGTCAATTAGCCTTTCAGAACAGTTATAAGATGCACCTTTCACCATTTAGCATGGTGGTTGCTGGGGGCATGCGATTACGTAGGACATATGAAGGTAGGGTGTTGCATACACGTGGTGGCAGAGGAGCACCATTTTGTGTGCTCGGTTGCATGATATAAGAATGGCCAATTGAATATTTTTTCGCGAATTTGAGTGAGCGGCCAAAAATATTTGTGATATTAGGTGGATACAGAATAGTTTTTATGAATTAAATACTATTTTTGGTAATCTGAGGGTAGCAACTTAGATTAACTGATAGTAATGTGAAGCAGAAAAGCAGAGGAACTCACTTTGACTTCGGATTTCTTCATCGTCTATATCATATACTTGTCATCTGTTAAGTAAAAAAAGCTTCCACTTTTCCCCGGAGATGAAAGTTCCCGAAGGGCATCATTGCCACATATAGATAACATATAATCAGCTGCATCCACTTTGAACAATGTTCTTAGGGTCCTGACCAGATATATGATTAAACTTAAGTATACAATTTATTATCAATAACGCATCTCTCGTCGGAAATCATTACTTGTTACCTCAAGCTTCCTCCCAAGTCCAAACCAATAGAGCAGAAAAACTGATTTTTCAGATGATAATCTCTACATATAACAAGTAGAGTTCCTTTGTGTCAAAAGTTTTTCAGCTAAAGTTCCTAGAGGTTCCCAAGTTATTCATTGACCATGTCAGCCAGCCAGCCACTCTTCATTCCCGTGGTATTGTTTGCAATATGTGCCCAAACACAACCGCAGCCCACTTGGGGGTCTCGTTCTGGGTCGTGCCTCAAGCAGGACGAACATGCCAGCCCTCATAATAAGGTACATTTTACTTTCAGTACATTCCATGCTTTGATTAAATGAGCGCAAACTATAAAGTAACCTCAATATGCTTTGTATATCAGAAAAGAAACTGGAGAACCTAAGTACCTACGTCATAGAGCTAACCAGAAAACATCACAAAGCTAACCTGAAAATCCAAGGGCAATAATGAAATCACAGGATGGGTGGGGAGGAGTAATCTTAGATCCTTCTGGTGGGAATTTCTTCCAAACCTTTTCCTTATGATCGAAAGCAGAAGAGTTCAAGTCACACTTTATCGGTGGCCCAGGTCTTCCCACGGAATGTCTGCACTAATACATCCAAGAAGGTTTATACGTAACATACAAGCAAATGATCAACTAACATTATTTCCTACTTTTTTTAGGCCATGCTCTCTTCAACTAACATTATGTGATCATCAGTAACTGTAGCCTGCATATAAGAAAGATTTGCGAATCAGTAACGATCTGGAGTACCGAGGCATGTGATCATACATAGCAACTAAGTCAAAACAGATGGCTAAAGCAATACAGGTTATGAACAGATACAGGTTCATAGACTGAAGCTTTAAAAAGGAAAATTCTGTAACAACCTTATTCCTAGCTGCAAGTTGAGCATCAACTCATAGTTTTTATGTCCCTTAGAGATTGTCCGCCCTTGCTTCTTGATCGTATTTGGGAGTAGGATAGGTTGAAAGCTCTGTGGTATGGAATTTTCTGAACGCTTGCCACTTCTCCCAAGTAAACCATCTTGATCATAATCCCAAGTGCTATTAACTTTCCCTGCTTTAAGTCCCCAACTATCTATCAACTTCCATCCTGTCTTTCCATTGAAACTAGGCCAGTTTATCACCTTTTTGATGGAAAGATGGTGATCTCCTCTCCTGGATAAATCTTGCATTTATTCATTTCAACACTAAAAAATCTTGAGGATCCCAATCACTATCTCCTGCATCGGATGAGTTGCTTGCCGCGTAATAGGTTACACTTTGCTCACTAGGTTCCGAGCTCCATACACCAACATAAGTACTCCCATCCCCCCATTTGTAGGTACCCTCCCCCTGAGGATACCCTTCCTCCCAGGACCCTTCAAAGTTATTACCATTTTCAAAAGCTAAAGTCCCACTTCCATGAAAGACTCCATTTTTCCATTGACCTACATATGAATTTGCATTTGCCCATTGATATTTCCTTTGACCTTCTTGCATCCACTTCATCCAATCCCCTTCATAGGAATCTCCATTTCCAAAACTTTCAGTGCCTTTCCCATGTTTCATATTCTTTGAATCCTTTGTAACAATCCTCATTTGAACTAGTATAAGTCCCTTTCCCATCCATATACCCTCTTTTGAAACCCCCTTCATAGTTTGCTCCTGAAGGCCAAGTGAACCTTCCCCTACCCATGGTTTTACCCTTTTGCCATTCACCCACATACATACAACCATCACTCCACAAATATTTACCATGACCATGGGGCAGGTTATCAACCCACTGTCCTGTGTAGAAATCCCCATTGTTGAACACCATCTCGGCACGGTACACCTCTCCCGGGCCGGGCCATGTGGCGGAGAGGTCTTCGTCGTCCGCGTGGACAACCGATATTGGTGTGAAAATGCTTTTAGGTTTTGTCTTCTTTATAGTTGCTAATTTGTTTGATTTCTTCACCTTGAACCGAAAAATCCACCAAAATCTTTGCTCATTATCTCCCTCCCTCTCACCTTCCTTCCTAATCTTGCCTCATTCCTTACTCCCCTGTTCCCCCTTCTCCTTCTCCATTAACTTTTCTTTATCCTCCATTGATTGATTCCCTCAAAAACTCGAAACAAATAGCAGAATTCCATCTTTTCTAGTTCTTCTGCTTGCTTCCTAATCAAGACAAGGTACATTGTCTTCAAGGTTGAAACTTTGAGATACCCAGATGACTAAAAATGATCAAATGTTCACAAAAAGGTTGAAACTTCGATATACCCCTATAATCAAGCGATCAAATTTTCAAAAAAGATTGAGCTTTGAGACGAATTGTTAAGTTTGAGGAATGGGGTTTGAAAATTTTGGTGCGAAAATGCAAGATAAAGTTTTGCGTCATAAAAAAAATGTGAGTAAATGGAGTCAATGGCCGGCTCTGTCTTTTCTTTGTCTATTCTTGGGGGAATTTATTCTAATTTTTTTTATTGTTTTTTTCCTCTCCTTTCCTCTGTTAGTGTTTGTGGTTGGACCAAAGGATTCAACAACGCCCATCTCACTATATCCGAAAAGTACTTAGTTTTGTGTCACGAAACAAGGCTTTTTTTTTTTGGGCAAGGATATAACAATTAAAAAACAGTTGGAAGAAGGAAAGAATGAATAGGAAAATAACGGTGCTTGTTGTAGAGTTGGTGAGCATTTTCCATTTATAGTCTTTCAAATCCAATGTTCTTAATGACAAGTTGGCAACATATATGCCACAATCCCTTCAATGTCTATCTTTTAAGTACACAAATTCTTATAATTCTACCCTATATACTGATGTACATAATATATCTTGAAGTATTATCTATCTCATAACATTAGTAATTTAGGAGCGGTGACAATGACATTTTTTTTTAATCTTTAATGAATGTTAAATTAATATAAGAAGTGTGCGATGATTTGTTTTAAATGAACGTGGTACTTATACTTTTATGAGTAGCTCTTTATATTGGTCATCACCTAAAAATTGTTTACGTTTATGATCCCTCTTTATCCTTGATTTACTCAAAGAGACAAAGATGATATTATCAATGTGAAATATTCATATCATAATTGTGACTTCATACCTCGTGTTTCTTAGAGTAGCTAAAATCTAATTTATACGTGAATACATATCGGGAGCATGCTCCATGCTTCATGCTACTGATATGAATCTTATCAGAACATTTTCCAGAAAAAAAAATGCCTTGCTGCATGCTACGTTGGTACTCCGTATTGTATGGCAAGTCTGCTCATACCTTAAAGGCGAAGGTTTATTAATCCTAAATCAAGCATCATCTTAACAAGGCTTTCCTCAAGTTATAATACAATTCATTGTTGGCTATGCACAAGAGTTATAACTGAAATGAACTTCATTGAGCATTGCGTTTGCCTTGTTGCATCAGTTGCCTATTCGGACCATCAGCGGACCTTGAAGGTTGCATATTAGCGCTAGTCGTAAAATAGTTCATTAGCACTATGTATTCATCTTGAAGATCTTTTTCCTGGTGCTCAACAGTTGTTTACTCGAGCAGATCAGTCTTTTGAGTTGGTTAATTGATCCTTGATACGCCTTGAGTTGGTTAGTGCTGGCGGATAATCTACAACGTCGAAGGCCATCCTAGGATCTTATAACAAATTTTGATACAATTTTAAATATTCACAAACATCTTTAGAAAGGTGAACTACAAGCAATTTTGAATCAACAATCATATTTTTCAGCTCATTAAGCAACTCATTCGCATGGGATCACTGCACAAAAGTTATGCAGGAAGATGAAGAGCTTACGCAACTGTGTTGATGCACTCTAGATAGGACTAGGCAGATTAGTTCGAAATCCTACTTAGATTCGTTCACTATTTAACTAGACTAATAATAAAAAATAATATTCTTCCTCCTCGGGGAAACAAAATTGGTACACTAATTGTTTGATTTGGAGAGAAAAAAGATAATCGACTAACCAATCCATGGGTCATAATACTGCAGAATAACGTGAAAGAAGCCGGGAATTTTATTACTACATGATTTTGCAATTGTAAATGTGTTGCACGCAGGCATGCAGCCCCTTCCGAAAACTTCTAAGCAGCATATATATATATATATAGTACAGCAGAATCAATAAAAATACAAGCAGAATGAAACATCAAGAAAAAAGGAAACATAAAAAAATTAATGCATGGACAATTACCAGCTCTAGAATGT
The DNA here is from genome assembly GCA_026401315.1 of Dysphania ambrosioides. Classification (NCBI taxonomy): domain Eukaryota; kingdom Viridiplantae; phylum Streptophyta; class Magnoliopsida; order Caryophyllales; family Amaranthaceae; genus Dysphania; species Dysphania ambrosioides. The sequence goes on from CM048667.1 coordinate 25,637,867, forward strand.
CATTATAACCATATTTTCATTGGTTTCCCACACAAGCCTCTTGACTCACTTTTCTATATGGATGATTCAATAAAAGTGCACAAAAAAGCCAGGTATGTTTACATTTGGCATAACATGTCCATTTAGAAACATTTTATCCCATCCAGAATATGCAACTGCTACCCTAGCTTACAGTTTCTGTATAACAACTGAGTTTGCGAGGCCAGCCTGCTCTATTGTCTGGTTCAGGTCAGTGAGCGGCTTGGGCGGAAACCCGACAGTCTGAAGCTGGTAAGTTCTACTTCCTCCTGGCCGAGAAGCATCAATGAAAGTGCGGATATCATTTACTGTGTGATTGTAGTTAAAATGGGCTACCATGCGGGTCCCATCAGCTAACCTAAGCTGAATGGGAGTTGATGGTTGGTTCTGATCAACAACTAGGCCAGCAGAAGGGAGTGGGGCAGAAGTGACAGGAGCTGGTTGCTCGGACGCTGCAGAAGACGTGCTGCCGCCAAGGGTTCTTCCAACACCTTGAAATGCAACAGTGCGCTTCTCAGGTTCCTGCAAGTAAAAAGTGAAATAAGAGGACTGAACATCTACTCTCAAACCAAACATTTTTCCCACTATCCTATTTCGGAAAGTCCCAAATTATATAAATTTTTTTAAAAAAAAGTTTACATTACACCCCTACCAGCTTTCTTAATGTGTACCAAAGCCTAAATGGAAATAAATTTGGGACAGGGTGTATCAAATAGAAGGATATGCATGGTGTTAAGATAATGCTCTATCATCAGCTTTCTTAATATATGCGCCAAAACCTAAAATGGAAAATAAATTTGGGATAGGGAGTATCAATTAGGAAGAATGTACGTGGTGCTAGGATAATGTCCAATCATCTTTCACAACTACACAAATGTATCAGTCACAAATGAAGCATGAACATCAAACATTCCAGTGAAAGGGAAAAAAAAGAGTCAATTCAGCACTCACAGGACAGTCAACTCCTTCCCTTCTGATGAGATTGACATGTACTGAAGACCTTCGATCTGCAGGTTCAAGCTCTTTTGGGCACTCAGATTTTCCAATGCTCTGCATTAGATAACATAGTCATGTAAATGAAATACAAAACAAAAGAGGTGTGGACACCAGCCTCTTCAGTCCATAGTGTTCTCATCAAAATAATTCATCTTACTTGCAACTGAAGCTGATTCTATACCTCAATAAATGATGCATTTGCAGGGTCATCCAATCTTCTGAGCGGACCATCATTCACAGTAAATCCATTCTGCCAGAAAACAATGTTGTGGACAACTGGCTCAGCAGGCTGAGAACCTGCAGCTACTGCCTCCCCAGAAGCAAGCGTTCTTCCAGTACCAGTGAAGCTACTTGAGCTAGAAGGACGCAGGTTCTCTATAGGCCCTTCGACAGCACCTAGTTGCCTGGCTTGGTTAAAAATTGCATCCACATCAGGACCCTTGGGTGGTTCTTGGACCAGCATTCCACTGCAAATATGCAATTTCAAGCATTAGACAAAAATCCCACACTACACTAAGACAAAAAGGTTTACCAAACAAACCTCCAAGCAATCAAAAGTACTCTGACCTAATCCGTAAGTCTTGCAACTTGATGAACTTATCCAAAAAGAACACAAGGACTCGGTGAGCTTGCAAAACTAAACTTCCATAGCCTTGATAGTAGAGTTGATACTAGACCTCTAAGACTGAACAATATGTTACAAGGCGGAAGAAAAAAGTTAGGGGAGATAAAGAAGAAAGAGAGAATAAGCATCAACCTTATCCTAAATAACACAAGGACTCGGTCAGCGTGCAAAACTGAACTTCCCTAGCCTTGATCGTAGAGTTAATACTAGACCTCTAAGAATGTACACCAGGTTACTAGGCAGCAGAACAAAGTTATTGAAGATAAAGAAGAAAGAGTTAATAAATATCTAGTCTCTTACAAAGGAAACAGAGTACAACCACCAACCCCCTACACCCACACCCATACGACCATATCCATACCCATACCAAACAAGAACAGAGCAGCTTCTCTCTGGTGATAGGAATTGCTAATACATACACTACTAGATTAAGTCTCATGATATTAGCTCAACAACTAATAATTCAGTAAATAAATAATTTTAATAATATTAATAATTAAATTTGAATTTTGCCATGTGCAAATAAGAAAATATGATAAAATACGAATATTAAAGACATGCTTCAGTTATTCTCAAAAATTTTACACCAATCCAAATCGACCTGTAAACTAGGATTTTGAACACTAATAAGACCCATTGCTAGAAGATTGAAGAAACAAAACTTTAAAGGAAACCCTTATAAGTAATAAAAGACTACAAAAATTCTAGAAAGAGGAAACAGATAAAAAAGAAATACTCCGCAAAAAATGAGAATATAATGTAAAAGGAAAGATATTTTTCTGAAAAAATTAAAGATGATGATCACAAGAGGTACTTGTAATAAAAATAGAGGATTATTTTTAATAAAAAAGAAAAAATCGGAAATGCTTTTTGGCCTGAAAATTTCCTCTCCTGTTGTATTTTAACATATAGTAATAGATAGATTGCTCCAGAATACCTATTTCCTTATTCTCCCTCACACTGGAAAGATTGGTGACATTATATTTCACGGACAAATAATATTTCTAATTGGATACCATTAACATTTATTCCAAAAAGAAAATAACTGAAAGAATTTTTGCACGAAAATGCATTAAATAATAGGGGATCACTTTTTATTCATTAGCATAAATAGCTTTAGAATCTAAGGAGTTTATTCTTGGAAATTTGATTAATAATGTGTGCCTAGATCTAAGGAGTTTATTCTTGGAAAGCAAACTAGTAGGTTCACTTGGCTGTTAATGGATTGAAGAAGATGTCAGAAGATTATTTCCTCCCCTGTCTAATGTACATATATTCTAGATTATATCTGGCATCTGTAAGGTTATACAAGGTATAGAGCCTATTCTGGTAGTAATAGTTACATAGCTTTATGAAACATAAAAGAAGGTACATCTGACATGCCCAATACATTTTTCTTAAAAAATAAGTTAGGGCCATACAAGGACAATGCTACATATTTATGATATGTTTCTTACTTCACCAAATAGAGTACCTCATAAGTTTACACTTAGCAAAAGGTAGAATAAACAATAAAAGAAAATAGAAGTAGATAGAAAAAGAAATCACAAAACAAATCTCTACACTACAACCAGACACAACTGACCCTGTCTCAATACAGAGTAAGAGATGCAGTTGATTGAAGATACAACAAATATCAGAGATCAAAATGAGGTGAGTATATATGATCAAGTCTCTAACTGAGAGAAAAGTTCACTGTGGTCTTATGAAAGCCTTGAAATATAACTTTTCTGACTGGGAGAAAAGTTCACTATGGTTTTATGAGAGCCTCGAAATATAACTTTTCTGTTCTCTCCCCTTCGCCTCCTCTCCCTAACCCTATCCCTCTCTTCCACCACTTATTCTCTTCCCCTTTTCCAAGCACTGTCTCATTAAGTCATTATAGGATATTAAAGAAAAATAAAATATTTCTATATCCCCAGTTTATCAATGGCTTTGGATTCAGGTATACAAACTCACACCTCCTATGCCCAGATCAACAGAGAACCAACTTATTCATCAAATAAGGTATCCCACACCTTATACATGGATTGAATCGTTGGCAAGAGAGAGAAAAGTCAATGACAAAAAGGGATTGGTGCAGAATCTAAGCTCTTAGACCCGGAATTCCAATTTTGAGTACAATAAACTACCTTTGCCATGTCTGGCCAGTAGCTTGCAGAGAAATAATGTCAAGGGGAACCAAAGCTAATTCAAATACTTCAAAAAATTTAACTTTGAGGAAATCAAACATGCTACAACATTTTATGATTTATCTTCCAACAATTTACGCTTGCTCCATCATTCACTGTCAAGTATCAACCACCACCTGAAGTCTCAAATGGATAATCAACCTAACACCTACAGCCTTGAAACAACTCATCATTAGAAAAACTCATCTCAATCAACGTCTCCATCCATTTCAATTCTATAAAAGTTGATATTTTATCCCTGTTCAGCCTTTCGATTGTCAAATTCTCTTGTCTTTGGGGCTGTTAACTAAGGATTCCAATAATATATCGGTAGAAAAATATTTTTGAATTTAACACTTAATGCTAGTCCCCTAAAATTCATGCAGTTGTCACAAATTTCCAATGATTGACATATTATCATACAAGAAAGACCATGGCAGAGCAGCACAGTTTTGTTTTATTTTATGGTAGAGCAGCACTTAATAACATTAGAAACAACAAAATCTAATTTTGATATGTACAAAACTAAAGGCAAGTCAAAGAGGAAGACCGGACAAACCGTTCTCTATACTCACCGCCATTGACCATAAACACCAAAATTTCTAGATAATAAGTATTCAACAACCAAAAGATGGAAGTTTTTGGCATATACAAAGCATTAAACAACAGAACGCATTAAACAACAGAGCCTCAGGCACTGTTTTCACCTCACCTTATATTCAATAATTTCAAAAAGATTTTGTTCATATAAGTTAAATTTAACCAATAAGTCGTGATACAAGCTAATAAGCTCAAATAAGTTAGGCTAGGGGTAGAAAAGTTTGATTCACAGCTACAATGAGATTATGAGAGCATATAGGCTAGGGGTAGAAAAGTTTGATTCACATCTACAATGAGATTATGAGAGCATATCATTTATACACCGTAATTACTTGAAATCAAGCACTTTGTATATTCAATAACATAATCTCACATTTGTATTACGAAAGAAACAAAAAGGGCAGTTCTTTAGAACCAAACTAAACGAAAGCAAACAGAAAACCAATGATTGACAACAAATTATAAGTTGGGCACCAAAAACTAACACAAAAAAACATGGTTTGATAACTTTCACAATTAAATCACCAAACATTGGGCTAAATAACCTCAATTACATCAAACTAGCAACAATGGCAATCCTAAAACAACCCAAATTGAACTAAAACATAACCAGAACCTACAATTGACAACAAATTATCGACTGGGCCCACACACGAAACACAAAAATGGGGTAAAACAACCTCAAATTCAACAACAAAAGGGCAATCCTTAGATAACCCAAATAAAACTAAAATGCGACTAAAACCTCAAATTATCAACTGGGATTAAACAGAAGAGCTGTAAATTTTACAACCAAAACCTCAAGTTCATCAAATTCATCAAAAAGCAACATTAAACAACTCAAAATAAATTTACACCCATCCAAAACCTACAACAGACAGCATATTATCAAATGAGCTTAAAAACAACACAAAAGCTATAAATTTAACAACCAAAACACTAAACTTTAAGCACAACAACCTCAATAACACCAAGGACAATCCTTAAAAATTCCAAATTAAACTAAAACATAACGAAAACCCATTATTCACAACAAACTATCAACTAAGCCCAAATAAAACAAAAAGAACAGTAACTTTTACAACAAAACACAAAATTTTGAGCAAAACAACCTCAAATTCATCAAATTAACAGGGGCAATCCTTAAACAATCTAAATAAAACCAAAACTTACAATTGACACAAATTATGAACTGGCCCACAAAGAAAACACAAATCTTTGAGCAGAACAACCTCAAATTCATCAAAATAAAAACAAGGGCAATCCTTTAACAACACAAACTCAACAAAAACAGATCAAAACCTAAGATTACCAACATAAAATGAAGCGGGTGCGATTAAATTAAGAAGGGTAAAAGCATAAACCTCTTTTCACCGCCAGTGTAATACTCCTGAGGTGCGTTATCAGAATCACTATCAGAGTCAGGACTTGAGCGGCGATTCAAGTCGGCGAGGGTTCGAATCCCACCGGCAGGACGACTCCCACCACTTACAGATCTCACCGGTTTCTTGTCTTTGGAAGACATTACAATTACAAATCAATTGTTTTGGCTGTTGTGAAGTGTGAAGAGAGAGAGAGAGAGAGAGAGAGAGAGAGGGGTGCGTGGATAATGGCTGTTATTTTTTCCGATATTTTTTGGGGGTTTGGGTCAATGCAATAGCAAGAAAAGAATATGAATTGAGTAAACTGTTAGTATTACTTTGGGTGGCATGTTTAATTATTGTTGCACGCACCCAACGTATGTGTTTAAAATTATCGCTTGAAATTTGGAATGCACCACTGTTTACGAAGAATGATAGGCAAAGTTCTTAGGTTTAGTTTAATCATACAAATAATCCCTAGTTTGGTGCCAAAAACTGACCCGATTTAAAAATCCGACACGAAAATAGTCGGTTAGAGTTGAGATTTTCGACACGAAAACTTAAATGGGTTGATACGAACTTGACCCGAAATTAAATGGGTTAGGTTAATCTTGAAAATTCCAACTCGAAAATGACCCATGTAATCCAAAATTATTTTTGGGTCAAAATCAGGTGAAGTTAACCTGAAGCCGACCTTATAACCAAACTATATTAAGTAGATTAAAAAAAATTACTGAGTTAGTCACCCACTTTGCCCAAACCTCAAGCTCAAATAAAAACCCTAAAAGACAATCAAAGTACTACTGTCAACTTGCTAGCCGTTTCATTTCAACTATAAAAGTTTTCTTTTTCTTCAACCATGCTATTGAATAACCACATCTTAGGAGTGATAAAAACTGACCCAACTTGATCCATACCTGACCCGAAAATACCGGGTAGGGTTGATATTTTCACAACAAAAACTTAAATGGGTTGACACGAATCCAACCCGAAATTAAATGGGTTAGGTTCGGGTTGGGATTTTCAACCCGAAAACTTATATGGATCAGGTTCGGATTGGGGGATAGCTGACTTGAAAGAAGGCGACCCAACCACAAATTCAACCCGACTTGATCCGTTTGCCACCCGTAGTTTACAGCCTTACAGGTCTCCTATATTGTATTTCATAGTATTAACCATGTAATTGAGGTCACTACTCACTAGGGAACTTATACAATACTTTTTGTGTCATATGTATTCTGGTCTTGGTGGACTACATAGCACATTCTCTACCCATATACATGACCTCAGAGAAAGTGTGCATGTTACATATGTTTATATATAGGGATCGATTTATATTTCATAAAAAAATACATATCATATAAATGATGATTTTATCCATAATTTCTCGAAATTATTTTACTTTATATTTCTAAGTATATAGCTTTATTTTTTAAGAAAATGATAATAATATACATTAGATTCGATCTCATATCTTAAACAGGCAAAGTTCACATTCATAATATAATCATAGTTTGAGTATATATAAGAAAAAAAGATTTGTTATAATAAAAGGATAAATGTGAGAAGTTTTTTTTTTTTGTTGACACCCCAAAACCAAACTAAAACTAAACTAAAGAAGCAAAGAAAGCAGAAGAAGAAGCCACATCTGCACAAGAGTGATCTGTACACCTGGTTCATGCCTACCTTAAGGATAGAACAGAACAGTGTACGCAATACGAACCAATCGTGGAGCCCCTGTACAGATAATCAAGACCAAAATACTGAAATAGCTGAGTCCCTCCAAACCTAACCGAAGAGAAACCTTGCTGCATACAGTAATCCAAAGCTCGAAGGCACGCTGTGATTCAAAGAATATTGAAATAGAAAAAATTACCACGATAAAGTCGAGGTTGAAGGAAGAGAGGCTGAGAATGAGAAGAATGGGTAGGGTTTATGATATTTGAAGGAGTAACTGCAGTGAGCCAAACTCTTCTACTTAAGAATCTTCTAAATGCAGCCATTATATATTTTTTTGGGATGAACAAAATTAAAGGGAGTTTGATGAATCGAAGTTTGTTGGAATCGTTAGGAAAATGGAGAATTGAATTCATAAGCACTTGTGTTGGGTGGATTGGTCGAATAAGCATGAAATGATCTCATTCTGGTACTCGATTTCCAATTTCTTGGAGGGTATGTCTTGTTAGGAATACCCCTCCCTAACTCTTTTGAGGAAACTCTCCAAGTTTCAAACTTTCAAACATGTGATCTTTAAATTGGTTACCATCTCCATCCCTAATAAATTGCCCTATTTCCATATATTTACTTTATTAAGTATTGATTTGGTAAAATTAATGAAAAAAAATTTAACGAGACTATAAATTATGTATATAAGAGTAAAAATATGGTAGCCTGTAATAATTTAATACATGCTCTATAGAATGCAAAATTACCCATAATTTTGGGTTTTCAAAACACTCATAATCGGAGTAGAGTATAACATATCATGCACAAGATCACAATGATTGTTCATGTAGCCACCCAAAACATTGTCAGGTTGATCTACTCAGAGTCCAACAGGAAATGGGCTTTATATAAACAAATATGGGCTGTAAAAGAAGAGTCTCTGCTCGGCCCTACTTCTTTGTTTTTGTGTATAGTGGGCTCTCAATTTTGTAGCTAATGACTTGGGCAATAACTCCAAATTAGATTTTCAATTCCATGTATGCTTCGTATAGCTTAAGCTTAATGCAATATGCTCTTGCAGTCATGTACTATAATTACTATAACTTTTTATATGTACTTGGAAAGATCTTACATTTAAGGATATTGTTTTATTTATTTTAAACTCAAGTAATAAAAATATAATAAATGAGCAAAATATATTTATGGATTAAGTAATCTTCTTACTTGTTCTAGAGAAAAATGTCACTTTTACATTCTCCCTCACAACCACTCTCTTCATCCACTAGTAATTTTTATACACATTTAAGACTTTGTGAGCTTACTTTCGTTTCTTTTGCAACACTTTCCATACAAAAAAGAAAGAGTGTTCTACTAAAACCTATACAATACAAATATGACGCAAACTATGGAGTAACTTAAAAATCTTATTAATCGGACATGGATTGCTTCAAGGGTTTGTTCATGTCATGCATCTAAACTGTTGTGACTTTCTTCAGTTGTCTTCAACTCTTAATCGTTTATGACTTTATGTCATGCATACAACATATTGTTGAAACTTGAAACCCCTTTCTTTCACTGTAATCCAACAAAATTTCCCTCTAACTTGCTGCAATATTTGGCCTGTTCTTTTGAAGGGTCTCCAAGATGTGAGTCATGTGACTGCTACGTTTAAAATGAGCTTTTTATTTGTTACAAACCCAACTTATATGGAGTATGTAGCCCAAATGTAGACATATATATATATATATATATATATATATATATATATATATATATATATATATATATATATATATATATATATATATATATATATATATATATATAGGGGAGGGATCATGTGAGAACCCTCCCCTTATGTGAGAACTACTTTTTGGTGAGAACCCATCTTACACCCTTGGATGCTTGATGATCTAGAGCTGAAAATGCATTAGAACTGGATGGCAAATCTGTTAATATCTAGACATTGTATTAAAAATCTTTTGGCTGGCAGAGTGTTTCAGACAAAGTTTGTACTTTCTTTTGCTGACACAGTGACTTTTGCGTGTTTTCCATTTTGTTCATTATTAGACTTACAAGTCATGCTCTTCATTTTTACGTGTTTCATCCTTTTCTTCATTATTAGACTTGCGTGTTTCATCCCTTTCTTCATTATTGTGCATCGATTTAGAACATTACTATTCAATTGTTTAGAATATTATGTTCAATGGTTTAGAACATCAAGTTCAATAGTTTAGAACATGATGTAAACTAGTTTAGAACATGATGTCTACTAGTTTAGAACATGATGTTATTTGGTTTAGAACATAATGTTCTACAGGTTAGAACATTATGTTCTTCGGTTTAGAACATTATGTTAATTGGTCCAATGCTTTGATATTATGTCAAATTGGGCTTAGAACATTATGCTCATTACTTGGTTAACATAATGTTCATTGTATATACAGAATTTCGAGCATTAATCACTAATTCTAATGAAATAAAACAAAATCCAGTTAAATAGTCTAGAACATTATGTCAAATTAGGTTGAGAACATTATGTTCAATGGTTTAGAACATCAAGTTCATTAGTTTAGAACATGATGTTTACTAGTTTAGAACATGATGTTCAGTAGTTTAGAACATGTTGTTCTTTGGTTTAGAACATAATGTTCTTTGGTTTAGAACATAATGTTCTTTGGTTTAGAACATTATGTTCTTCGGTTTAGAACATCACGTTAATTGGTCCAATGCTTTGATATTATGTCAAATTAGGTTTAGAGCATTACATTCATTACTTTAGTACATAATGTTCATTGGTTTAGAACATTATGTTCAATGGTTTAGAACATTATGTTCTTCGGTTTACAACATCATGTTAATTGGTCCAATGCTTTGATATTATGACAAATTAGGCTTAGAACATTATGCTCATTACTTTAGAACATCATGTTCATTGGTTTAGAACATTATGTTCAATGGTTTAGAACATGATACTCATTATTTTGAAAAAACACCAAAACTATAGAACTATCACAAACCTGTTTCGAACAATCTACTCAGAACAAACTACCAATCTACTCGTAACAATAGTTGCAATATGAAGAATATTATATACCTGTTGCGAAAGAAATGTACGAACTTGTGGGTTTTTAGATGACGAAGTAAGTGGTGCGAAATGGAGGAATTGTGAAAGTTTAAAGAGAGAAGAAATGACAGAAGAAAATGAAAGGGCTCTGAAGAAGTTTTGAAGTAGTGAATGAAATGTGATGCGTGTTCCCTTTTTTCCAAGTGTCAGTTACACTTTTTAAGCAACTGCCTTTTGTCAGTTTTTGAATTAATTACGAATTGGCCATTATGTTCAGTTAAATGCCATCCATTAGATTTGCCAAGGTATGTGGTGTTAGATGGGTTCTCACCCTTAAAAGAGTTCTCATATTAGGGGAGGTTCTCACATGAACCCACCCCTATATATATATATATATATATATATATAGCTAAAGATTATGGTTTCTGGTTTATGTGTTTAGGATTTTTAATTTTTTATTTGCATTGAATTCTCTTGTTCATGTACATCAGTGTATTTATAATTACATACTAATGCTATTTGGATCTTCCGAGGACTCTCATAATGATAAGACTGCTAAATCTTATCCCTAATTAACAGCTCTGTCATTATCTTTTCCACATTCCCTCTCAAGTTAGGTCGTGATATTCCCAACACCTAACTTGCACAATACTTTTTCGAACACATCAGCTCCAATTGCCTTGGTCAAAATATCATCCACCTGATCACTTGAACGAACAAATGAAAGATTAATGATCTTGGATTTCAGCTTGTCTTTAATAAAATGTCTGTCGATCTCCACATGTTTTGTTTAATCATGCTGAATTTGATTTTCTAACATACTGATTGCTGCCTTATTATCATAAAAAAGATCACAACTTTCTTTTGGAGGAAAACCAAGCTCGGTCAGAAGTTTTCTTAGCCATAGGATTTCAGTGACTCCCTTTGCAAATCCCCTGAATTCATCTTCTGCACTCGACATTGCTACCACTTTTTGCTTTTTGCTTCTCCAGGTCACCAAATTCCCTCCAACTAAGGCAAAATATCCCGAAATAGACTTTCTACTATCACGATATCTAGCCCAGTTGGCATTTGTATAAGCTTCCAAGTTCAGTTGATCATTGTTCTTAAACATTACTCCCCTTCCAGGAGTTTTCTTCAAGTACCTGAGAATTTTGTACACAACTTCCATATGTTGAAATTGTGGCCTATGTATAAACCTGCTTACTACTCCCACAACATATGCAATATCAGGACGAGTGTGAGACAAATAGATTAGTCTCCCTACCAATCTCTGATATTGCGTCTGATCAATAGGCTTTGTATCTTCATCAATATGAAGTCCGTGATTCATCATCATTGGAGTCTCTGCAAGTTTACAATCCACCATTCCTACTTCAGCTAGGAGATCAAGTATATATTTTCGTTGAGAAATGAAGATACCCGTTTTTTATCTAAGCACTTCAATTCCCAAGAAATACTTCAGTCTCCCCAGATCTTTCATCTCAAATTCTTGTAACAATTTTGTTTTCAGCGCACTTATCTTTACTTCACCATCTCCTGTTATAATCATATCATTGACATAGATTATCAGGCATGTTACCAGTTTGCCCTTCCTTTTTTAGGAATAGTCTATGATCAGAGTTGCTCTGCTTATAGCCAAACTTTTTCATTGCCAGTGTAAACTTCCCAAACCAAGCTCTTGGAAGTTTTTTTAATCCGTACAATGCCTTCTTGAGCTTACATCCTTCGCCTTTCAAAAAGTTCTTTGATAATCCCGGAGGACCCTCCATGTATACTTCTTCTCTAATTTCTCCATATAGGAATGCATTCTTCACATCAAACCGGTATAATGGTCAATCTCTGTTTACGGCCATTGAGAAAAGCACCCTGATGGTATCTATTTTGGCCACTGGCGAGAAAGTCTCTGAGTAATCGATACCATATACCTGGGTATACCCCTTTGCCATTAGTCTTGCTTTGCATCTTTCAATATTGCCATCTGCTTTATATTTAATAGTGGAGACCCATCTACAACCAACAACCTTTTTACCACTCGGGATTAAGCACTTATCCCAAGTATTGTTTTTGGTGAGAGCATCGAGCTCTTCCTCCATTGCTTTCCTCCATTGTTCACTTTTGACTGCTTCTTCTATCGTAGACAAAAAATTTTCCGAGTATAAAGCTGCATTAAAGGCTAGGGAAGTAGACGATACATTATTGTCAAGTGAACTTTGGACTGGATACTTTGATTTTTTGGCTTCATAGGATGCATCATATCATTTTGGAGGAATTCCTCGTGTGCTTCTAGGAGGCAATTGATATCTCCTTACAAATCCCTCGACATCCAAGTTTGAGTTTTCTTGCACCACTTTATCATTGTCTTCCATAGTTACATTCTCAGATTCTATTAAGGATAAGTTAGAGTTGCTTACCTCTAACATTTGCACCTGCGGATGATCGTCCCCGAGAGATACATCCTGCAATGATACAGATGGGGAAGCGGGTTGTACTATAGTAGAATCTGTAGGATTATTACCATGAATCAACCAATTGAGATCGTCTGTAACTGTCTCCCCCTGACATCGATGTTGGGAAAAGAAATAGGTGCCCTCAACAAAATCACAATCCATAGTGACATAGACATGGTTTGAGACAAGATCAAGACACCTATAAGCTTTCTGCTTCACCCCATATCCAACAAATACACATTTGGCTGCTCTAGGATCTAATTTATTCCGACTCCTCTTAGGCAAATGAACATATACAACACACCCAAACACTCGAGGAGGTAAGGTATGAAAAGTAGGCACGTCCATGTGTTTACCAAGGACATTGAGGGGCGTCTAGTGGTGGAATGCTTTTGTGGGAAGGAGATTAGTGAGGTAGTTTGCTGCAACAATAGCTTCGAGCCAAAAAAGTTTGGGTACATGAGATTCAAACATCATGGCTCGGGTAATCTCAAGTAAAATGTGGTTCTTCCGGTCTGCAATACCATTTTGTTGTGGGGTGTCAGGGCATGAGGTTTGGTGAAGGAGGCCATAGTGAAAGAAAGGACTTTGGGAGTTAGTGAAGTTAGGATCCTAAACTCATTTCAACCATTTTTCATGATGCCTTTAATTAGGGCCCAAGCATTTATGTAGCATTTGCAAACCAAATAATAGACAAGGGATTTTTTTAAATCTTCTCACAGGACCCTAAAGGCATGCAATGCCATTAATTTAATTTCATAATTTTTTTTTTGAAAATATCTCAAAAATGATATATTATAACCCCCAAAATTCAATCATTTTGGACTATTCGGATTCGATGAATAAGAACATATTATTACTACCATGAGTCATATTACGTACAATGAGTGATTTAACCATCAACGTTGGTTTGAAACACCCTTTTGATAGATTACTAAAACTCCTATAATTCTTAAATTTGTTTTCAGACCTTTAAAAACCAAATTTAAGACAATACTTGATTTTAAACCTATTTATATTTCCCTAATAAATCACCAAGTACCTTTATTTGTCCTTTAGATATTTTTCAAAAATATCTAAAAATCAATGTTAATAACCTTTGAAACAAACATTTTGGACTATTCTCAACCTAGTGAATAAATATCTTCATATTCATACCATAGGTTTAGTAGGGTCATATTAGGACCTAAAAGTTATTTGAATTGTATCGTCTGCCTTGGCTCTAAACATCCGTTTATACTAATTACTAAAACTCTTACAATTGGATCCTAAACTCATTTTGAAGCATTTACAAATGAAGTTTAAACTATGATTGGTAAACTTTCTTGTACGATTTTATGAAGTCTCCTATTACCATATTTCAATTTTGAAGCTTTTTTGAAAATATCTCATATTTAGTTTAATAACCTTAAAAAATTGATCATTTTGGACAATTTTATACTCAGTGAGGAAACACCTTCATATTCTCATCATAGGTCTTATAAATCATATTAGGCCTTATGAGTGATAGGAATAATCCACTTTGACTCTAAATACACGTTTAAATCAATTACCAAAACTCGTACAAGTGTTGGTCCTATACTCGTTGTCAAGCCTTTATAAACCAAAAGTAAGGCAATGATTGGTTTTATCCTTATAGGACTTTTTGAAAGTACCTAATACCTTTATTTTAATTTTGGATATTTTTTTTTTTTAAAATATCACAAAATGTGTCACTACAACAAATAATAATATGAAATACTCCTCATTAGAAAACAATTTTACGCATTTTACTAAAGGAGCAGTGTAGACCAAACATCAAGAAAAAGAAATTCAATTAGGCTTCTACAATTTTATGAAATTGGATTAGTAAAGATGTTAACAACCTCTTTTTTCGAATATATAAAAGAAATTTATGTATAAATAAACTTTAAAGGATGTGATTTTGAACAATTTTAAATCTGGTGAGAAATTTTTTTTATATTCTTACCATGGGTGTTATAAAGCCATTATTAGGCCCTGTAAGTTATTGAAGTAATCTATTTTGACTTTAAACAACTATCTTAATGAAATGATTTATAGAATTCCTATTGGATCAAAATATCATCATATGAATTATGGAAGAAAATGAAACAAAAACAATGATGACGAAGCGGATTGTTTTTTAATTTATGCTTGAAGGAGGTTTTTCTAATTCATACTTGATATAAATTTTATCAGAATATCGATATCTCATATATAGGTATTATTATATCAAATATAACATATTATTATATTAGATATAAGTATTAATATTCTCGATATAGAAATATAGAAGATATAAAAATACATAAAAAAGAATATCAGGTATAAACATTATAATATCATATATAGATATGAAATTATAATAACGTCCCTTGATATATTTATATCATGTATAAATTAGGAATTTCTCTTGAAAAAGGGAGAAACATTAAATTAAGTAAAAGTAAATGAAGATTATATATACAAAGTAATAGTAGTACTAGTACTTGTACTTGATAAACTAATGTTTTATTAATTATTGTGGCCAGGGTAATCTTTCGCAAAGATGCACACAACTACGCAGGTTGTCACCCACACGTGGAGCACTGCCTTGATCTCGTGCAATGCTTTGAGTTTGAGGAACAAGAGGATCAGACAAGCAGAAAAGTGGTATAAGAAACCTCTAAAAGTGGTCTAATAATGCTCACTGTATGTTAATTAACTGTCATGAAAATTTGTCTAAGGCTTTGTTATCTGTTTATTGGGTTGCATGCTGGGAAATCAAGGTTTTGTTAATGACTAATGAGCCAAAATGAACAATTTAGCACCAAATGTTCTTCTACGTAAGAGGCCGACATTGCAACAAGATGCCAAGGAGTTGGTGCAAAAATCTGACAAATACCAGAAATTTTCCCCATTCATCCATCAGCTTGCACCAGACCCTCAACCAATCCCGAACTAATGATTCTAATATATTATCAAAGATTTGATTTAGTGTATTTATAAGAGTAATTGTTGGTTTGTATCAATCAACAATCATACTTACTCTTAATCACTTTATTATTCTAGGAACTCTAATATGATGTATACATACTCTGTAGTTATGAGTCTGACATTTAATAACACAAAATATGAATTGGGTCTCCTGCTAACATTAACCGAATCCTCTATAATTACACACGGGAGTCATAAATTGGATCAAACTAATAAGAGTTCGTTAAGGACGATGGAGACTTAAATTAAGTATCAAGCTCTATGAGTAATTTAAACAGCTGAACTTTGACCACTTGGTCTTAATATAAGTCTTTTTTGTGTGTTGTAAAAGATAGAGCATGTTATAGAATGCTCATTTTTATACGTAATGTATATTTTTCATGTACATTTTTTTGGAGCGGGTGCACCATAAGCATGGTGCATTCGGGTGCACTTTCGAATTTGCAGTCTAAAATAGTGAATATGGAAAAAGAAAGATCATACAAATTGAAAGGGTTTGATACGTTAATGTATGTACCTTTTAACAAATTAAAAGGTTTTCGAGTGTAATTCTATGGTTATAATCCGAGTTTTTTTTTTTTGTTTTTTTGGTGTGGAACATCTAATCTAGCTAGCATAGAAATAAAAGGCAAACCCCTTAGGCCTTAGCTAATTGATTATATAATATGAAACCATATAGATTCCTAGAATTAATTAGGTACGCCTATCATGTACACCCCCAAGCAAAATAATACTCCGTAGGTACTTGTTAACAGTAGGTGTTTATTTTCAAACTAATTGAACAAATGGATCCATACAAATACTTAAGCAAAGTAGATGACAAAAGGACAACAAATGATACAGATCAGAGGAGCTTAATGCTTGAAACCCTAAACTGAGCTGTCAACGCCCCTCCCCCCCTCACTTTTACAGCCTAAGCCATGTGCCTTAAATTAGTCTCATGTCTCATCCTTGCAAGTTCCCCCAAAGTTCATACTATTATTAATTCAGTCTTTTGCATTTTGATGCACATCTGACGACTGCAAATTCCTTCTCCAAGCATTGTTATATCATTCTTAATTACCACTTATCCCTAACTGCTTAACTGCCAATCAAAACTTTTATTTTCCTAATAAATGTTTTGTCCTTCTGATGAAACATTGTTGGAGACAAATCAGATTATATATCACTTATCATTGTACGGTTTCTGTAGAGATGATGTCTATGATGGCATAATATATACTGTTGCTTGTACTATTCTCATTAATTTTTTTTATTAACCTACGCATTAAGTATTGTATTATTTCATATTAAGTGAGATTTAGTTGCATAAGTATTAATAATCAAAGACAATACCACCCTTGGAGGGTTAATATATTGGGCGAGCAAGCTAGTCTTGCAGGAATGAAGGCTCCCTCTATTTAATTACATACAAATATATAGGTGGGAAGGAGTAATTCTAATTATAGGGATTCATTAGGTAGGAGTGTAGTACCATTGGAGTATAGGACATTACGTTTGGAAGTCTTAGAGCTAATCAATAACATGTCTAGCTTAGCCTTAATTATTAATTAGTTTATGTACTTAATTAATTGCTGTGACTTTATTTTAACCAAACAGTCTTTGTCGTATGAAGCTAGGTGAGTCAAACAAATTAAGTATGTAATATATAAAGTATTATGCATAAAAATGAAAAATAATGCAAGTACATTATAATCTTATTAATTTTCAGATATGAAATAACATATATAACTCAAGTGTACATGATATTCCCTTCATTTATTTTTGTTATTATATTTTGGAATCTATAGATTTTAGAGTCAAACTTTGACCATGAATTCTTTTTAATCTATAAAAAAAAAACATAATCATACTGGGGTTTTAAAAGATTCGTCTCAATGTTATTTATTAAATATCAACTTTTTATAATTTTTGTAAATACACAATTGAACATATTTAAAATTTAAATTTATTTTGATGACTATAAAAAAAACCAAACAAATAGGAAGTAAGAATAAAATGATACGAAGGGAGTCTTCAAGTTTGAAACATGCACACTTTGACCTTTACTTTATATGTTCGTGATAATTTATTCCCTAATCCTTGTGAAAATATACTCAATTGTATGTCATTCAAGTGTAAACCATAAAGTCCCTATTTAATAATATTGATTATTAACTTTATCATACTTGATGTGGAGGAGCTTCAATTTCAGTGGTGTAGGACCGGCCGGGTTGTTGCTATAAGAATTTTGACATCTTGGTATATGATTGTTAGGACCATGCAAGATGTGACGATTAAAAAAGATAATTTTTTCACTTGTTCGCTACATCAAAGCAATAATGGGAGATGTCGGAAGGATGAGAAACGGACAATAACTTGATTTATTGTCCTTATTGGTTTCGAGTAAAGAAGGACATACACCTAAAAGGTCATATTCTTTTCAATTAATTTCTATTATTTTACTTATTAAAATGTATTTTACCGATTAAAACTAAATTTTATTGATTATTAGTTGATCTTTATTGTTTTTTGCTTAATTTATATACATGAAATTATAGACTTTTATCGATAAGGCTGACTTTTATTGGTCAAAACTGATTTTTTACTAATTAAAAGTAGTTTTTACGGGCTGAAAACATATTAATTCAAATAAGCTAGTAAGTGTTACATTTTTGTTCTTACTAATCTGTGTATAATCCCCCGCAATCATTGGCAGACCTAGCATGTAGTCTGGTGAGTCAAATAACTCACCAGTCGACCAAAAAAAATTAGATATAATTTTTAGTACTATTATTTAGTTGCTTGGTAAAAAAAATGTATTATATGTTTGATTATCGATTGTTAAGGTTGGGTTTTCGGGTTGGGTCAATTTTTGCCACCCTTGAGATGTGGTTATTCAATAGAATGGCTGAAAAAAAAGAAGACTCTTAGGGTTGAGATAAAACGAATGACAAGTTGACAATAGTAGTTTAATTGTCTTATAGAGTTTTAACTCGAGCTTGGGGTTTGGGCTAAGTGGGTGACTGACCAAGTAATTTTTTTTAATCTACTTAATATAGTTTGGTTATAAAATCGGGTTCGGGTTGACCCGACCTAATTTTGACCCAAAAATAATTCCGAGTTATGTGGCTTATTTTCGGGTTGGAATTTTCAACCTTAATCTAACCCATTTAATTTCGGGTCAAGATCGTGTCAACCCATTTAAGTTTTCGTGTCAAAAATCTCAACTCTAACCCTCTATTTTCAGGACAGGTTCAAGTCGGGTTTTCGTGTCTGGTCAATTTTTGCCACCCCTAATTGTGACTCATCAGGCGAAAAATACTAGATCCGCCACTACTCGCAATGACAGAAAGATAAAAGAAGATATTAAGAATGGGACTCTTCCTAGAATAAGAAACAGTTTTATACTCTAAAAACAAAAGGCTCATTTTTGAATACAAAGATACACAAATATGTAACAAGAGATTGATCTCTAGCCATATATGCTCTATCCAAAGACTACCAACAATTTCATTTAATTTTCATCCACAAAAATGTTTCATACGTTATATGCAAAAGTTCTTCATGATTTACATTCTTGAAGCCAAATATCTAATATACAAAAAGCCAAACTGTTTGCTAAGGCCAAGGGAATTTTTTACGTTCTCCTTATCATATGCTTTATGATATGCTTATGCTTGATTTTCATAATTCATGGGCCATCATTAATTACCTGTGAAGAAAAGAGTGCCAAAGAAGGCCCCTTAATTTGTACCTTCACCCTCAATTGGAACAATAATGCTCTTTTCGAGACCCCTCAAGTTAAAAAAATGTGTAGATAATGATAAATTAGTTTTTATTTACGAGAAAATTTCATTAGAATAAAATCATTTGGTATTTACAATCAAAATTCACTCACCGTAAGAACAAATCTAAGATATTAAAATAACTCGCTCCTTTAAAATAACTAATATTAAATATACTCAATATAGGTCTAAAATTATGAGATATATATAACCATAAAACATAGAAAATACGTTACTATGAAAATTACTATTCGAAGTCCAACATCTTGAATTGGACGAAAGCCTTCCTAGTAAATACTAAATCTTTTTTGAATTTGGAACAAAAACACGAGCACATTGAAGAGAAAGGGTAAGAAATAGCCAAATTTCTTAGAAAAATTTGAGGATTAAAAACCTTAGAGAAAAAAGAATATAGAAGATAAATTAGTTAAAAAAAATTCTCTTAAGATATAAAAAGAGAAGACAAAGTTGTTAAAAAAAAAATCACTTATGATATTACTTTTTACATTGCTATAGTTTCTCAAAAAACTCTACACTAAAGTAATCAACTAAGCATATTGGTTTGTGTAAAACGAACTTCTAGTATCTTACTTAGTCAAACAAAAAAAATGTTTGAACAAAGTCAAGCAAAAACTTGAGAAATATTAATGTGATACTCTATATTACAAACTACGCAAACAAAAATCGAGAAATACTATAGCTACAAGTCTACGACTAACGTCTTGAGGACCCAAGTCCATTATATTTAACAATTTATTTATCAATTGAAATGATTTACTATTGTCAACTCATTAAATTAAATTAGCTAATAACTAATAACTGTTCGTCAAATGACATAATTTTAAATTCGAAACTCTAAACTAAAGTAATCAACTAAGCATCTTAATTTGTGTAAAACAAACTTCTAGTATCTTAGTCAAACAAAAAAGTGTTTGAACAAAGTCAAACAAAAAACTACTCACTCTATATATTTTTTTTTATATAAAGAGAGTCACAACGACAATGTAAAATGAGATTTTATTTTATCTACTAATGTTAACTCACCAAATTAGCAACAACCAACCAATAATCAACAGCTAATCGTCATATAAAGTAATTTCAAATAACAAGCTATGCATAGTAAATAATTTTTCTATTTTTTAATAGTGCGATGTTTTACATGATTAAAAGCAGCCTTTGTATTCAACAATAATGTAAATAGTACGAATATATACAAAAAATAATAATAAGATTAAAGTCCTTATCCAATAAACTGTACTGATCTCCTATATAACTTCACACATTACCAGATTTACTACTTCTACCTAGTACTCTAGTAAGGCTAGTAGAGTAGTTTCTACGGATTTGCTAGCACCTACTGTAGTAAAAAAAAACAGTTAAAATGGAATTTAAACCGTTAAAACAGTAGTCTTCTTACTAAACAACCCACGTAAGCTGAACATATTACCATTATTACTACTGCTGCCACCGCCAACACCACCACTTCTGAGCCCAACTCCTCCGCCGCCTTCGCCGCCATTTTCATCGCTTCGACAACTCAAACTCTGTCGATACCCGATACAAACCGGAACATTCAGCTTCAAAACCCGGCCTTTAACAGAACCGCCACCATTGGGAGGTCTATTTATTGAACCAGGCTTCCTAACTTGCCAGACTGGGCTGGTCCGGCCCAAATGGACCCCGGTCCGACCTGGACTACTAGGCCAAGACTTCCGTGATTTGGACTCGCCAGACGAGTTGCTCCTTGAACAAGGCGCACTGCTCACCTTCCGGTTTGTTTGAGCTGCCGATCTAGACCGGGTTGAATTATTCCCAGCGGACCGGCTCCTCGAAAACGGCCAGATATTAATATTCAGCTCAGCCGAACTATTTCCATGACTAGTACTACTACTGCTACTACTCTTTTTCTCTCCGTCTCTCCTCTTCTCGAGCTTCTCCGGTTTATCTTCCAAATTATTCCCGGGTTTCTTTTCGGTCCGCTTGAAAATCTCCCTCCACCGCTTCGAAGCGCTTAGAATGGGGTTATTGGAAGATGAGGAAGTGATCAAAGCGGAAGGTTCAGAGTCCGGTTCAGTTGAACACGGGTCCGGTTCATTTAGACCGGTGCCCGGTTCAAGGTCAGATGAACGGTGAGGTTGGAGGAGGTGAAGGGGGAGGAGGAAGCCATCGGAGAAGAGCTCATCAGCTGAAAGAAGAGTTGTTTGTGGAGCGCAACCGAAGTTCGAGAACTCGAACTCGGGCGAGTTAGCTGAGTCTCGGTTGAGGGGACGGCGCCTGAAGGTGGTGGAGGTAGAATGAGGTGGTGCTAAAAGGGTGAGTATCCTTGAAGGAGACTCCATGTTGGGTTGAGACTTGAGAGAGAGGTTAGGGGAAAATGTGGAGGAATTGATGTTTGAAATGGTGCAATGAAATAAATAGTGTGAGGAAAGGAGGAGATAATAATAGAAAGGGAAAGGTGGAGTAAATGAGGTGGGTGTAATAGAAATATAGAATCATGGATTAGCACATACACGGATACATCATATCCTATGTTACTATGGACCATGGGGACATGGAGTATGCTTATATTTTGGTGATATTCATTAATATTGCATTTAAAAATTGAAATTAAAAATACAAATTTTGACTTATCTTATTGATAAAGGATAATATTTACTCTATTTCATTCAAATATAACGCTTAGGGTTATTGTAAGTTAGAAATCTAAATGACTGGTCACGTTAATATTCTTACCTGTAATTAGTCCGTCATTTTTTTTCATTTAGCTCTTTAAAATACAATAATTCCCAAAGATTGTATTTTTGTGAAATAAAGCAAATGTTGACCTTTATCAACAAGATGGGTCAAAGGTTATATTTTTAATTTCAATTTTTCCAAAAAAAAATTATTATAATGAATTATATGGCATTGAAATTATTTGAATATTTTAAGTATGTTTCCGTTTGATGATCTTCAAGTTTACAAAATTTTAAATGTATCCTTTTTTTGGATTTAAATGAATTATTAAGACTACATTTTGTTCAATGAGTTATTATACTTTAATTTGTGTTAGTTAAATTATCTCTAGATCTCTGTGAGGTTTCCCTAAATTAATTGACATTAACATTATTACAAAAAATTGTTCACTTTAAAAATTGTTCACCAAGTACTTCTAGGTTATAATAATATTGATTTAAAAATGAGAAAAAAACTTAATTGTCTTAAACTATTGGTGTATAAAGGTAACATTTAGGACATTCGACTTAGATCATTCTTGATTAAAAGACAGTTTTTCATAAGGATTTGTGTTAAGTTGGAGTCTATAGCCTATTGACATATAGATGAATTTCAACCATGTGTATTCATTTTTGGGTATTGTGGGGTCAAAGATTATTCAAATCAATTTCGAATAGATCAAGTTGGATCTTACCATGTCTGATCTTAAGAATATCTAGTAATTTTATTTTAAAAGGTAATCAAGTTTTTGAATTTTTGTAAATCTAGCTGTGACTTGTAAATGTGTACAACAACAATACCAATGTAGACATTGTGATATAGAAAATAATTTTTTTTTTCTTATATTATAGAACCCTTGCGCACATCCATGAAATCAGCATATACTTTTTCTCAAATTGTGGAGTGTGTATAGTATGAATATGTGTGTAAATTTGAAACTTTATTGGTTTTTCAAATCTGCAAGTCTAAGGATGTCTCCCACCACTTTAAGTTAGCCTTGTATTCCTTGCACTTTGAGAATGCAACAAACGTTGTACACCTGTATCTTTTTGGTTTCTTTCAATATGACTTTTTTAGATTGATAATAGACTATATAGAGGTATATTATTAGCCAATTATACGATCTAAAGTTGGTACATATATTATTTAATTAATACATAAAACTCCGCCCCCTAAATATTGTCTCATTTTGACCAAAAAGCTCATAAAAAATGATCAAACGGGATAAAATTTGAGGGACGGTTTGATTTCATTTAACCGTGATATTAATTTGGATGTAAATGTTGCTTGATAACAACATATATCCTTTTGATCGTAGAACTACTTGTTTCATACTTTAAGGAAAGATCTTATTAGTAAGTAATGCTAATTTGTATAGTGTGTCAAATCTTGAGATTGTGTCACTATATTTAATGTTGGTTTAGAAATTATCTTACTCAAGAAATGGACGGCATTGCCAACAACCTACACTAATCTTGCTCTTGTGAAACTTATTAGTCACATAATTATAAGCTTTCTTGTAAACTTGTTTAACCTAGCTTCTTTTCATAACTCTACTATGTATGATAGCAAGTATTGAGCAACGACAAGGTAATATTGTGAGTTGGGATCAGCACTTTCAACACTCAAAACGCTTTTGCTATAACTAGCTCATAAAATGTCACAATGATGAAAGTCCACTACTTCAAATTAATGACACTTGTAGCTCCGTCCAATCACTTATATTCAATTAATTTCTAATTAATTTCAAGCTAGCTTATCAATATCAAGGTATATTTCAATTAAGTGTTTGCATAATATATTATCGGAGCAAAGCAAAACGAACCCTAATTTATGTGAATATTGTTGTCAATGTAACAATTGAATTATGCAAGTCTTTCAAACGAACCCTATTATGTGAACACTGTTGTAAGATCACTTAGCTTGTATGGTCATGCCGGCTACTATTACAAAAGACTTGCATTATTTAGATTGCATGCATTTAACCTTATCCGATCCGGCCTATATGCATTCCACCAAATATGAATGGCAATTAAAGTATCGTGTTATCACAATTTTTTGTAAGTACATTGTTGTGTACATACATATTATTATAGGACTCATGGAAGTGACTAGACTATCAATAGGGCAATGAATAGACTTTTCAAAGGATGATCATATTGAACGAAGAATTCCAAGAATTGATAGAAAAAGTTGGTATAATTCAAGTGATGAGTCGTATTATTTTTCAAGTGATGTTATATGAAAGGGTACTTAACATGTGAGGGCGTTTCATATACATGATCCTACTAGTAATTCATCAATCCATCATTAGACCTAGCAAATTAAAAGAGAAGGTCAAGTCAATTTCGACTTAAGTAATGGTGAATGAGCTTTGGGTTTTAGCCAATATCTATATTCGTGGATAAATTGGAGGCCTTTTTAATTCATAATTGATATAAATTATATCAGGATATTGAAAATCAAATATATATATTATTATATCAGATATATGTATTATTATATCATATATAGATATTATTATATTATATATAAAAATACATAATATATAAAAATACAAAAAAAAAAATCTCATATCAGATGTAGCCATTATGATCTCATATATAGATGGAATTACAAAATACCCCCATTTATTTATATAATATATAAATTAGAAATTTCTCGATTAATTGGGACTATATCATGGGATAATATTCATTTTTTTTGAGCGAAGAAGCAAATATTCAAAGTAAAATTATAAAATCCCCAATGTCCAAAAAAAAAAAAAATTTATACACACTATATACATTATTCCTACAAGAAAATTTCCAATGATCGTGAACCTATGAAGGTCATTAGCTTTTCTTTTTCTTCACAAAAAAGTGAAGGCCAAATAATCATGACTAAGTTCAAATTATCATAACCAATCACATGAAGAAGGTTTTGTTTAGAATCTTAGCCAAAGAATAAAGTATGTCAAGCCAATTCTCATAAACAAAATCAGTGCATACCAAACAGTTTCCACACGAAGTTATGACCATCATATCGTTGGTGGCTTAGACTAGTGCACATGCATAATCACTAAACTTTATATTATGCAGCCAGAATTTGCCAAGTTAAAGGTCCGACCTTGGAAATCATATTTTAGTGGCAAGAATCCCAACTATTATCAAACCGTTTGGTCCCAATATATATTGTGTAAAAGCAAAACTTGCACGGTTGGATTCTACAAATTATTATCAAAGAACTTAATAAGTATTTATACATATACATTGGTTAATACATGAATGAAGCCAAAAAGAACAGATTGTATTCAGATTAAAATATTTAAGTATGGGCTAAAATTAAGATGATTGGATGATTAAAAAAAAAAGAGGAAAAATAAGGTTGGTGTGGGGGTAATAGAATGTGATGTGATGAAGAGAAATTTATAAAAAGTGAGTGATTTTGTCAATTATGCATTTGTTTGGTGGAAAAATGATGAACCATTTGTTGGCTAAAACCAACATTTTGGCCATTACTGCATGCATTGGGACCCTCCTTCAAACGATCATTTATATCTTTCTGAATTTAGGACGTTGACATTGGTTCATTACATTTATCAAAGTTGTGGAAAGAAATGTATAATAAATGGAAAAGTTTGGAAGTTGCTAACCTATCCAATTTAGGGTAGGAAAATAAATAGATACCATGATATTCTTAATAGTTGTAGATGTCTCAGTTTGTAATTTTCCTAGAGAAATTCCTAATGATATATGTTTTCTGTATTTTTATATATTTTGTATTACTATATTTGATATAAAAATAATTATATCTAATATAACAATACTTATATCTGATATAATATATATATAGATATATATAGATAGATAGGTAGATAGATAGATAAAGAGAGAGGGGGTATGAATTAGGAAATTAAAGTCTCTTAGTTTAGTATGTGATGACAGTAATTTCGTCCTTTCAATGGGGTTTTGAACCTTAATTTATAGTAGGTGACAGTGTGCAACCACACATATGATTGTTTAGGTGTGAGTATAAAATAGTACGTTGTTCATTATATGGAGTCGTTGACTTGTGCCGAAATTGTACCCCTTAAACAATGATTGATCGATGTATCACTTTTAAAGACTATGTTAATGCTTTCTACCATAAGCAAGGAGGATGAAAAATTATGGTTTGGTCTCTAAACCTAAACACCTAATACTACGAAACTAAGATAACTAAGAGGGAGATTTAACTTTGCCCTCTAAACCTTCCAAGACGGTTTTTTTTTTTTTTTAATCAAAGAAGGTGATTTTCGTTGCCCTCTTTGATCTTCTATGTTGTAGTGGCTACTACACATCCTTAGGTGAAAAAGGCTAAAATTTCTCTCTATAGTGTGCACAAAATTTATGGTGTGTATGTACTAGTCACTTAGACAGTATATTTTCAAAAAGTAGATAAGGTATCAAGGTATGCACAAAAGGTCCTTGTTGTGCACAAGATCCTTTGAAAGCACATAAGAATTATGTGAAGGCAATACCAAATTGATTAGTCTTATATGAGTGCATGTGTTAAGGGATGTTTTAGGGGCATTATATTTTTATGTAGATTATTTGATGCATTTACTATAGTTTTAGTCGATTTTAGCTTCTATGCTCTTTCATGATGTATTCAAGAGTGTTTTTAGTGTTCTTGATTGATTTCATGGATATTGGAAAATTTTTGAAGATTTGTCGAGAGTTTAAAGCATCATGGAATAGTATATGAAGCCTTGGTGTATCTATTTTCAAAGAAGCTCGACTCCTTAAAGTGAAGAATCAACGTTAGTGTAGACACGTGGTTTGGAGGCATGGACTAGACGTAATTTTTGTTAATAAAGGTGATTAGGTTCGCAATGATAGTTGGTTTCAAATCTAGAACCTTAAATTAAGGTGTGTACGGCATCACAAAAGTAGATGACATGATCATTAAATAGGATTGTTTGAATGTCTTGTTTAATGTCTCTCTTTTGCTTGAGTCCACAACTTCAATTATAACTGCATTAGAGGAAAGTTGTTGATACTCGAAAGAGATCTTAATATATAGTTTAAGGAGTATTTGTCTTAGGAATTGTCGAGACTTCATGAGTTTGAGGGGATAGGGAGCATTTATTTGCATTGATTCATACTAGAGGGGATTATTTACCTTGGATATTTTTAGCTATTGTTTACAATTTAATTCCAGTTACATTAGTAAAGTAACATTAAACTAATCTTTCCCAATATTTTTGATACTCATTTAGCAGTAGTTTAAGTCAAATTAGTTATTTGATAGGTTTGTCTCTTGGTATTCGACCCTACTTGCTGAATTACATAGTTGAAGATATTGTTAGGTAATTTTGATAGGTTGCGACAACCTCGTCACAAACCAACAAATATAACGAGTTTAGAACTCACAAATCCTATAAGATTTATATTAAATATATTGGTTAAAATAAATATTTTGGGTCAAAATAGAAGATTTCAATTACTAATGGGACCTCATATGACCCTTTAAGCCTGATGCTAAGACATTAAAAGTGTTTCTTCATCGGGTCTAAAATAATTCGAATTGGCAAAATCTCGAAGGTTTATTTTACACCATTTTGAGATATTTTCGTAAATCCTTAGCTTTGACATAAAGGTAATACGTGTCATATAAGAAGATTTGAAAGGAATCATTGTCTTTTATTAGGTCTCAAATGCTTAAACTCTCTTATAATTATCCTAACTGGCCTGGCCTGGTTGAGTTTTATGTGCAGAAGTCCACCACTTCCACAACTTATTTTATACAATCTAGACTCACATTCTCTAGTTCATGTCTCATTCAAAAGACTTACGTAATCAAGGTATCACCTTAGTGGGTCCTAAATTAAATTATATACCCTTATTTTCCTTGTTAGTTATTGATGTTTTATTATTTTTGTACTCATGTGAATAATTGCTCTAGTTAAGATGGAAATATTTAGTTGAATATTATTCAAGGTATAATCTTGGGCCCTATGATGGGATTTGGCATGATATGATAATGTCTTCTACAAAGGCGTTGTTTTAGTCACTTATCTTATTTGTTCTTGCTATACTCGCATCACATTGTGTTAGATTTTATATTTTCATGTTCTTTACTATGTTTTCATTGTATATTATTTTGTGTGATTCACCTTTATTTATTACTTAAATAAGACCTCTGCATGAAATCGCACCTTAATAAAATAATTATAAATAATCTATCTAGGGATATTGTAGTTGGATTGTTAAGAGACGTTTCACCAAATATTAGTCTTTTTATGTGCATTAAATTAATCCACCTTAAAATATCATAATTTTGTGCATGTATATATAGTTAGGGTTGTTAATCTTGTATATTGATTATATTTAATTTATGTCTTAGTTGACTTGATATATAATTGAATTGAAATAAAGGAGTCTATGTGTAGATTATGACTCATGGTTGGCCTGATCCATATCTCATCCCTGTATTCACTTTGATTCAAGCCCATTACAAACATATGCTTCTCAAGGATTTATAACAATAAACCTTAGCTATGGATATGTCTTGTTTGGTAGTGTCCCTTGATTTGTCTCTCCGTTGGATCCTTAGCAAATATTTATGCATATTCCTTTGAAAATTCATTATCAATTCCACTTTTTCCCTTTCCAAAAGTCAATCATAAAATTCCCAACATTACTAAACATGCACACGTACTACTACTTGCATATACGAATTAATCGATACCTATAGTTTGAGGACTCCACCACGTAGGATTCTTATAACCTTTCAATTAAATTGAGTGATTGAAGCTTTATAAGATGAGTAGATGTAACTATGGAAAATTATATTTAAGGGATATAGTTTCATGCATAGGGCGCGAATCTAAAGGCCAGGTGACATTCTAAATATAAAGTCAATGGAAAAGAGTGAAAAGTGACAGTAAGAATCAGTCCACTCGTATATAAAGTTGCATTCTCCATTGAAATTTGTGTTATACTTTTCATGGAAGAGAAAAGTATATCCATATGGGACTCAATGAACAATGGACCTATCAAAAATGCTTTTACACGCAAAGGACTTTATACATCATTGTATGGTCTCAAGGAGGATGGATCCCAAGTAAAAATGTACTTTGCTCAGAGTCAGTCAGGACTCAGGACCTCAGCCAATGTTCATAATTTCCGACTATATATATCCACTTTCGATATGTTAAATGTACTGTAGTTGTGATCTATAACATGCAACCAATATACTGTAGTTAACTAAATTACACATGACCTATTCTGTGAAAAACAGGAATGTACATGTGATCGAATCATCAATTGAGTAAGCATTTGGGTCTTCAAATGGTGATGAAAGTACGTAGTCAGTTGATACAGAGTATTTTTGTAGCAACATAAAGCCTCCCAGCTTCTAGTCATTGGCCGGTCCAAATCTACAGGAAAATAATGATTAACTTTAATGTATAAATTTTACTCCCTGGTTGAGAAATATAATGTCAGTGTGAATCAGTTTTAGTCATTACAGCTAGCTAAATCAGTTTCCAATGAAAAAAAAGACTACTATTAATTTACCCATCATGTGTATTACGTAGGAAAATAGGAATCAGTTGGAGTTTAGAAAAACAAAAAAATCGCCCACCGTGGGGCTCGAACCCACGACCACAAGGTTAAGAGCCTTGCGCTCTAACAACTGAGCTAGACGGGCTTGTGCAATGAATGTCGAAAATACAAAATGATGGCGTTCACTTTTCATTATTAATCGTATTATGGACATATGGTTGATGCAAACCTTTTACCGACCCTTGTAAAATGCCATTTGCGTCCCTTTCGAAATCATTTGCGACCAGACAACAACCACTAGGCTACGAGGCTATTCTAAGAGGTGACTGCACTTATTGTTTCATAGAGTTGTCTTGTTTTTTCTTAACAATTAGTGGTGTACTTGGGTTCGTTAAGATTCAAGCTAAGGTAGCCACAGCTTGGCTCATGCCAGATCTGGAAACGATTTAAGAGGACTGAAATCAACAGTATGTACGCTTAGTTCCATTACAACTATACTTTAGTTCAAGCGGTTCAAATACGAGATACGTGTACTGTAGCGTAATTGAATTGAGAAATGGGAAGATATTTTTTTTGTCTCGACGTATGCAACTGTCTCAAGTTCGAATTTATCGTTCTAACCGTCCCCTCTTCCTTCTATCTCTGTCGCTCCTATGAGTTCTTGCAGTAACATTGCTTACCATGTTCTAATGCCATGATAGATGTCATTATATCAAGTGTCAGCATTAACCAGCTCATACACTTGAGTGTTGTTTTATAAGAGTAGTTTGCAAAATATCACCTATTTTATAAGTTAATCGCAACATAATTACATATTTAGTGTTGTTTTACTTTTTAAACGAGTTCATACTATCACATCATGGTGTATAATAGCCTAATTATGCAAAATGGAAGAATTGTGCGAGTCTACGATCGATTTCACGATTCGATCCCAGGTGCTGCTGCCGATCCAAAGTAGAATCCCAACCCTGATAAAGCTTGGTCACAGGAAGTGTGTAATAGTCATAGAAAAAGTGTGTAAAAAAGATCCCACTTGATGGAGATTGTTTATAATAATAAAATGGTGCAAGTAAATAAAAAATTAAACCAAGGACGTCTAATCCAGATGGTGCATGAATGAGTATAGACCTACAGGGTTTCGGGGCAGTCAAAAAATTAGCTTCCTTTCCTAAAGGTGAAGTTATTCATGACCCCAGTGAGATATAAGGAATCTTCATGCACTTTCTTCACCTAAAGATAGCTGCTAGTTTATTGGAGGGCTCAAATTCAATTCATTTATTGTAATAAAAAAAAAAATACCATGTCTCCTTTCTACATCCATTAGAGAAGTCAATGCTGTTCCACCAACAGTCCACTCCTCAACAGGTGCAGCAAGATTTCCGACCTGCAAGAAGAAGATAAATAAGTCCCAAACATATACACATTAGACTATATTAAAAGGGTTTAAGAACAGAAAAATAATGTGATTCTAAGCAAAACTGGGATTGGTGAGCTGTTCAAATATCTTGGTAGCTATCAGTAGGTAGCATCATTTGGTTAACTACGCCTCAACAAACTTGTCCTGATCAGAAAGACTCAGAATCCATCTAAAAACTTAATAGCTAGCCTTTCATATTGCATTGCCTTTTAGTAGAGTGATGCAGGGGAATATGCTATGCTTGAGCAAAAATTTGTCCTATACTAAGCAGCCAGAAAAAAGTTAGGGATAATTAAAAACTTTTTGCTGATAATTAGCATGCTGAAACTGCATGGAAGCCATTTTTTGTAGAAGATCTCCATAAACATGGAAGAAAGGTATCCAAGGAAGTCAAAGCTTGTCAATGAAAGACCAGCCCACACAAGGTTCCATTTCATTGACATGGATGGCAGCAGATTGTTACATCTCCCTGAAGCTGATATGCTTTACACACCCAGCGATACAAGTAAGCCTGCTTTTTTTGGTTGTGTTGGAAGCATAAATGCTACTCTTTGAATTAGTATCTAAATTAGTGTCCTTTATAAATGAGCAGGTATTACTTGTGACTATCAACAGTAACATAGAGAAACTCTTTCTTTTAATGATTGACCATCAAAAGGTTTGTCAAAGGGCTCATCCTGAAAATTTTAACACACAGGGGGAATAGGGTTTCATCTAAATAGGTAAATGTAAGAATAACATACTGATGATATCAGTCCTGTCCTTTCAGCATGAAGTAGAGCTGCAGCGGCATATCCCAAAGCATAACAATACAAAGAGTCAAAATTAGTGGGCAAACCACACCTCCCCTCGTATCTGTAAAATAAATTTAATTAGTGACCAATGCTGTTAGACACACACACCCCAACAAATAGATTTAGGCTATCATTAAATTGATCAAATCTGTCCTCAAGCTATCATAAAATTGCCAGCACTGATGAGGCCATCAAAAAGGCCAACATGCCCATCACATCTAGTTACGTACAAGGAGATTTGTCATCTATAAACCACAAATCCTAATACATGGGCCTCACGAGAACAACAATAATCAGTTAATAACCAATTTTAAATTGCGATGAAATCCAAACCTTAATCACTCAAGTGGAATATATTTCTTTTATCACAAATGAGACTAAGAAGGCCAAGTTGTCACATACAAAGTATATGTTTGTCTAGATCACACATAAGGAGAGAAACATATCCCACCAGTCAGTCTGTTTCAAATTTATTTTTGAATGAGAAGAGAGAAAGAGAGAAGAACAGAAACGTTGTACCCTGTATTTGTTTGGAAAACGCCTATAATTGCAAGAGTTACATTAAATTCTAACAGAGTACATTTTATGAGAGGATAACAATAACTGCTCCAAGTATTTACCAATAAAAGAAATATTTCCCGCCGACATCAATAATCGGCAAGTTCATGCAAGGTCCTACCATTTGCTAGATTATTGTATTTGCAATGGTGGCTACTTCATGATACCCATTATATGAAATGCTATGCATAAAGGACATGCCATACTATAAATGCCAGCACTGCATAAAAGGCAACACTTTTCTTTCTTCATATTTTCTCTTTCACTTATAATTTAAATACCCTACTTAAGTGAAGGTTAGGTGTACATGCATGTTAGGCATGTATGACAATGGACAAATAACCAAGTGAGCAAGCAGTTCGCAAATAAAGATACACAATAAGCTTCTCATTGTCAATACAGGGTAAGCATATCATTGTCATCTACACCTAATTTGAGAAAAATAAAGTTAATAGTATTAGTAGCAACTTAAAGATTGGCTTAAAGATACTTACCCAAAAAAGTGAGCTTGCTCTTTGAAATCTCCCTTGTATGTACCTTGTGCCCTCCTCTTTTCTAGCTCAGTCTCAACCATCTGGATAAGCATCTTTTCTGTCTCTATCTTGGCAACCTACCACGAAAGTAAACAGAAAGTATTTTACTGCAACATACAGAAAATCCATCAAGATATGAGCTACGAAGCTATGCACTCACCTGGACATTTCCATGTGGATCTCTCTCTAGCATCAGTTGTTCCTGAATGGCTTGTGGTAGAAATTCAAACAGCACCAAAGATTGAGATGTCAGCTTCTTTTTCCACTGACCAAATTCATCAACAGCTTCATGGGCCAATATCTCATTCAGCTCACCAATAAGCTTCTGAATCTGAAAACTAAAAGAACAAAGAAGTAATTTCACACTACTACTAGATGTGACTAATCATGAAGATAACCCTAACAGAATACAAAAAACACTCCCGAGACCACTAGTTCTGTACCTCAGGGATGAAATCAATCAAGCCTTCTGGTATCAGTATGACACCATAATTGTAGCAACATTCAGCTCGTTCGCAGATAATGTCTACCATGTAATCTGTCACATTTTTCAAGGTCTGTTTCTTGGCGAAAACCTACAGTAATATTTTAAGTTAGGAGTCTAAGGACTCAATATTGGACATTATAACAGATATTCCGCAAGGAGGAAAGAAAATTTAAAATAAGACATCAAATCTTGTTTGGAAATTCAACAATGTATCTATATGAAGAATAAAATTTCAAGGTTCTGTTATCTAGATAACAAAACAGAGCCAAAATTTGAACACATTATGTGTCACACCAAAAATAAGGACTCACATTAAGAAATTTAAAAGTCAATTCATAGCAATGTACCTCTTCTCCAATAAGAGACATGTTTGGATGAGTCTGCAGAGCACACTCCAAGGTGATGTGTGAGGCTGCATGACCCATGAGCCTCACAACTACATAAGCACACAGCAACAACGACAACATCAGAAAACTTAGTTCAGGCTGAATGACATAGAACAAAAAAATAACCTATCACCTATGCAATTTTAGTATCCTTGTATTTACAGTGATAGTACTTTCCCAATCATTTCAGCATATATCTGCATAAAGGACATTAATGTTAAGTAAATGGAACCAACAACAGCAAAAAATGCACCATAATCTTCAGCCTTGAGGCATGAACTTGCTAAAGACTATTGCTGTACTGCATATAGAAAGCAATGAAAGTGGTTGTCGCACCTCTTAAACTCACCTTGCAAGCAGTATCAAACCCAAAACTTATTGGGACTTCATTGCATTTAAGATCACCATCAATAGTATTTGGGCAGCCAATGACACGAGTCTTTAAATTTTTACTCCTGATCAATACAACAAAAGAATAAGTTCAGACAATAAAACTATAAACCTCTCAGAAAAACAAAAAAGCAAAGCACAGAAAATACAATTGTCGCAACTGCCAACAAGATATTAGGCTTATTTCTTGAATTATGGCAACAAAAAATTGATTTTAGCACAAAACAAACATTGAAACTACAAATATTTACCATACCTGAAGTTCTCAGCAAGAAGACAAGCATTAGTATTTGAGTCATCTCCACCAATAACAACAAGCCCATCCAAATCTAGCTTTACTGCAGTATCTGCCGTTTGTTTGAACTGAAATTAGAAGCAGATAGTCAGTATTTGATGTAAAAACGCAAGCCAACAAGGATGGATGGGGGGAACTAAGAAGAACAAGGGGCCACTTGCCTGTTTGGGAGTTTCAATCTTGTCTCTACCACTACAAATCATGTCAAACCCACCTGAACAAAAAATATTACTGCTGATCAGAATAATGTGAAACAAGTGAAAAAGTATAGATCAGCTTACATGTCTGCAAAGTGGGTACTCATCACCAACCCCTTGAAATTTGATTTCAAAGACAATTTTCAAATTATGAACACCCAAAAATAAAGAAGCAAAATTGAGCATTCCAGTAGAGTTCAAACATGATAAACTGAGATGCAACACTTATGGATTCATGAGTGCGTAACATATGTTATACAAGGTGACCTTCTCATCAGCTTTCCCAACAATCTTTGAATAAGCAGTCAAGCAATCCAATTGCTTACGCTACAAGGCAGATTATGTGTAACCAGCTTATAAAAGCTCCTAGCCAGAAAGAATTAAACGGAATCATATAGCAGATCAACCAATACTATCTTATTTTTTGATAATGACTATCCATCTTTGTACACCTCCCAGAAACATCTTCCTCCTACTCTCAAGTGTCTCAACTTATAAGATACTTCATATAAGATTTCACACATTTGGATCTCCCACACAATAAATTGAAGAGAGATCATCTACAGTGAGGGTGGTGGTTACTACATGTTGATACGGTGCTTGAATGACAGAAGAGCCATCTGGCCACTAATTCCCTCAACCACTCACTTAAACTAAAAGGAACCTACAACAATAAGAGACTGCTTTCTTTTACAATCATTTTAGCATACATAATCTGTTGCTTGCGACCCAACAAAGTTTTGGACAAATGATTCATCCTTTCAGGCTAGTTTGGGTGTCGCAATTAGTCGATTATCGATAATACTATCTATTTACATACGTAACAAATTCAAGAATAACTAAATAATTACACCCATACAATAGGCTAAATGGCCAAGATACAATTACAAATGACTGCTTTTTGCTTTTTCAAAACAAGACTAGCCTCATCTACCTTGAAAGAAAATAGTACGCCGACATAAATTCTTTAGGGATTTAATTTCTACAATTGCTAGAATGATTTACAATATACATTCTTAAAAGCCAGGATGTGTATCTCACAACTATGCTCTTTTCTTTGCGATGTGTATAGAATCCTTCCACAAACGAAATGCTGAAAGGACAAAGAAGTTGCAGAATTGCAGAAGCTAGTTGAGCAGATTTTTTCCAGCTATTGATTTTTGGTCATCTAAAAAGGTGTAGCAACTAGCTGGAGAGAACTGCAGGAAAAGACATTTGGCTTACAGAGAAAAAAGTTCAATGGACCTCCATAAGTCAGCTGTCAGCATCACCACATATTAAGCCAGGATCATGCCAAAGGCTCTTTGTTCTAGAGAACACACAAAGTTCAGGGTCTTCACTCTTGATACAATGGTAGCAGTTCATTGTGAGCAATTGGTGATCACTTTCACAAACTAAGTTGAACAATCAAGTACTATTTTGGAAGATCAAGTGTTGCAACATATCAGGGATAAAATTAACCACACACTGACGCTCAAAAACACAACTAACCAGTTTTCTATCCAATAGTGGATTGCTAACGAAACCAAACAAGACAAATTAACTAGCAAAAATTAACCCACTGCAATTACTAGCAATTCCCAACAAGGATTACCTGATTTCTGTAAGGATGGACGAAATCCCAGGTTAACTCTACATACTAGCACTTCATGATCCCAGCAGGGCCACCCCTGAATTCGTACATTATACTACCCTTTGCACGAGCTTGCAAGTAATCTACCACCAACCAACAATCACACATACAAAAAACATCGATTACATTACACAAATTTCTCTTCATTAAATGCATTTCAAATAATAAGCCAAAGAGATGCATAAATTTAACAAGGTAAACCACACACCAAAAATCCCACAAATGACATTGTGCCCTCCAGGTGCTGGCCCTCCCGACAAGACAACACCGATTTTGAGCTTCTGATTTGATGACAGTCCCTCGGACTCACTCGGTACCATTATTGAAGATGGTTGTCCAAACAAGCAAGGAAACAGCTTCGCAATCTCATCTACAAACAACACAATACAATCAAAACCACGCTCCATACGCATCTACTCTACATCAGTAAACTACAGCAAGCCGAACTCAAAATCTCCAAAAAAAAAACCCAATGTACTAACATTTATATGATCGCAAAGTCGCAAATATATCAAATCCGCATGGATATTTCAACAAAATCGATCCACAACAGGAAAATAAAAGCAGTAGACATGAAAGCATAAATTTTAGGATCCACCATTTACTCCAACAGAAACAAACTATAATCAAATCATATACTTCTTATTAATAAAAAATTACAAGCGAATTATAAAATATCTAAACAGTCAAACTATGCGAAAATTCTCCTGAAATTCACTTGAATCATACAATGCTATAAGCTTCAATAATATTATCAAGTCAATAAAAAAGCTCAAATTTCATTCAATCAATCCAAAATAGCAAGCAAATTCATAAAATTTCTAACATTCTTATCATTCACTTCAATTACAAAACCTAATAGTTAGATCATTCTATGAGCTCAAGACATGCTTGCCACCGATTTCATATTTGGTAATGGAAGATCATTCTATGAGGTAAGTCTTTTAAAACTGAAATATGTACACAAACCTTCCCTTTCCTCGGCTGCAAACAGGGGAACCCCCTAAATTTCCTTAATTTTGAGCACATCACATAGTATAAATATAAACCTCGAGTGAGATAAACTTAAAGCTCTTCTAATTGTTTGTGATTAATTCGAGTATATTGAATGACTAAATTATCTGTATAAAGGTGGATTATTTATACAATGCCTTGTAACTGTATTTTAGTGTTTTTTGGCTCCTGGACTCTATCTATTGTTCTTTTAAGACTCCTGAGTTCAATCTACTGTTAATCCTAGTTTTATATCTGTGATAATCTATCTTTTTACACTCCCCTCAAGTTGAGTTGTCGGATCTTCAACGCCCAACTTGCTTAACGCCTTCTCAAACACGCTTGCTCCAACATCTTTTGTTAAAATATCTGCTATCTAATCACTAGATTGTACAAATGGAAGACTAACAGCCTTGGACTCCAAAACATATTTTATGAAGTGCCTATCTACTTCTATATGTTTTGTTCGATCATGCTGGACCGGATTTTTCAGATATACTTATTGCTGTATCACACATTAGTTCACAACTCTTCACACATCAGTTCTCATATATCTAATATAACAATAGTTATAACTAATACAATAATACATATATCTGATATCTCAATTGTAAGCGGAATGTTTCCGATGGATTCTTAATATAAATTATATCATATATAAATTAGAAAAGTCTCAACAAGAAAACATTAAATAAGATCATTAGTGTTGTTAAGTTAAGGTGATCCCGTGTAACAGGTTGGGTAGAAAAAGGGCAACGCCAGCCTAGCCAGGGGTGAGCCCGACCCAAGTAATGATGTTTATGCATTTGATCTAGGATTTTTCAAAACTGGTTGTACTCAAGCTTGAACTAATGGCGATGATGATAATATTGTTTATAACTATGGAGAAATGATGTTCGTCTAGGGAACCAAATCAAACAAAAAAAGAGGGCTATCAGGGTTGTATAATTACATCACATGGTTAGTCCTTTGTACTTGCATGCATCTCTTCTTCTCGTGCTACATACTGAATTTGATTAAGCCTATTATTCTACCAGTTGATACTTATATTTAACAAAAAACAGAAGAATTTTTAGCCCTGCTTTTTCTGTACAGAATGCAAGGAAGACCACATATTTAACAAATACATGAAGCACATATATTTACATTTTACAAGCTGTACTGTTTTCTTCTTTTGTCAGATTTTCCATAATTAGTTTGAATTGCATCTGACAATTTTTAGTTTCAGATAAATAGACTTATGCATTATTAGCTTTGTTTGATTAAAATGATAAGTTTATGTTTAAACAAAACTAACAAGGAAGTCCTGTTTCAGTGGATCTGCAACTAATTTTGGCTTTTGAATTAAGTGAATTTTATCAAGATTAAGAAGGAAAATTGATTTGTTCACTTTTTCATGAGTACTTTTTGGGATTCTCTCAGTAATTTAATATATCCTGTCTAGCAAAAAGCTAGATATTATGTAATTGTCAAGTTATTTTGCTGATATATTATGTGCTTTTATGCATGTGCTTAGTTTCAAGTTTCATGCTTTGTATAGCAAGAAGCAGAAGCCTTGTTTCAATGAATCTGCAACCTCCTCAGCCTACCACCCTCCCTTCGCACCCTTTTGTGCTTAACCTGACCTACCAAAAGTATGCAGTCTAATGATAGGGGCATGGAAGATGACAATTTGATCCAATGCTGGTGGTTCAGTGGTTCAGGACATTTAGCAGGGATTAGATTATATGATATATTGGATGCCTTAATACTGTTAAACCAGCCGTAATCACAAATCATGTACTATGATCTCTTGAGAAACTGAGGATATCCTTATACAAAGCCTCAGAGGCTCAGAGTCCTGAGCTAAACCACAGACGACCAGTAATCTCAAACCGGCCATCTACTTAATATAGCGAGCTCATAGCGAGACAGAAATTTGGTGTAAGGATCCGAGAATAAGAGTGTCTTAAGCCAATGTTCTTAATTAAGCTACAATTCATGATAGTACACAAGCACTTATAATCACCACCAAAAAAAAAAAAAAAACTTTAAACTACACAAGCATGACATGTAAAGTAAACCAAACTTTACCTTTACCATCATTTTCAGCATTACTAACCTACTAAGATGAATTCTAAAACATGGTCCCCTATACTAGTAGCAGTAGAATAGTAGATAAAAAATTTCCAGCAAAGATGCCACCTAATTTAATGGTTACTAAGCTCATATCATCACAGTGAAAGGAAAACAAAACATCATAATCACTTCATTAAATGATAACCGAATTTCTATTAAGATAATCATCCAAGTGAAAGTACCCCAATGTTTTCCTTATGGATTCCTGATATCCCTCAATATCAGCAGAATCAGAAATCAGAAATCAGAAATCAGAACACAATGATTATTAGCCAGACCCCACTTGCCAGATATTGCTAACTAAGCGACTAATTATGTAATAAACATCATACTCTTCTTAGAAACTTAGGATTAATGTCTCACAATAAAATGCAAGGGAGGAGTAACAGGTCTAAGAGGACAGGTGGGTGCAGGACCTTATGCTGCACTAACTGTAGGACATCAACAGAAGGTGGCGAAAGCTCAGGGTCGTCAGACTGTTATGCATCA
Source organism: Dysphania ambrosioides (assembly GCA_026401315.1). Lineage (NCBI taxonomy): Eukaryota > Viridiplantae > Streptophyta > Magnoliopsida > Caryophyllales > Amaranthaceae > Dysphania > Dysphania ambrosioides. Next base: position 25,678,100 of record CM048667.1, read on the forward strand.
ATCTCGAGCCTTGCGCATTTCATGGTCCAAGAGAGATTAGATCAAATGATCAAGGAAAGCGAGGAAGATCAAGCAAGAAGAATAATGGAGGCAAGGAAAAGGAAGCAAAAGAAGGTAGTAAAAATTGCACCTACTAGCAGTAGCAGTGTTAACATCAGCAACAATGGAAGATTACTTCTGATACTTGCTATGGAGAAATATTCTCATGATCCAAGGGAAGATTTTAGAAGGTCCATGGTGGAGGTGATACTAGCAAACCGTATAAAGGATCCAAAACATCTTCGGTACATATTGAAGTGCTACATTTCGATGAATTCTGTCGAGTACAAACAGATTATACTAGAGGTTTTCTACCAGGTTTGTACTGATATTTTCTTTTGCTGTAAATGCCTTTGATGAGATGATTATGTAAGCAAAAATAATTTCCAGTTTGGGCCTTGTAAACCAAATGATGTAAGAACTTCAGGCATGGAATGTGGATTGCAGCTGGGGTTACATAATCTTTCCCAACTAGTTGTGAACAGCAGTTTTTTTCTTTCGTACAGTTTTACAAACATGCTGCACTCAATGTACTGGTAACATCACCCTGTAAAACTTACATCAATATTTCTAATGATGTTGTCGCATGCCTATAAAAAATTCATAACTATTCCTTCTACTATGTATTCGGAAAGATAAGAATCGAATTCCACAGAGAAGGTGAATCAGTGTATCAAATTTCTTTAAATCTAATAATTCAAATCAATCAAATAGTGGGTTGAGTAAACTGTGATCTAATTGACCAATCTATGAACTAAGAACATCTAGAGTCAAATATCCAATTTGCATGGTCTAATACAATAATGAATTATATTCCAATTCAATCACATAAACATATAAGAAGAAAGATGTGCCCTATAAAGTACCATAGCCCTCTTCCAAATATCTACAACTTTCCTATCCTACAATCCTACCTACTCCCTTGGATTCATGAAAATAGAGATATAGAGCACCCTAACTTCCAAATGCTTCTTTCTACCTACTCCCGTGGAAATATATAATTTGGTTTCCTTAATTGAAATATTAAAATCCGTTAAAACCCGATTTCTACCGTGATTTCGACGATGGAATAATAACAATGCATATAAGCATCCTAATGATCTAATTTAACATTGTTTCAAAGTAAAATCAATTAACTATGATCGAATAAATAATGAAATTGAGAATTTAAAGAGAAAAATCATGTGACTAGGATTCAATAAAACCCTAGATTAGCAAACTACTCTAGTATAATTAAAGAAATAAAATAATACATAAAGAAATATACCAGAAAAATAGTAAAAAAGATATTACTTGAATGAATCAATAATAGGAATCTAAAGAATGAAAGTAGAGGCTACAATGATAAAAGTATGAATAATGATAAAACACAAAAAAGCGAATTTGAACCTAAAATTATATTGGACCTTATTAAGAAAAAGCATAAAAATTACGCTTTGGGTAGCAGACACGGATGGGTCTGCTCCCCAAATGCTAAGATTGAGTTTCTGACCAAAATTCACTTCTTTAGATAGACACGGACAAGTCTTCTACAGATTCAAATGTCTCCTTTTTTTTGACACTTCGGTAATTATGAATCTTCAGCACGATAAGAGACATGGACGTGTGGAATTTTCATGTGTCCGGTCATTCCCGCTTTGTATTTTTAGCTCCCCGCACCCACATCTTCAAGCCACATGTCCAAGTCAATATTAATTCTTCATTTTTAAACTCAAGCTTTTTTGATAGACACGTAAACTTTTATGATGATTAAACCTTCGCTAATCCTTAAGTTTTCTAAAATCCATCAAAAACGCTAAAAACATCCATAAATACACCATAAAACTCTAAGTGAAACAAAACAGACCAAAGCATGCTAAATACAACTAACCTATATGAAAAATGCCACTAAAATACCTTTAAAATATGCATTAAAATAGGTCTTATCAATTTCCATCAAACAAATAAAAATTATGATAAAGATCAATGTGTTGAAATAGAAATATGACCTTTTATGCAGGACATTTTAAGGTTTTGTAACAACGTTTTCCAAACACTCTTTATCGCATGCGACTATAATTCCAAACGATGTAAGACCAAATGGTGTAGAGTAGTGTCAGAACTACACAGAAATATCTTTGATTTGTAGTGAAGAAAGTGACTATTCATGTACTTGGAGTTCAAACTCATAAACCAGACTTCATAACCAAACTAATTGAGAACTGTCATTTACAAGTAGGAAGAAAAAAGAAGTTACCAAACGTAAAGGACTAAGGGAAAATTTTTGAAGTGCTTCCTTGAGCATCACTACAGCAAATGACCAGAGCATTCGTTATATCTGGTTCAACCATGTCTTGAGATGAAACACCATATCCTGATCAAATAACAATATCTTCAAGCTTGAAATTTAATAGCCTCATCGCAATCAGTCTATATCAGACGATAATCAGCACCCAAATTACTGGACCCATGGTGAAATATAAGCCCTTGAAAGGGAAATACGACACTAACATATAAAGAGGAGGTTACCTTAGATTCTTGTATTTAACAGAATTGCGCTGTTTATAGTCAACGAGAGCATATTACATCACCTCTTTGATAAAACAAGAAGTATGAACTACAATATACAAGTACCAATACAATCTAGTTACCATTCTGTATAATTGTTGGCGCCAAATACTGGTGGCTTTTATTGTGGACATAATATGAAACCCTGTCTAGATCACAGTATATGCTGATTAAGGGGCATTAAATTATATTTAGGGAGACAAGAGAGGACTGCCTTCCTTTATGAAAACAAACACACTGCCTCCATCACCTCTTGAGATTCGAAGCTCTTGGTCAAGGTAAGTGGTAAGCAACCATGAATCTGCATTTTGAGCAATGTTGAATTTCAACGGTGGTTGGCTGGAAATAGTCCTAGCAACTGATGATGCAGTGTCTTGTACGGAGTTAAACAGGCCCTTCAGAGGGGTAAGATCGATGTTTTGTCCCAGAAATTCTACATTCTCAGGTAAAACTACACTGTCAGTTATCTGGGGAGTCCCAACTACACCTTCAACAAATTTGATCTGCACGGTGCGATAGGACAATAACATTTGAGCAGTTAATTTATAAGCTTTTAAATGCAGAAAAATCAAGTACGATGAGATTTGGGAATGACTAATCTAATGGTACTAAATTCGAATCTATAAGCGTCCTATCCCACAGGGTTTTTCTTCATAAATTTCCAAAACCACTTTAGAAATTATACTCGGAGGTAATGGAAAGATGTAGAGAAGAAGGAAAATACTTGGAAATAGAAAAACATTACCATGGAGATGGATGACTGATTTACTGATTTTCCTTACAAAATTATTTAAACCCTTACCATAGCCAAAAAAAACAGGCCGTGTACATTAAACATATCAATTTAAGAGTGAATGGTCAGCATAATCTGTAACCAAGTTTACCACCTACTGGAATTAGATACTCTAATAGATATACATGGAAGGAAAACAGGCTTGAGATATCAAACCTTACCCGCGTAAATGATCCATATTCCAAATATGGCCTAAATTCTACCAGTGCATCTCCCACTGTCCCCGAAAAACAATGTCTAGCTCAGAGTAAGTGATCACCTATCTAATCTCAAAATTTATCCATTAACTGTTAAACCAAAGTTATTAGGCACTTAATTACTTCACATCTAACCATGTCAGATACTACTCACACTCTGGCATGAATATGAATGATTGGAAGAATTTCAGCCAAAAGCATACAACATTTCCAAGACAGCCTAGTCTTAGTATCAAGATTGCGGGCTTCTTATTAGACTAAGTTATGCTATCACTTAAATGACCACATGAGGTATTTAGAAAGATACCTGAACACGCTTGGGGCTGCGGACTTCAAACTTGGCATTGGTACTAAGAGAAGTGGTAGCCAGAGGACCTGAGAACTGCACAGAGTTCTGGACAGTGAAATTCTCAGAGTCGATAGTCTGTGAGATTTCATCTACTTTAATCAGCGGTAATCTCCCCTGGGAAAGCAGTGGGAACAAGCCAGAAAATGATGTATATCTGCAAAATGAAACAGGATATATCATTCCAGCAATAAAGGATAATTGTCTCATAAACATTGACACATGATTTGCTGATCAATAACACTCAATGAAATGCAAGCCCAGCAAGTGAAGAATTTCAGTTCTAGACTTGGTAGTCAGCACTAGAAAGTGGAAATTTAAAAGGTTAGCCAATTATAAAAGAGAATAAAAGAGTTCATGAGTTAAATACAGTGGTACAGTGATATAGTAATGTGCAATGGATTACGGATATTACAGAATTCTTAAGCATTTATGGACACTACAGAATTCTTAAGCAAGGTATCTAAATAGCTCAACATACTGAAAATCAACCATTTAGTTTGTGGGCAATGCAGAAAAATGTCCATAGTAATATTGCTTGAAATAATCAGGAAATAATTTGCAGAAACAGCAATATAGTCAAAAGGACATCATCCTATTGAAGTAGTGAGGAATCAGTATATCCTTGTTAATGATTTCATCCCCTCAAAAACCATGTGTGAATTTGTACAAAATAACGATTACACAGTGTTGTATTAGCTTAGTGAACTAGTATAGCTTAAGAAGGTTCTATTTAGTACTCAAACTAGAAACCCTTTAGACCTCTACATCTAGCAAGTAGCACCCTATGTGAATCCTCGTGTTCACTCAACTATCAAAGTACGCAGCACACAGCTGCAGCACAAACTCAAAGGATCAAAATGTTTGCAACCCAAGAAAAGTTCTATACAAGCTTTAGGGCTTATAAGTGACTTCACTCAGGCAACATGGTAAGCCATCCAAACTACAAAATTGCATCTCCCTTTTCTTTGGTGAGGTGGGGGAATACCAAGATTACCAAAACGTAATCTAAAAACATAATAATCCAAGCATCAAAATTCTGATTCTTGCTTAGAAATGTTGGAATACAATACAGAACTAATCAAGAAACAATAAAGACCACCCTTCATCCTAACTTGATTAGTAAAATGCCACTTATTACTGAGTCCTAGGGCTACTACATCATTCAGATACAAGGTTGCATAACTTTTCATTATCGATTACGGAGTATAAATTTTCCTCCTTTTAAGGTTTTAAATAACATCTTTACATAAATAATCTATAGGATAAATTGATAGATTCATCTAAAACATTTCACAGAACTAATGATCCTTGCCTTAGAACTTCATTTTTATTTCTTGGACACGATATAATTGAGCCCCAATGGCTCTATATCTAAATTTAGTTGTCACGTTATTAATTTCAATAACACTACTAACATAACATGAATATGTGCCTAATAATTGATTAAATCTAGCTATTAAATTTGGACCTAAAGAGCATATAATAATCTACAATAAGGATAATACTTAAGGTGTGACAACTAACATGACTATGTATCCATTAAGTGATCAAAACCAGCTATTAATTATGGACCAAGGGAGCATATAATGTTACTGAATGCGGAAAATAAAAGTGGCGGATACTAATACATAAGGAGTGACCCATAAAACAAAATGCCTGAAAACGAAACAAAAAGGACCACAAATCCCAAGATGAGAAAGAAGCAAGACTCACGCTAAAATCCACTTCCCATTGAGAAGGGGGAGAGCGTCAGTAGGAGCAGGAGTAGGGTTCTTAGCTTCCAACTGCGTGATCAACTCCACTATCTCCGCCCGAGTTTCACTGCTAGCTTTCAACCCTCTATCCGTTCCATAAAACGAGTCCACCAACTGCTTCTTCAACTTGTATATCTCATCCACCTCCAACGTCGTGTCCTCCTCCGCTACCGCTACCGCTACCGCTACCGCCATCGTCCCGCCCCCACCTCCGGAGTTGTTATTGGTGGGTTTTTCTGGGCCCCACTCGTCATCTAAGGATGTTGCTTTGACCCTGATCCTTTGTATTTCCCTCTTTGCCCCTGATGTCAAGGAGAGGACTGGAGATTTGGGGGTGAGTTGTTGGGTTTGTGAGGATAAAGTGTGGGATTTTAATGGAAGTTGGCAGAATTGCGAGAGTATCGACATTTTTTAGTGCTGATTTGGGAGTAACGAAAAAAACAGGAAGAGCGTCGAAGAAGTGCGGGAAATTCTTGATAGAATTTGCGGAGGTGATACCGGAAATGCACTTGGGATTGTGAAGGGGGAGTGATATTTTTATAGTGGTGGGTAGTTTCGGTATTCAATTTTGCCTGTGAAAGTGAGACTCAAAAGATGATGTATACATCACCAAAATTATATCTTGATGGAGTTTTATTAGCCACACATGGATAATACGTCTTCTAGAAATTGAAATTTTGTGGCCAAAAAATATTTTTGTCTTAGGCTTGTTGGGTGGTGACTGAATATGTAATTTTGTTTAATTTCGAACGGAATTATAGTTTGGTTATTTTTTAAAATTTGTACAATAAATATTTCGTAGTTTTTTTAATGTAAAGAGAGTCGTAAGTGGCAATATAACAAATGATCTAGACAGAATTTAATCCTTAATTTTGGATACCACCGTTCAAAATTTTAATCCACAAGCTAGTTGGCGTCCACTAAATAGTTTGTAGTTTATAGGTTAGAGTTGAGCTTGTGATGGTGAATGTAAGTTGTTTAGCTCCTTTGCAAATACAAGTCAATGTACAGTTGGATTGAGCCACATTTCCATTTTTCTTAATATAAAAGTAGAGTTGTCAGAATCAGACCTGACCCGATAAGTTACCCGAAATCAACCCGGACCCGACCTGTTTATGACCCGAAAACCAATCCAACCCGACCTAAAGTTGACCCGAAACCGATTTGACCCGATATTCATAGACCCGAACTTGACCCGTGTCCGACCCACTATGGACTCGACCCGTTACAGACCCGACCTGTTAGGGACCTGACCTATTAAGAACCCGACTCGTTACGGACCCGACCCGAAAAACACTGAAATCGATTGAAACCGACACATAACCGATATAACCCGATTTATAACAATTCGTTACCCGAATTCACTGGATGTGTTAATAATCTGAATATACGTGAATATGACATAATCTTAACAGACCTATTTTTTACCTAATATCTATTAACTTTAAAACCAAACATTTTTATTAATTTAATTAATTAATAAGTACATTTATGAAAATAATTTTTTTTAAAGATTTACTAAATATTCAAATAATAGTAAAAGCATCATGTCTATGCCTATGAAAAGTGAGATTAGAGCTTTCCAATTTGGGTTTTCATTGTTTCATAAATCTCATTGACGTCCTTCTCTTTCCAAAATGACAATCATTTTCTTATAACCTACTCTTTAAATAACATTAAATAAAAAAACTAAAATATAGTTTTCATTGAATTCCTCTATTTATACCATTATTCCCTATTGATTTGATTCGATTAAATCTATCATACTTAATTGATTATCTTAATTTGAGTTTGTTTGATAGATATGTCTATATTTGATATTTGATACTTGTTCGTATTTAATAGAATAATTCAATCATCAAATAGATTATATATTTATATGATATATATGCATTAATATAGATAATTGATATAGATAATAGTCATAATAAAATGATACATATCATACATTGATACACTAAATATACATATCATATACTAGTTTGATAGGATAATACACATTTAATAATCATTATCTCAAAAATATTCCGTCTTTAAATGACTTATCGACATTATCATTGTCCAATTATGAATTAACCATCATCATTGTCCAATTTTATCAAAACCGACCTTTACCTCAAATATCCCGTTATAACCCGTTCAGGAAACGATATGATTTTACCAGAATCGACCTTAATCCAAACCCGAAATAACCCGCTACAACACGTTTAGGAACCGACCCAATTTTACCAGAACCAACCTTGACCCGAATCCGAAATAACCCGCTATAACCCGTTCAGGAACCGACCCGATTGTACTAGAGCCGACCTTGACCCGAATCGAATATAACCCAAACCGAATACAACCCGTCCCAAACCCGACAAAACAAATTTTAACCTAACCCGATAATGACCCAACCCGACCTGATAGGTAAAATTGACCCGATAAAAACCGACCCGTGATGGATCAACCCAAAACTGACCCGTTGACCCGATTTGATAACCTGTGTAAAAGCATATAATCGACCAAAGTTAGCAAGTATGAAAGTGTGACAAACAAACTTGGTCGACAAGTGTACAATTGAGAAACAAATCAACCATAGAAAGAAAAGTAGCAAAATGGGTAGCAGAGTTTGTAATTGACTAATGAGGGGTCACCAATGCTTTGGCTTTGGGTGCTTCTAACACTAACCAGTGGCATTTAGCAAAAAATATCTAGTTATCTACAAATCTAGATGGTTCTTTTTCCTTCCAAATTCTTTGCGAAAGGGAAAGAAATCGAATGAACACGTACGTATTCGGCTACGGCCTGGGTTGTTCATGTGATTTGTATGACTATAAAAATTTCGTTTTTGTATAAAACTCGGATATTGTTAGGTTTTGTGGAAAAATATTGTAAGTGATACTATGTTATTTGGACTCGTCTGTTCTACTTTTAAGTATCTGTGTCGGTAACTTAAGTCTTTCAACATGTGTATGTAGACAATTGACTCTTTGGCACTTCATTTTAGACCTAAACAATGGAAATTTTTCATGAAATAGCAGTCATACCCTTTAAAGCATTGTGATTGTGAATCAACTCGTTTAAAAGTTCACTAAGCCTATATACTTATATCTTTTAATTGGGCCAATAAAAGGCTAAGTTTTAGCTTTAATATACTTGATTTGATTTTAGTTGAAAAATACTATTGAGTTTATATATACTAATTGGTATTTTATTCAATGTGGGATTTTGAGTTTCTATACAAAACTCTCTCTCCAACCATCTTTTATTTTAATCCAATGTGTGACTTTTGTTTTATGTATCAATATCTTTTTATTTTATTTTAAATTAATATTTTAATTATATTTTTCTATAAATATATACTATAAATAAAATTTTGAGCTTCTCACGAGGTTTCAAGTCGAGCTTTGATTTGTTCAACTTGGCTTGTTAACTTATCAAGTTGAGTTCGATCTCGAGTTGAGTCTAACTAAGTCGAGCTTTGACTAAGTCGAGTTCGAGTAGTTCAACTCAATAAACATCCCTAACGAAGTAGTAAAATGGAACCATATTGTGAAATTGACTTTTATATAATTTGGACTCATAAGTAGTGTTGTGTTACATGTATACAAGTGCTTGTCATATAAACTTAAACTTGATTTCTATTTATATATACTCTATATTCTTTTTTATTTGATCTATCTAAAATATTTTATTTAAATAGTGAGAAACTTAAACATATTTTTATTAATATATAAGTTAAAATATAAACATGTGAGATCTTATTGGATTCGTCCAAAACTATAATTATTTAACATAAAAACTTTATATTTTATCATCATATGTATTTATAAATATTAAATAATAATATGTGTTTAGGAAATTGGATATCAAATAGATGTGACAAACAAATAAGATTTCAAATTTTTCATATATTTTTTAAACGTAGAAGTTCCCTTCCAGTTTTAAAGAGAATTAAATCCTTGTCACGAGTCTTACGTGTGTACATGTCCTTCTCACCTTGCTAGAAAAACGTCCTCAAAACTTGAACATATATTGATATTATAGATGTAATACCCTAGTAATTCTTTTTTTTTTTTAAAACCAAAACCTTTAGAAAACTTTCACTGTGCTACCGTCGGGTATTCAAACGTTAAGCCTATAAAACAAAGTTTTGCAGCGAAACTCAAAAGACTTTTCAAAATAACATCAATCATCAAAACAAACTCCTAACAAACTACAAACTAGAACAGTTAAGGCCCTTACTATAAATTACCTAAATAACGTTCAACTCATATCCAAAACCAACAGTCTAAAATCATTCGTAGTAAACGCAAAATACTCTGAAATCTAAATTAAAATAACACTCCACTCAACCCACCCATACATGAATGCTCGACTGGATACTTGTGAGAAATTTGCTCCCCAATAATACAAGTGTAAGTATTTGATCATTACAACATCATTTAAAGGCAAAAGTCATGACCCTAACACACACAAAGCACGTAATCAACAAGTTGAGTTCATACAGAGTTACAAAGTATAACAATCGAAATAACATTTAAGCAAAGAATAAGTATAGTATGAAAGAACGTTTTACGCAATATTTTACTCAATTAATTGACAAATTAATTAATTATTTACATTAAGCAATAGACAACACTTTACGCGATTTACAGTTTAACACTTGATTTCCAAATCATCACAGCATACACATGTAAATATCTCAATCATACAATCAACCTCTTTTATATTGTAATATTAACCTTTTGATTTCCTTCTTAAATTTTAAACCTGTTGAACAAAGTCAACTAACCTCGTCTATAAGACTTAAAAAATTACCTTTCCTCAATTCATACCATTAATAGTTAAAGAGTAATAATAAACTACCTAATAGATTAATTAGCAAACTAATTCCAACGAATCAATCAAGGTATATGAATTTCTTAAGGAAGGCAAAACTGAAAAGTGTAAGGGTTCCATTGCTTGGTTCTAAGCGTAATGCGTTCAAATAGTTTCAAAGGAATTGTATTCAAAAATTAGAAAAACTGCTGGAACAACCAAAACCTACTTAAAGGTGTAAGTGTAAGAAACAGGAAATGGATATGTGACGATTAATCCCAATATCCTGTAATTTACTACTCGTAGGATGGAGTGGGTTTATCGGGCTTTCGTGGGCAGCATTAGAGAACTATGAAAACGCGACTGCGTGAATTACTCCGTATGGTACTGTCATGCTGTAGTGAAGAGTCTTTACAAAGAGCCACTATAAAATGTTTTGGAGGTGGCTCCTACACTGTACAGTCCTATTCCTCTAAGTCATGTCGTCCATTGGCCATGTATACTTGGGCCAAGGCCCAATAATCAATTTATTGCGTGCAATTATCGTCTAGAAATTTTGTTTTGGGCCTGTAATTACCTTTTTTTTTATACTTTAGCATAAGGAACAGTGGTGAGAACTCCTATGTCAATTTGAAACAAATAGGAAGTGGCAAAATTTTTGGGCTTAGAGTGTAGCATGTTGAACCTAGAAATTAAACTACCTTGAGAATATTATGCTCCTAAAATAGCTTAAATAGACATTTTATGTTATCTATAGAGATTCTCATTCCTATAATTTGCTTAACTTCACCCAAATTTGGCAGTTAGTTTTTTCTTAACGTGTTATAGAAACATCCATGCAATTTTCAGCAATAAGAATATCATCAACATACCTTTAATTTGAAAGTAACAACAAAGATTGTTATTCCGTTGTCCATCACAAAGTTGACATCCATTCGTTCCAAAAATAAATCATCAGCAATAACTATAGCTAACAAAACTCGAATAGTTAATATCTTGTCGTAGTAAATGTCTGCCTTTCTTAAGAAACCTTTCACTGCTAATTTTGCCTTTGAACCTAACACTTCTATGAGGTTATTTCTTCAAGCTAAAAGATCCATCTGTTACTAAGTGATCAATTTCCTACAGGTAATTTAGACAACTCTCATGTCCGATTCTTTTCTAGGGACGTATCTCATCTTTCATGGCAGACACCCACTTCAACGAAGCAGTTGTATTAATTGCTTTCTTATACGTTTTAGGTTCACCTACATCAATAAATATAAAATAATAAAATTAAGGTGAATATTTGTTGGTAGTTTAATCACTCGAGCGGACTTCCTCATTCAACTAGAGAGATGAGGAATAGAGCTTGTATATGGACCGCTAATTAGTGGAGTTAAACACCTACTTAACTCATCATTTGAAGTATCCTACGAATCATCATCTAATCCTATAGAAACTTACCTCTATATACTTAGACTAAAACTTTTAAAATGGTAAACGTTTAGTCATTCTCTCAATAGCCATTAGTCAATATACTAGTTTCCTCGAAACAATTAAAGTAATACCTCATCTTTTTAATTCTGATCGATAATCTTTCATGTATGTAGAATTCATTTTCAGATTGGTAATATATATATATATATATATATATATATATATATATATATATATATATATATATATGAGAATCTTTTGTCAAATAAGAATCAATATTACTCCATATAATCCCCAAATTCAACGGATGAGGGATGAGGGATAAGGTTGAATAAAAAAGAATGACAAAAGCGTAAATAATGATAAAATCCACAAACTTGTTTAATTTAGAAAAAAACTGAACGCCATGTCATATTAGCCTATTAAGACATATATTTTATTATCATTTTGCTAATATATTTTCTATGGCAAGAATACTCTTCTACCGAGTAAACTCCCCTAAACCACTTTTGAGGCACAATATCCAAAAATATAAGATAGCAAATGGTCCCTTCAAATGTGACTCATCACTTGGGAAATGACTAGACAAGTAACAACATAGGTGAGATACAGTTGTGTACGTGACTTGTGTCATTCAAGTCTTTTATTCTATCTCAAGTGGATGTATGCCCAAAAATTGCCACAAAATAATTCATAATAAATTAAGGAAGGATTACTCCTTCCAGCTATAGACTTAACCATTTTACTTATTTCCAGAAGTTATATGATTTCCAAGATAAAAAAAAAAAAAATTAACAACGAGATTAGAATTGGCTCCACAGTGGAGTGGTAATGAGATGAACAAAAACTAAAGCAAAACAATAATAAATAAATAAATAACATATCAAAAGGATTTAGAATCATGTCAAATCCTTAATTACACAAAACTGAGATTTATCTGAAAGGTGATAAATTTAAATATGATTTTTTTTGTTGATATATATATAAGTTAAAATATATCTATATAATATCTTGTTAGATTTATTTCGATTTAAATTTTTTTAATATGCAAATTTTATATTTTTTACAATATATATATATATATATAGTTATAATATGTACCTTGAAAACTATGCAAAATATAAATGTGACAGATAAAAAGAAATGAATAGAGTAATATAAAATGATTCGTGAAAATATTCCTTTAAGATATGCAATGAAAAAAAATGACGGGATGAACCAAATTATAACCTCAAGCGAAAATAGAAAGGCAAAACATTTCACTTGTGGACGGATAGATGATGAAGAGAATAAAAGAAGGATAATATTCCAAGTCAGCCGATGTATTGAAAATGAAATGATTGCTTAGCTTATTTCGTACATACAAGTCATTACTTTGTTTTATTATCTTTTGTGGCTTTTAATTAATTTCTTTAACGCATGATTTGTTTCAATCGAACTCCCAACTTTTAATAAAGTTCTCACTTGAGAATTGAGATATGAAATGAATCTACTACACGTACGTTTATTTATTTATTAATTTTTATGTAAATAGAGCGCTCTAAATGACAAGACACCAACTGATATAGATGGAATTAGATTCTGATTCTTTGATATCATCTTACAAGACTTTAACCAACTATATACGTTGGCATCCACTAACGTAAGTCTAATTGATTGAAAGATCGACGACGTGCTGCAAATGCGTCTCGTTCCTTCTTCTTTTTCGATCTTGTAATTAGGAAATGTCTTAGTGATGACTTCGTTGCTCAAATATAAGTCATTGTATAATTAGTTGAGCTAAGCTGAATCTAAAAACAAGAGCAAGCTGAATTATTAGGTCATTATCATGGATGCAATAATGCATAATTATGAGTTGTGAAATTTCTTCAATGACCAATAAATTGTTCGAGGTATTGCAATGCTTCAATCAAATGTTGATGGAGTTGACAGGTAAGGAATAGATGAATTTCACCATATGACCTATGTTGGGTCATTGCCAAAGCATGCACAAGGTATGCCTACAATGCCTCCACCATTCCACCAATGCCTTCCAAACCAATTTTGGGTGGTCCTATATTTTTTGAACATTGAATGATTACATTTGCATGGAATATGAATAATATATGATTATGCATTATGCATGTTTTCACTCTCTATTACTTTGACCGTCTTTGGCGAATTTTTTAGGTCTAGCTAAATATGACATTATGTAGCCAATTTTGTGAATATAGTAAAACTTTGGTGTTTTAGAATATATTAAGAATCTAAATCATTTCTTGTTGACCAGGATGGTAAAAATATATTTCTAACGTCATAGAGAGGTTGTTCAAGTTGACGAAATACTAAAATTAAGAACTTTAAATAAGAGTGGACATTAACAACTACTCGGAAGAAAATGAAGAAATTAATTATTCTTGCGTAGTATGCTCAATAAACAACAAGAAAATAGTACAGATTGGTATAGTTTTGAGATTTTTCTAATTCATATCTGATAAAAATTATATCAGGATACTGAGATCTCGTATATAAGTATTGTTATATCAGATATAATTATTGTTATATTAGATATAACTATTGTTATATCAGATATAAAAATATAAAAAATATAAAAATACAGAAAAACACTATCAAATATAAACATTATAATTTCATATATAGAAATAAAATTATGAAAATACTCGTAATATATTTATATTAGGTATAAAGTAAAAATCTCTCGTATAGTTTTTGTGTTGTCTTTAACTAAAGCATGCATGTCATATAATATTTAGCACACTTATCTTCTGATAATATCATGATTAAGTACTTATAGTGTCTTCTTTATTAGTCACCTCATTGCCTAATGACAATCATCGAAAGGAAAGAGATCGATAATAAGATTGAATTCAAATATATGAACTTATCATATCTATGCCAATTGATGGAGTTCTCAGCCAAAGATTTATAACGTGGTCCCATGAAATCTTCATCGCATGCTTAATTTCTTGCTCTTTCCTACTTTTATGTTTTTTGTATCCAATTTCTTCGGCTTTCAAATTTTTTTTATCATCACCTTTTTTTTCACCTTATTATTGATAAAGCATCTTGTCACAGTAAAAAAAAAAAAAAAAAAAGTTAATGATAAGACTTAGAATTCATCTTTCCATATATATCGATCACAATGTCGGAACTTGGAAGAACTAACGACAGCAAGACATAATCCGTACAATAATCAATAATTCATATTAGGTGCTTGATCACAATACATGTAATTCGTCCTTCTTTAATCTCACTAGTAGAAAACAACCAATTTGCTTCGTATCATTTGCTTTGATTACGGAAAGAAACATTATTGACATTTGCGAGATGGTGATCTCGTATTGTACTATGTTTTGGGGTAAGAAAAAGCTGAAGGAAGTGTCCTCGGTCGTTGGGAAGTAACTAAATATATTATGATCGTTATGGAGATAATAAATTCGATTATTTTAGTATGTTAACGTTTTGTTAGAAACCAATTGTGATATGTGAGTTTAATGTGATTGAGCCCACAACTAATATAAGCGGGTCCTATGAGGTCACACAATAAACGCAGATAGATTAGGTTTCTCCAAGCCCATTTATCCAATGGGTTGGATGGCATAGTTTGAGCAGTGTTAGAATTCTATGTGATTGATTAATATATATATATATATATATATATATATATATATATATATATATATATATATATATATATATATATATATATATATATGAGATCAATTAGGTCATTAGACATATAGAGAAAACCCTAGCCATCCTAGAAGGTGAAACAGAATAGTGCACTAGCATACGTTGTAATTCTGGTGCGTTTGTGGACTAAGTAGAGAAAGTGCATTTGTAATTCTTTATCTCTGTTCTATTCAATAGTTGAAGCACGCATCAAATGTATATATAACTGATTTATATATTATTTGTAATATATGTATGCATAAGATCCTATAATTAGTGTTGGAAAATATTTTTGAAATTCCGCTAATCGCACCTAATAGTCCTACAGCGGTATCAATTAGCCCCATGCATATGATAATTTGATCATATCAGTTTTTGGATTTTTGATGCGAAAATTTCTTAATTAATTAAGATAAGGGAGGGATTTATGTTTGGTTTATGATGATGCATGTTTGATGTTGGTATTAATCATTAAAGACACGAATCAATTAAAATTGTTTTAGCTAATTTCGTGTTCTTCATCAAGCCCTAAAATCCGATCTAATCGAAAGCTCGAAATTGAAAATTTTGGCATGAGTTTGGTTTGAATGTTGCTTTGTAATTGTTTGAATTGCAATATTATACAATTAGATTGTTAAATTTTCTGGAAATTCGAACGAAATATGCCTAAATAAATTTTCGAACTCAAGAACCCTAAATTATACCCCAATTTGATATTTCCAATGAAAATTCTTCAATTTTGCAATTAAACCATCCCAAACTATAATCATATGGTGATTGTATGCTTTGCCTCTAATTTAAGCAAGAAAATTTGAGCAAAAGTTGCTCAAATTCATCCCTAAAAGTCACGAAATTCTAGCGTGACTGTCAGACTTAAGGCGGCAATTGGGGCTGCTTGAGGTGGCCAAATTCGTCGTGGATTGGCTAGGGAGAGGCGCAAATGGGTTGCGAGTATTGGGATGAGGTTTCCATCAAGTGGGTTGCCGGAAATTGCAGCCGACAATTAATTGCGTGGCTGTATAACTGTGTGGATGTGCGTGGATCAGAACTCATGTGATTGATATATATATATATATATATATATATATATATATATATATATATATATATATATATATATATATATATATATATATATATATATATATGAGATCAATCAGATCAGTAGATAAACAAAGAAAAAGCCATCATAGAATGAGAAGCAGAATAGCGTACTAACATATGTTATAAACCTGGTGTGTTTGTGGACTGAGTAGAAGAATTGCATTTGTGATTCTTTATCTCTGTTCTGTTCGATAATTGAAGCACGCATCAAAGGTATATCGAACTGCTTAATATATGATTTGTATTATATGTATGCATCAGAACCTGTAATTAGGTGTTAGAAAATGTTCCTGAAATTTCGATAATCGTATCTAATAGTCCTACAAAAGCTACCTCCTCCAAGGTTGTAAGTACAGCTCGCGTAGGCTATTGCTTTCAACTTGTACTCTGTAGAAGAGTCAGGTCATATATATGGCATGTGTATTGCATTGTATGAATGGATCAAAGAATTGGTATGTCGCCAGGATTATCGGAGATATATGCTAAGTTAGGTACTCCCCCCACCTACTTTCAGATTTTCAACACTCATATCAATCGTACTGATGTTAATGGGAACTCGCATTGATGTGCTACAATGGCTACAAAATGCCACTTATCGCTATCTACTAAAATTACGCACTTAAACTAACTAGTTATCTTAGTTTAAGGGTTGACTACATTAAATCGATTGATGTAATATAGAGTATTACTTATCCATTTTGAATACACATACAATACGAGAAGGTAATTAATTTAGGCCAAATCCGATCTAAAATATGTCATATCATATCATACTTGATCAACTTTCTCGGAGTTTATATCTCATTTGAAAAACCATAAAGGGCAACTTGCAAACAAATGGGGCTATTTTTATATGTATAAAAAAATTAAACATGATTTTAATTAATTATTTATTTTTTTCTATCAAATACATAAAATAAGAAATCTCCAAGTAAAGCAAATTGTATAAATGTTGTACCAAAATCAGGATAGGTAATAAGGGATCCCACATTCCACACATTCTCGTCCACTAGTGAAATCTCTAAAGAAAAAAAAAACATGTCATGTTCACAAAAACATATATGCATTGCATGTGGGATCTATTTCCCATAAATGTGGATCTATCTTGCAATCCATGATTTTGTATTATCCATAATGTCCAACATCTACTTTAGACTTGAGTGGATAGGAAGCTACCTCGCTCATAAAAGCCTAGTTGTAACAAATTATATCATTGAAAGAATAAGATACTTTTAACTTATATCGTGCTATTGACATTTCAGATATATGTATTATTATATCAAATATATATTATTATATCAAATATAAAAATACAGAAAAAAAAACTCATATTAAATATAGACATTATGATCTCATATCAAATATAAAAATAAATTACGAAAATACTTTTTGATATATTTATATCATGTAGAAATCAGGAATTTCACATAGAATAATACTCATAAAGCATCTTGCATTGCATGAACAAGATAAATTCAAGCATATATGTTGCCAAGTATAAAGGAAATCCATTGAATGTGAAGCACTTCCTGACGAAAACTTTGATGCAATCCCAATTGGTAGGACAAAGTTTTGATATGACTTGTCTATTTCTATCCATTAAGCACATATTTTAGGGAGTTTGTACGTACTAATTGCCAGAGATTTTGATCATATTATATAATCTTGATTAACCACACTCTACTTCTTCACTCTCTCTCATTTTTTTTTTTTTTTTTTTTGGGCGGAAGCTAATCTAATGCACGACGTACTACTTTTCTCGTCGCCAATTAGTCTAGGATATGGAACTTTCCAATGTTTTGTTTGATCATCTTGCATTTCTTATATTATTCTTATCAACCTGTAGAAACCTTCCAAGAAGCATTAATGGAGGCTAGGGTTTGATAGAGAGAAAAAGGCAGCGTTATTTACAAGATCTATTATCGACTAACACTTTACTTTACAAACTCAATTTAACATATACGGAGTATAAGAATTCCGTAAAATTATACATGGTATTTAATTAATAATGACAAGTCTATAATAAAGAATTGGAGCAATGTTGACGCCTTGATGGTTATTTATTTCAGGAGAGATTTATTTTTCTCATTTTATGAGTTTTTCAACTTTGTTTTAAAGAATAAATAATAAGAATAAGAATAATGATACATGGAGGCTTTCCTAATTCACACCTAATATAAATTATATCAGGATATTGAAATTTCAAATATATATATATATATATATATATATATATATTACCATATTAGATATATAAATTATTATATCATATATAGAAATATAATATATATAAAAATATGGAAAATTAAACTCATATCAAATATAGACATTATGATATCAGATATAAAAATAAAATTACGAAAATATTTTTTGATATATTTATATCAAATATAAATTCAGAATTTTTGATATTAAATAAATAAAAAAAACTTTGTTGCATAGCCAAACAATACTCATTGACTGAATTCAATGAGTAAGATATAATATATAGTTGCATCCAGGTTGAAGAGGTTCAAAAGAAACGAGAATTAATTACGAATATGAGTCTAGTGGTGGATAGATATAGAAAGTGACTAATCTAAGACTAGAAAAACAACCAAAAAATTTTGAAAAATAAAGAATCCTTGATGTTCAAGAAAATGTACGTCTTTTATTTCTTTATGTTCAGAAAGCAGATTTTGAACAGTAAATATTTCTCAAATCTCTGTCAGAATCTTATGCTATGATGAACTTATGAAGGTGTGATGAAACTTCAAGGAAAGCTCAACAATTGATAAAGAGTGATCAATAAGGCATCCACGCTCGACAATTGCTTACCTCGCAACGCATACTAACTTCAGGAAGCTTGAGGAAGGCTCGCTCCGATCCTAGCTCTATCCTAGGACATGGGGACATGGGCACATCCGCACAAGCACGTTACGAGCATAAAACGACTACTTTCTCATCAAAATCTTACCAATACGTAGTAATAAAATACGGAGTATGTCCCTTGGTTCCATATGGTACCTTAGCTTGCATCATATCTACCTTCAAGCTAGCACTTTTTATGAACAGGGTTTGCTAGCTTTAATTATGTTGCAACATGTGGTCTTCAGAGTCCCTAGGATCAGATAAAATGACCGAGTATGAGCAAGTCTTAATTAGATCTCTTAAATTAGCTCGTGTCTTTAGCCCATCATTATCCATAAGTGTGCAATATTTCACTTATTTTTTCTCTCTTCAATACTTCTTTCGAAACATCACTTCCTCTTTCATTCATATCATTTTTTTACTTTCTTCCTCATTTCTATCTTCTTTCTTTCGTTTTTTGTCATATCAATGAGTATCCTCTTCAATACTCTATTTCCTCTTTCACATGATGATTTCCTCTTCTCCAACCCTATTCTTCTTTAAGAGAGAATTCTCTCTTCATTTTCAACATCAATGTTCATGCTCTTAAAGCTTACGCAGAGATTGATCTGCTGAATATACTTGTATCTTCTGTGAAAATAATGTAAAAGCACATTATCATCATTAATGCTTCCCATGAACTTCTTGATATGAGATATACCTGTACAACGATCATGAGCATTCAGTCAGGTCATTCACCTATAGTAAATGTTATGTAACGGCAGTAAAGCTTAGAAAAGTAGGGAGTACTAGCTACATACACTGCATGAAAAGACTAAGTAGCCTACCATAACAGTCGGTAAAACTTGGATCAAAAGTTTGGTAGTCGGTAAAATTCCTGTCAAGTCAGAAATGACCGAATGAGTGAATGGCTTGATCTTTGGTACCGTGAGGTGCCCATGGTTTTGCAACCAAACCATAGATTAAAGTTTGATTTTTTTTTTTTTAGGGGATGCACATTTTCATAATGAATGCGTGAAATGTTACAATTCAAAATCACTACAAACTACACAACTTTTTCACAAGCGAAGATATAAAATTTATCGAGACTTTCTTAATTCATACTTGATATAAATTATATCAAGATAATAATGAGATATTAGATATAAGTATTGTTATATCAGATATAGGTATTGTTATACCAGATATAACTATTGTTATATAAGATATAGACATTGTTATAAATATAGAAATACAGAAGATATAAAAATACAGAAAAACATATGTCAAGTATAGACATTATGATTTCAAGTATAAAAATGAAATTTTGAAAATACATTGATATATTTATATTAAATATAAATTAGTAATTTCTCAACATACACCATCCAACATACATAGATACCTCTGTATGGAAGAATTTATCATTAACAACTACCCTTCCATATGAAGAATAATAAATGTAATGAAGTTCAAAATCAAGGAAATGGACACAAGCGCAAAAAGAGAGACGTTCTATAAGCACAAAGGACCACAAACCAAAACCTAAAGAAATGGGTGGCTTGATGGTTCAAGTCTTTGAAAAATATAGGGTTATCTTAACCACCAAGATGGTTAAGTAGGTTAACGGGAAATGAGAATGCAACGGAACACACGCAATCCAAGCCATAAAAAGGTTTATGAAGTTCATTCTTACTTTATTTTCATCATTTTCTAACTCTAAATTTAGTAACTAATGATCTTAGCTACGATTATAATTGGACACTTAGTTCTAAAACATAGATAATTCTAAATTTTGCTCCCTAAATACCGTGAATGGGAAGCAAATGTAAAATATTTGAAAATTAAGACATTTAGCTGATGACTGGTTGAACAATGTTCCAACCTGTTGCGTTTCGAAATCTTTCATGCGTCTCACTGGAAAAATTGATGTCATCACTAATTATTGTGTGGAATTTTTCAAAACTAATATATTCAGAGTTTGAAATTGGAAAATAGCTAAATTTCATGATATATAATAAGAAACATGCAGTAATACTTTACTATTTGAGTTTATTACCTTTTTTGTTGAATTTTTAAACATGATGTTGCATTGACTTGGTAGTCAAGTTCCCATGTTTCAATAATTTTCAATAAAGAGGTCACATGTTGAGATTTGCGTCAACAATGTTTTTTTTCTTTTTAATTGAAAGGTTTACTCTAAAATAAGGCCACGGTTAAAGAAGAGTACCACGTAGCACATATTCTTTATGCAGAACTCTTTTTAATGTATTACTATAAATTTAGAAAAATTTACACATTTATCCTTATTGTAGTTTGCATCTATTTCAAAATCAAATGTTGTTAGAGTACACAATATTTAGCAAAAGAAAAAAGGATAATAATTTCACTGCTACATTTGTATCAATTTACAAATTTAAAAAGAGTAGTTCTTATTAATATATTTTCAAATTATATTTAGTCGATGGGAAAAAATAACTTTTTCAAGAGTAGCCCTTTGAATTTATAATTTTTTTTTAACCTTAATGACATATATTTTTTTACAGGATTTAAGCGATTTTTAATTCTTATTTGACTACGGTTAGACGTACGGTTAGACGTCTCCCGCTCAAACCTCCTCTACACTCATTTTCTCTCAAACCTTCCTTCCTTTACACTAATTGGAGGGAAATGCTTAACTATGATTTTTTTTTAAAAAACTTAAATCTTGTTAAAAAAAATAGTCATTAAGGTCACAAATTGTGATTTTAATTTTAAAAAAAAGTTTATTTTTCCCATTGACCAAATATAATAGGAAAAATGTACGAATTTACCAATGAGAATTATCAGGAAAATGTAGGAATTTACCAATGAGAATTATCAGGAAACAATGTACTAGAAAGATGAAGAAATATATTGTACAGTATTTTTGAAAAATAAAAGTAAGATTTGCGTCTCATCCATCTAAATATCTATCTTGAGCCATAACACAGAGAGGATAGAACTTAGAGGCCTTAACACATCCAAGCTTTTCAGTCTTTGATGTACAAATTACACACTTTTCTTCATGTATTATTCAATCATAAATTCTT
Source organism: Dysphania ambrosioides (assembly GCA_026401315.1). Lineage (NCBI taxonomy): Eukaryota > Viridiplantae > Streptophyta > Magnoliopsida > Caryophyllales > Amaranthaceae > Dysphania > Dysphania ambrosioides. The sequence goes on from CM048667.1 coordinate 25,700,677, forward strand.
TTCAGAAGTAAATAAATAAAACCCCAAATAAAAATATCAATAGCATGAAGCTTCAAAAATATGTCTAAACCTCTGCACTTTGGCAAAGATTAGGGCATGAACTAGAGTGGAAAGTACTAAACCTTAAAAGGAAGGAAACATGATCATAAACTAAGCAAAATTTAATCACACAATTAAGGAAAATTAAAGTTAATGACCTTGATTTAAAATCCTAATCACCAAAACATTAAAATAAAAAAATAAAAGCAAAAGAAATGGCTCATGCAAGTATGCAATGGTTGAAAAAGAGAGAGCAAGCTAAGACGAATTGACCCCTACCCGAGAAATCCCAATAATAACAAAGGTAAAATGTAATCTCACTTGTTCATTTGGGCTGTTCAACACTTGGGTATGGGCCCACCCACCACAGTGAAGGAGTGGTGGTCAAGGGCAATTAGTGGCCATTTTCTTGGTATTATGTGGCCCAGGAAGATGTGTTCACATCTATGCTCCACGCGTACATATTAAATCCAAGGTTTTCAAAAAAATAAAATAAATTTCGGGTTTTTATTACTTTCCTGCAGGCTCTCCATAAAGTTTTGAGCTTTACCAATGTGCCTATAAATAGAGAGCAAAACTAGGAGCAATACTTGCCAGAGTTGCGTACACTAAACAAGCCATTTCTTCCAACTATTAAGAGTTTGAAGAGTGAGAGAGCAAAAAAAAAAAAAAAAAAAAATGGAAAACTTCCCAATTGTTAATATGGAGAAGCTAAATGGTGATGAGAGGAATGTTACTATGGAAATAATCAAGGATGCTTGTGAGAATTGGGGATTTTTTGAGGTAATAATATGAACTCCAAGAAGAAGAAAAAAACAAAAACATTTTTAGTACATTACATTTAAAAAAGAAATATGTCTAACTTTTGTGTGTGTGTGTGTGTTTGCTTGCTTAAGGTGGTGAACCATCCTATATCAACTAAATTGTTGGACACTGTGGAAAGGGTGACAAAAGAACACTACAAGAAGTTCATGGAGCAAAAGTTCAAGGACATGGTGGCTCTCAAAGGCCTAGAAAATGCTCAGTCTGAGATTGATGACATAGATTGGGAGAGCACTTACTTCCTTCGCCATCGTCCCACCTCCAACATTGCAGAAATTCTTGATCTTGACGACGAGCATAGGTAATTTTGGAAAGTCTCTGTACATGATAGATAAAAAAAAGGTTAGGTGTAGGTTGTGTACATCTAAACTTCTCTAGCCTCGTGTGATACATAATTCTTGTTATTGTGGCTAGCTTTCAACTCATTTTCTTCCAGGCACTACTTATTTTTTTCTTAGGCTGATTGCAAAAATTGATATGTATTTTTTCAGGAAGGTGATGAAGGAATTTGCAGGAGAAATAGAGAAGCTAGCCGAGCAACTCTTGGATTTGCTCTGTGAGAACCTTGGACTGGAAAAAGGGTACCTGAAGAAGGCCTTTTATGGAACCAATGGACCTACCTTTGGCACTAAGGTTAGCAACTATCCACCATGTCCTAAACCAAACCTAATCAAAGGACTTAGGGCCCACACAGATGCTGGTGGCATCATCCTCCTCTTCCAAGATGACAAAGTCAGTGGGTTGCAGCTACTCAAAGATGGCCAATGGGTTGATGTCCCACCAATGAAGCACTCCATTGTCATCAACTTGGGTGACCAACTTGAGGTAAAATATCTTTATTCTACATAGTTGAACCATACACTATTAAAACTCAATTTGCTACACATATTGTACTTTATACTAGATATGACTATATGAGCACGGCTGCATGGGCATTGGGATTTCAAGGTAGCCAAGAACACGCAAACATTTTCATAAATGGCTGAGCCTAACGCCTAGATAAGTAATTTTGTCGAGTGTCTTATTCTATGAAATATTACCAACAAATAAATGTTTGGGGTAGACTAAACGTGTTCCTGTGTTGTTTGTGCTAACTCCGTGTTCACGAAATGTGCCATACAAACTAAACAGACCTTGCCAAAATAAAAAATAGTTGTAAAAAAATAACTTATGTCAAGTGAGTATGTTCATGAAATGTTGAATACAAAATCTCTCACATATTTATCTCGAGTTAAGCCATGTTGTAATGTCATATCAAAACTAAAACCCCACAAGTCACTAATATATCCTGCATACTTGGACAGAAAATTGTACATCAAAACTGTCTGACCTCAAAATTTTGAGTATAGGTCATAACTAATGGAAAGTACAAGAGTGTGGTGCACCGGGTGCTGGCTCAGACAGATGGGAACAGGATGTCCATAGCCTCATTCTACAACCCGGGTAGCGACGCAGTGATCTACCCAGCGCCCAAATTGGTGGAGAAACACGAGGAGGAAATCCCAGCCTACCCGAAATTTGTGTTTGAGGACTATATGAAACTCTATGCAGGGCTGAAGTTCCAGGAGAAAGAGCCTAGATTTGAGGCCATGAAGGCAATGGAAAGCACAGTGAATATGGGTCCTATAGCAACTGCTTAATTTGCTAATACTTAATCCATCCTCTGGTGTTTACCTAATAATTCACGGAGTATAAAAATATAGGGGGTATCTAAAGTGTCAAGTTAACTTGTTTTTAGAGTTCGTTGGAATGATGAGTTGTTATGAAAATTGTTAAGATTTTCTGTTTAGTATTATGAGATGAGATACTCATTTCTCAATGTGTATTGTGTTTGCTGTAAAAAGTGACCCATAAAAGACCTGTGTTTCAATGATAAATCAAAATTATTCGCCTATATCTTTTACCTTACCTTACTTAAGAAAGTGACATCTTAAATTTGCATTTGATTTTTCTATTGAGGTTGTACTACACTTATCTACAGGAATGAGCTGTAAGGCTTTGATTTTTTAAAGAAAAGGAAGAAGAAAGATACCCTTACCAATTCTGATGTGATATTTGAGAATATTTCTGGTATTCCAAAAATCATCATTTCCTCAGCAATGAGCTAACGGAATACTCCCAAGTTGCTACAGTTTACCTCATGAGTCATGACAGTACTACAAGAAAGAAAAATCAGCCAAGAAATTATTAATACTCCTTTCTTTCTCAAATGATTGTGCTAGTTTACATTTTAAATCAACAATGTTGAAATGTCATTCTCAGTTCAAACATTTAAATCTCCACCAATGTACTCTTTTGTGGATTTTCGGCTAAGGGTATAATCGAAGTTATTATATTACCTGAGGAATTCATAATTTACCCTACTAAATTAAGAAAGTGGCATATTATTTTGGGTTATATGAAGCAGATTCTTGTTAGAAATCCTGTGTTACTTGAACAAAGGTACAGTATACTAGGTCAGGTTAGGTGGCGTTGGCTAATTTTTCAAAGTGTACAAACAAGTGAACATGTTCAGCTCCCTAGTCCAAGTATAATTTCAGATTTTTAGGAACCAATAGCTGCAAAGTCAGAAAACTGACTTCTTTCCATTGAAAAATGTTACAGTACTTGCTACTAAATGTGTAGAGGTCTAGACAGGAAATAGCCGAAGCCAGGAGAAAAGATATTTAACTAAAACAATGATATGACAATTAGAGAGTGCAGATAGCTGGGAACCTACATAATTAAAGAGTACACACAAATATAGGCAAGATTTGAAAATTTGGAAAAATCAGAGCAGCAGTTTTCTACGGCATAATGGCAGTAGTTTTGCAATAATTCACATATGAAAATTAGTACCTACTCTCAGAACAATACCTGCACAGCAATAAACAAGCGCCAACACTGTCATTTGTAAAGCTAACCAAACCTACCGATCAGGCGGGATCCAGCCAATTTTCCGGGATTGTGGCAGACTGGTGGGCCCGGCCAAGCAATTGTTGATCATTCTAGCAGGCTTGCTCGGCCTTATACCCTCAAGGGAAATAAGCCAGTTCCTTTTGGTCGTGGCCAGCCCATGATCAGCTCTAGTCATAGAGCTGGAAACTGCAATGGCATATCAAAGGGCGTAGCCAGTTAAAACCGGAGCTTGTACATAAACCAAAATCTAGACAATGTCTAATCAACATCAAAGTTAGATATAATGGGGCAGAACGGCTCCCCCTAAGTCGTACATACAACAAAAACTGAATAATTGTTTCAGTTTTGAAGTGAGTCTTAAGAGTCCAAATAATTAACTTGTGTCAGAAAATCCTTGTGAATTTTGATGCACGCGTAATCCATCTCCTACAAAAGATGCAATTCAGACATCATTTTCCTGATATCTCTTAAATGGCTCCCATGGTTTCGTCATGGCCAGGGGTTGAAAGAATTCACAGCCTTATTTTTACAATAACAGATAAACAATCTTGTCAATACTAATCAAAGAAAACATTGGTGCACTTATAAACCAAATCAATGATCATTCAACCACCAATTCTTATTAGTCATGGAAAGTTTAGGGGGGAGCCTTGCTCCTGCAATACCAGAGGACCCTATCTTATTCAGACAGATCAAAACTACTGTTTGGTCCACCTCAAAAAAATATCGGCAATAATCACATTCAACCACCAATTCCCATCAATGGCATTAAATATAGATCGTGAGAATGCCCCAGAAAATAGATAGATATGACGATGGGACAACATCCCACATATCTTCTCCTAGCAATTACCTGTGATCAACTTGTAGAGCATATAATCATCAGAATCCACTATAAATATTAACTTTTGTAAGACGATAAACAATCATTCATCACTCAATCATCAATAAATATATGCTCTTGGTGGCTATAAACCAGTACATATACTTTACGATTACAAAATGCAATAAACATATGCTATTTTATATGTGCTAGGATTTGAAAAATACAGTTCAGAAAAAATACTCATATAACACAACAATATAAGCAAAGCAGACAATGCAAATCTGAAAGTATGCTGTTTCCCAGCACGTTTTTGTTTATCAGATTATTTCAAAGATCTGAAATAAGGGACAGAAGAGTTTCAGCAATCAATTTGAAGCTTATCGGTTCCATAATGAGATGTGTCTGACCATTGTTCATGTTTAGAGAAGGTGGATTTTTCTTGAAAGATGGGACTTTGATGCATGATATAAATCTAGCAGATAGTATCTCAGGGCTCGAATTCTCAAGACCTGCCTGAACTAACACGGCATATAAATGAAAGAAGAAAATGGAAGAATATGAATTGCAAGGAAAAGAAATATGACATGAAAAGATGTTGAACATATGTTCAAAAAAATTCGTAGGTAGTTTATAAAAATTAGGTTGCTAGTACCTTTAATTTTCCTCGACATTCTAAGACGGGTTAAAAGTGTATGGACTCAAGATACTTCAATTTTGGACCACGCATGAATTTTTTTCTTTCATAATGAGTCAGAGTAACACAGCCTATAATTGACAAAAGGAGTAAGAGAATCTAAGAATCAGTAAAGCCATAAAAAAAATCATTGAATTGGATACTCTAACCCATCTGATTAGCCATGTCTTTTTGTGTCTCCTATGCAAGTAAAATATTGGAATAAAGTACAAGACATTAAGAAACAATTCTATCTTAATTACCTTTCAAACTAGCATTGGTATCCTAGGTGGTCCAATACCTAATTATCCCCTAAAAAAACAAAAATCCTCCAAAAATGCACTGAGGTAGTATATAACTGACACGATGGATGGGATAGGAGAAGTGGAATTCAACCCTAATATTTACAGCTCCAAATCCTCTGTTTGCCTTTAGACTATCAAGATAACATAATGAGATGAAGAATACAAACTTCTTGATAAAGTTATAGTAGTCAAAGAGATTTAGAAACCATGGTAACAGATACAATATTGATTGTAGCAGTGACATGAATATAAATAACTAATTACTATAAAATTGCAACTATTCCATGGAATACTTTGTTCCCCTGATTATTTGTGATACCAACTGAACCAATGAGCAATACTAACCAAGTATCAAGCAACCAGATTGAAGACTCCACCTTGATGTTATTATGTTTTATATGCTTTAACATGTTAAATATAGATGATGGAAGTCAAAGAAGATTCTATGCTATGAATGCATGAAACAAATAGGAATAATCGGTTATTATGTTATTACTTATTGCTTGTTGCTTGGATTACATTGTTTATGTTTACAGATTAACTCACAAGTCTCAAGTTGCTGAAATCATTCCTAAAAATAAGGAAGTTGTTATGTGTTGGATTCTTGAAGAAATTTGGTTTAAATTCAAATGTTTAGAAGAAGAGTTCAAAATTTCAAGCCTTCCTATTTTCATGGGGTTGATCAAACATATAAGAGTCAATCGTCATCATATGTTGTTGGACGTGCAAAACAAGTAGAAGACTCATTCAAATAAACAAGAGCATCTCAACAACAGTTCAAATCTGTAACGGCTAAAGTATCGGTCAAGACCTTTGAAACAAACCTCAGATAATTATGGAACAAATATTGAAGCAGTCAGACAAAGGCCTAATACCCGATTCAAGAGCAACGGCATTTTTGAAGAAGTTGAAGACTATCCATTGCAAGAGTAGCTCTATAAATAGAGTGAGCTGAAGCTTGAAGAAAAACAAGCCTTCAACGTGAGATACACAATTCAAGCTACAGCAAACTTAAACACATATTCTCTCTAGCACTTTCTACTTCATTGTAATTTAGATTGAGAGAAAAGTAAAGAAAAGTCTCTTGAGTGTGAAAAAGAAAATATCAAAAGAAGAAGAGAGATATACTATAATACTCAAAGATTCAGAAAAAGAAAGTAGATTTTTATTTTTAGGAATTGAGATGCTAGAGTATAGCTAGGGAAAGCTACGGTATAGAAGATTAAGTGAAAATCTTCGAAGGTGGCTTTAGGTCTCTAAAGGAGGAAATAAAAGCCGTTAAATCCTAAGGGTAGGAAACCCTAGGCGGAGACGTAGGCACATTGCCGAACGTCATAACAAATAATCGTCCCCTTTATTTTTGCATTTACTTATTCGTTTTGCTTTATCTTATTCGTATTTGTTTCAGGTCAATATCCTGAAAATCATTTCAAAGCCCTTGAAACTTATCATATCATATTTCTGCATCTAAAAGCTGTTTCAAAGCCTTTGAAAGCCTAAATTCGAAAAACGACCATACCCTATTCACCCCTCCTCTAGAGTATATTGATCCTAACTATCTCCTATTGATTCTTCACAGATAACAGAAGTAATAATGCAATTAAGAAACATGACAAAGCTCAGTTGGGTAAAGGAAACTACGGAGCTCAATGTTATCCAAGAGCTAAGATACCAAGCCACTTTTGGAAAGTTTATCCTCTCTTAACTTTATACTCTAAGAATTACGGAATAGAAGATTTGGAACCCACAATACCACCCACACTCTTTTCTCTCAACTTATCCTCCTTCCATAATGCTTATGCCTTCGAAACTATCTCAAAGACAGAGTAATCAACATGATCAACTTCTGCTGCTAAACTATCATATTTAGCAAGGCAAGCACCAAGTGAAGATAAGCTAATTGCAATCACTTCATAAAACCACATAATTAAAATATACCTTATCTCCAAAAGATTGGGTTGTTGAACTTTAAATTGCCTTTATAAATGATACTGAAGCACAAACTTTGAGGAGTTAGCAGCCACCTAAGCTTCCATAGATTTGGTAGAGTAAAGCAAATAAAGGCCACAGGGCAACAAACCATACTACGAGTATAGGTTTAAGATCATTCCATTTTCCTTCAGCACTGTAGAAGTGTGCATTTCAGAAGAGCCTCCAATATTCTACAAATTTGAAGCAGAAGAGCTTCAAGTCAATATGTCTACTCTCCATGATGACCATCACATAAGCAAGAAAAGAAGCACATTAGCAGGAGTCAACATTCTGAATTCAAATGAGAGCAGGGATAAGTATATCTTACAAAATGTACTGGACATAGATGAACAGTTACAGCGATGAGATTTTAAAAGATATCTTGGTCTAATTATTTAACTGGCAACTGCAATGAAAAACGTCCATCTGCCAGGAGTGTTTGATTAGTGTAATAGTGGATGTCAAGCTTGGCACCTGCCATCACAAAACTCAGTACAGTTATCCAAACATGTTGCAATATTAAGTCATTGACATGATTGTCCTGCAAATGCTGCAATGAGTCTTTAAGAATCTTCATATTAAAAGTTGATAGCTTTCTCCTGTCAAGTAAATCCTACATGGCCTCTTGAGAGAGAAATCATAACAAAGGCACGAGGAGATTATGAGAGGCAGTCAAATAGGATTGCAATTTGTTGAGAATCAAAAAGTGCGACAATAACACCCCACTTGGACCATGCCTTCAAAACAAGTCACTGATGAAAACAAAGTAAGCACTGATGGCATGAGAAACATTACTGATATAAATCCAAATGGCATTACAAATATGAAAATTTGACACTCAAAAATTTAATATTGATTTTTTGAAAGCCCAATACCCAATAACATTATATAAACCTATTGATCAAAGTTCCTAAATTATGAAGGAAACAAAAATGCTACATTTGTGTAACATAAGCAAGCACATCCTCATCAACATCCATATAGTATTGCTACCAGAGCACCAAGGCTGGATTATGCATTCTCTAACTTGCTTCATAGGACACCAAGTGATGGTACCATGCTTGTTAAAAGTCTGACGTGCCTGAAAACTGGAAAGATCCTTATTTTATCAGCTTAAATTACGTTGCTTTAACTTGTACACCCGCTTCAGCAGACCCAATTGCATCAGCATTTTTCCTCTCCTCTCTAACCACTAGATTTCCATTGGAGCAATGATTGCTAGTTACTGACGAAATGTCAGTTTCTGAAGCTCCTGCTAACTTAAAACGTTCTACAGCAGCATCCAGATTCTTTTTCCAATCAGCAATTTCCAATTTAAATTCAATTTGAGAGCGCTCAAATAGCATATTACCCCAGAAGAGATGAATTTGTGATCTCATTACAACAGCTTGCTCAGCCAATTCCTCAGGAGTAGGCTCACTGGGGATCTTACCAGAGGATTCACCATCACTTCCTGGTTTCTTTCTTCTCTTTAGCAACTCATCCACCTTACTTGAATTTGGATCATTCAGTTCATTGGCTCTCTGCTCCTCTAACTTTTCCCACATTTCAGTAGCCGCTTTCATCTTCTCCTCTGCACTGTCAAAGAGGTTGAATGTCTCTAATGAATCCCAGTTTGAAAGATCCTCTTTCTTTGCCAGAGCATAAGACCAGTGAAGCTTTGCCATCTCAAACTGCTGCTGTCCCATTGCAAGTAGCCCTTCATAGAAGTCTGGCTTGATTGCAAGCGCCTCCTCATACTTCTCCTTGGCTAGAGAATACCTTTCCTTAACCCAGTGGTATGCCTTCTGCAGCTGAGCAGCTTTAACCTCCTCAGAAGCATTCTCATCCACCGGCATCTTTTTCCTTGCAGCACACATATGAACATTTCCCCAGTTAAAGAAAGCCAATGCAGCAACCTCCTGAAACTTCAGAGCAGCCTTGTCAAAGAGAAGTTGTGCCTCTTCACTAGTGACCGTTTCTTCAAGGGCCTCGGAACACAGCTCCATCCCAATCTCATGAAGATCAACATGAGCATCAGGGTCAATGCCAACATTGTTTCTGAAGAGCTGAGCAAATTCAAACAACCAATCATCCATCTCCACCTCCTTGCACTCTGCTTCTTCGGATACATCTGGTTTCTCTTTATTTATTTCTGACAATGCCTTGTCATCTGCCTTATCTGCCTCAGCCTCAATAGAATCCACTCCAAAATCTCCAAGCAAAGGAGAGTTACTCGCATTCTCATTAATGTCCTTGCCCACTATAGGCTTCTCCTCCTCCTCTTCCTCTTCAATCAGTGGTGGTTCTTGTTCAGGGTTCACCTCAACAATATGCAACCTCAACATTCCAATGGAATCTATCTTATCACTTTCTGGATCATTAGGCACAAGGTTGTCCACAAATGCTTCTGCCAACTTTAACTCACTGGTACACGTTATTGTCACCAAATCACCATCAGTATCTTTGTACTTAATCAAAACAGACTTTGATGAAGGAAATCGTTTCCCCACTATCTCCCTTAGAACTCTGAAGCAGCAATTTACCGGCATTTGGGCTAGTCTTATGTCATGATCATACACAAGCTTCAATGGCCTCCATTGAATGGCAGCCACTTGAGATAGCCTAGGAGCAGCCAAAGAAATTGATGATACAGATGCTTGCTCCTTTAGGTTATCCTTCAATGACTTATCATTGGGCTTAAAAGAACCAGTTGCAGGTTTCAAAACAACTTTGGGCATTTGTATTTTAACATCAGGACCATTTTCTGCGGCTACAACTTTATCAATCTTGTTACTAGATGAACCATTGATGTTCCCAACAGCACCTCCACCTTTCTTAGGTGGAGGCCTAGCAGGCAAACATGGGCCGAGGCCTGCAATAGGCGCACCTCTAACAGCAGAAGCCCCAAGAGCAGCAGGTGAAGGACGGCTCTGCAAATCCTGCTGAGCCTCCTGACGAGGCCCAAGAGCCGTCCTAAGCCTGCGGGCTATCTCTAAAGCATCCCCATGATTAGGATCAGAACCTAACAGAATTTGCACATCAGCCATAGCCATGTCATACTTCCCTGTAGCCTCATAAGCCCGAGCCCTTCGCAGAAGAGCCCGAACAAACAGAGGCTGAACCTGAAGGGCCAAAGTGCACTCGGAAATAACACTATCATAATCAATAGGTCTCATTTGCATCAAACAAGCAGCCCTGTTGCTGTGAAGCACAGCCCTATCAGGGATGGTTTTGGGGATGAGCTTAATAGCATTATCATACTGCTCAAGCGCACCCACAAAGTCCTTCGCCTGAAATCGCTTATTCCCTTCCTCTTTAAGCTCATGTGCTCTTTTCAGAAACACAGCTGAATCCAAATCAATGTTACCATTATTAGCATGGTTTGCATTATTATGAGCATCACCACCTGAACCTTGGTTTCCTCCTCCCCCCTTCTTTCTCCTCCCACCTGACTTCCCCATACAATTTCAACCTCCCTCTTCAAATTACAACAAAATTATCCCAACAAAATTATGACAAAATTACAATAAAGATGCAAACTTTGCAATAAAATCAGCAATTGGGCATTCTAGAAAGACAGAATCAGATACAAAAAAGATGGAAAGAAGAGAGAAGCAAAGATAACCCACTTACAAATGGTCAAAGTTCAGAGCTTTGGTGATAAATATGGGTGTTATCTGATAGCAGGATTCAGCTTTGATATTGCTCAGAAAAAATGGTGGATGTAATTATGGAAATGAGAAAGACCCCAGGCCTAGACGAATGTTCTAGAGAGGGGAAGGTTGAATTATGGGGTTTATGGAAAGGTTTTCAAAAGAGAAGAGGAGAGTGAAACCCTAAGCGGGTTAAGTTTGGGTTCAGAGCTCAATATCTTCCATTTGCTCATCCCAAACCCAAACGTGTTCATTTTCTTTTCTACTATTCCTTTGTTGATTAATTTATTAATTGTTGTTGAGAGTTATTCTCCTTAAAATATGCTCAAAAGTCAAAATATACTATTATCAAGAATTATTTTTTTTACTAGAAAATGTGTTCATTATAATTCATGGATTTCTCAGATTTTTTTATGAAGTTATTAGGTTATGAAGTATTTATTTTCTATTCTCACACATTATTATATATTGTTCAACTCATATTTATTCAATAATTTTCTATTTAAGCCTATTGCTTTTCTATTGTATACCTTAACTTTATCATTTTCACTAACTTGCAAATCTTTCCATTGTTTTTTTGTTGCTAGACTAAACATGGAGACCAATTAATAATGGAAGGAGTATGTCATAGAAAGTTTAAAATTTGAAACATAGTATTTCTTAAATGAGCGGAAGAGAACAAAATATATCCATATGCCTTAAAAAAGAGAGAGAGAGAGACATTAATTTGGAGAGAGAGAGACATTAATTTGGAGAGAGAGATTTAAATCTATGGTTTTAAAATTTCAACTTGATTAATGCTTAACAACTCATATAAAATAATAAAGTAGTCGAAATGAGATTTAAAACTAATTCATTAAGAGTATTCTCAATGGTGAAGAAAATTTTTTTCACATAAATCATTCTATATCTCTTAAGTTTGAAGATCCAACAACCTATTGAGTTAAGTTCTTTTCTCTCTTCATGGAAACCCACCCTCACCAGAAGAAAAAGACCAGCTAAATTGATCGAAGAAGAAAACAAAGCGTAAAATAAAATCATCTCATTTTTGGAGATAAAGTTGATGAAGAGATGGGGGGAATGGAAGTCATATTGGCTATTATTAAGAATAGATTTATTTATGTAAAACCACATTCTTTTATGTCTTTCAGAGATATGGTGTGCAACGGGAATATTTTTGGCGATAATTATGTGGCAGAAATGCAACGGGAGGAGGATGATTACAACTTCACATTAGATGAAGACACAACACCAGAAGAAATTATTAAAGATGAAAAATGTCCGGCAATTCTGATGACTAAAGAAGAGAAGAGAAGAATGAGGCAACCCTGGAAAAAATTCATTGATCATTAAGATGTATGATGGAAAAGTGGGTTATATGGCACTCATGAGAAAGCTAAAGAAGAAATGGGAGTTGTGAGAGATCTATCATTAACAGATATTGGATGTGATTATTTCATTACTCAATTCACTAATAAGGCTGATTATGAACACGTTTTGATACATGGTCCATAGATGATTGATGATAGATATTTAACAATTAGAAAATGGACGCCCAATTTCATTCCAAATGATGAGAGAATTAAGGTGTTTACTGGTTGGGTGTGTATCCCTAATCTTTCAGTGGAGTATTTTGATTCAAACTTCCTCCATGAGATTAGGGAAAAAATTGGGAAATTACTGAGAATTGATAGAAATACCGAGCAAGCAACTAGAGGGCAATTTACCCGTCTAAGCATTGAAATTGATCTGTCCAAACCTTTTTTGTCTAAGTTCTGGTCAAAGGGCCATATATGGCGCATCTAGTATGAGGGACTCAAGATGATCTATTTCAACTGTGGAAAAATTAGTCACAATTATGAAGGTTGTAAGTTCAAGGAGGTGTCTCAGGCTAGAGAAACTAAACATGTTAATCTCACTGGTGAAAATACACATGTTGATATCCCCACCACTAATATCAAGGATGTTAGTGACTATAGGGATTGGATGATGGTCAAAAAACCAAGAAGAAGGAGATAGCTCAAATCTGAAATAGTCATAAAAAAATCCTAGTAAATCGAGGGAGAAGCCAATAGTTACGCTGTAAACTAGGAATGTTATTGAAGATAGTCAAGGTAACATTAAGGAATATACAGAGGTCATAGGAGTCAAAGGATATGGTTAAAGATTTGATATCCTTAAGGAAAAAAATCTGGAAAATAATAGGGAATTTCCCCACAAGATAAAAGTAAATTCTTCTCCTTCTGATATTTTGAAGGAAAGTGAAGATATATAAGGAGATTTTATGCTAGAGGAAATCAATCTAGGGGATTACTCACAGGAAGCCCATAGAGTAAGTTCGTCAAAATTAGGAAGAAAAAATAATTATCCCATGAAAAAAAAAGTTTAAAACCAGTGGCGAAAGTTTACAAAGATAAATCCAAGGGTCCCGAGAAGCCAACTACAAGAGTCCTAAAGGAAAGCAACTCGACATTGAGTCAACTTGCCAAACAATCTAAAGTGATCTCCTATAAAACTGGGAAAGAGAACGTGGTGCCAATCACCAAAGCTCAAATTAACCCATCGAACTTCCCACCAATAGACTTTTAAGATCAAGAGTTAGCAAAGGATGGCATCCCGAGTCCAACCCCAAATGATCTCAGTACCAGAAGTATCGAACCTGAAAGTTCCAATAGACAAGACATTATTCATAGTGAGGCCAATGGTTGGACCTTACATGATAAATGCGACCCCTAGACCCACATCATAAAGTTCAAAATGGAAATAGTCCGCTGGTAATAGAAATAGTGGAGCCAAAACCAAAGCAAACGGAGTTGGTAATGGAAATAGTCCTACCCAATTAGGTAGCAAGGCTAATTAGACTGTTAAGCCAAGCTTATATGTCTACATTACAGAGTATCCCCATTGAACTGGAAGATACAATGTCAAATCTCATGCATGAGGACTAAGCCATATCCTGCATGGTCTGGAATGTCCAAGATTCAGGTAGCAATGCTTTTTTAGCAACTCTGAAAGAAGTAATTAGAAGAAACAAGCCTAAGGTTTTGGCCTTGGTTGAAACACACATGGAGGTTGAGCAGGCGCAACGCATAGCAAAGAGCATAGGGTTTGATGCCCACTCTCGAGTTGATGCACAAGGATTTCAGGGGGGGGAGCATTTGGATCTATTGGAAGAGGGAAATAGTCACTTTAAATATTGTTATCGAACATGATCAGCATATCACTATGGAAGTCACAAGGATAGGTGATGAACCTTGATTTTCACGGCAATTTATGCAAGCCCGGACCCTTCAAGGAGAAGAGAACTATGGTTAGAGATAAAGACCTTTGCTTTGAATAACAACAAACCATGGCTTCTAGCGGGGGATTTCAATGAAACTAGATACGAGTGGGAGATAAGCTCTTCTAACAATGGGACTCGTAGAAGAGTAGCACACTTCAATGATTGGATTGATTATATGAGATTGCTGGTGGTTTCTTTCTCGGGAGCTAATCACACTTGGTCAAAAGGAAATCGAAAAGTAATTGGAAAAGTGCTCGGTTAAACAGGGTATTAGGTAATGATTCTTGGGCTTCAAGGTTTTCTAGATCGAGCAGAATTAAGACATTTACTAACTATTGGTTCAAATCATTGTCCTATTATCATATCTCCAAATGGTTTCATCCCTCTAAGTGAAGTAACAAACCGTTCCACTTTTAGGCAGTATGGATGTCGCATGAAATTTTTGAGGATTTAGTACATGAACATTGGAATAATGAGGAGTCTTTAGTTAGTTCAAAATTTTTCCAATTATTTGAAAAACTAGAACAAGGAGGTTTTCAGAAACATATTTGAAGCCAAGAGAAAACTCATAGCAAGAATAGGTGGTATTTAAAGGAAGCTTGTTGTGGGATTCCACAAGGGTTCGACAAATCTTAAGGCATAACTTAAAAGAGAGATGGAAGTAATTTTGGATAGAGAGAAAATGTTGTGGTACCAAAAATCACGAGTAGAATGGATTCATGATGGTGAGATAAACACCTTTTTCTTTCACCTAAGCACTATCATGAGGCACTGGCACAACACTATCACATCCATTAAGGATGCATATGGTAGATGGATTCAGAATAAAAGAGATGTACAAATCCACTTGACTGAGTATTTCTCAAATTTGTTCAAAGATGATGGGGAAGTCAGTGGTTTTAATATACCATCAGATGTTTTCTAAGAGCTATCAAGAGAACATTAGAGTATGCTCACCAAAGATTACAGTACCATTAAGATAGATGAGGCTTTAAATCAAATGCACTCGCTAAAGGCGCCAGGCCCATATGGTTTCTATGCATTATTTTACCAGAAAAATTGAGAGTTGGTAAAGTCTAATATAAGACAGTCTTGGATGCCCTCAATGGAAAAGGGATCCCCTCTAAGATTAATGACACTCATATAGTTCTAATCCCTAAGGTGGACCGACCAAAACTGGCATTTCAATTCAGACCTATTGGGTTATGTAATATTTCCTACAAAATCATCTCTAAGGTGATATTGAATAGGATCAGACCTATATTTATCTGTGCTGATTTCCAGCACTCAAGTGAGTTTTGTTCCAGGTAGGCAGATTTCCGATAACATTGTGATAATACAAGAGGTCTTGCATACAATGAGGAAGAAACAGGGGAAGAAAGGGTATATGGCAATCAAGATTAATGTTAAGAAAGACTACGATTGCATATATTGGTCATTTATTAATGACACTTTGAGACAAATGATACTCCTAATACTCTTCATTAATGTTATCATGGAGTGCGTTACATCGTCTTCTCTTCAAATCCTTTGGAATGGGGAAAAGACCAATAAGTTCCAACCTTCGAAAGAGATTAGACAAGGAGATCCTCTGTCTCCTTACATCTTTTTCATGTGCATGAAAAGACTCTTCCAAACAATAGAGGAAGCCAGTTTTGGAAAAGATGGAGACCAATAAAAGCAAGTAGAGGAGGACCTATGCTATCCAACCTTTTGTTTGTAGACGATATCTTATTGTTTGCTTAAGTTGACATTGAACAAGCTCAAGTAATTCGTGATTGTCTCAATCATTTTTATGAGGTCTCGGAACAGAAGGTGAGTCTGCCTAAATCTAGAGTATTTGTTTCTTGTAATGTTGATAGCGGAGCATGGATGGAGATTAGTACAACAATAAAAATGGAGAGCACAGAAGACATGGGAAGTATCTTGGGATGTCAACTCTAACAAGTAGAGTAACCCAAAGCACCTTTAGTTATCTATGTAAAAAGATAGATTGGAAACAAGCCGGATGGAAGACTAAATACTTGTCTTTGGTAGGAAGAATCACCCTAGCTAAAATAAATCTAAATATGTTGCCAAATTATGCCATGCAAATAGCTAGGCTACCTCGCTCTATTTGTGATGAGTTGGATAGAAAGACTAGAGGTTTTATTTGGGGGAGCAGTAGTATGAGAAGGAGAATTCATCTACTCTCTTGAGAGACTTTGCAAAAGCCAAAAGATCATGGTGGATTGGGTATCTATTCAGCCAAACACGCTAACTTTGCTTTTCTGGCAAAATTGGGATGGAGGGTATTAACTAAGCCTAATCCTCTTTGGTCTAGATTGCAAGGGGCGATATAATGTGGATATGTTTGAACGTAAGGTTAGAGCA
The DNA here is from genome assembly GCA_026401315.1 of Dysphania ambrosioides. Taxonomy (NCBI): domain Eukaryota; kingdom Viridiplantae; phylum Streptophyta; class Magnoliopsida; order Caryophyllales; family Amaranthaceae; genus Dysphania; species Dysphania ambrosioides. The sequence goes on from CM048667.1 coordinate 25,717,502, forward strand.
TCCAACGTTAGGCAGGGAATCATGGAAACATCCAGTTGATTAACAAGGGGGCGAGAGTTGCAGTAGGAAATGGAGCCAAGACTTTAATCTGGGATCATAGTTGGGTGACACACAGACCTCTCATAAAGTTAGCTTTTGGTGATATTCTACATAGTATTGAAGGAGCCACGATCCAAGAAATGTGGTCCAGCGGCGAGGGATGGAATTGACCTTCTTTTGCTCATTTACTCCCACAAAACACCCTCAAAGAAATTTAGGCACATGAAGTTAAAGAAGATGCCTCTTTGGGGGATTTGCTCTACTGGAAATAGGGATCGAAAGGGAAGTACACAATTAGATTAGCAATTTGTATCATGATAAATGAAGATAGTACGCTGGCAAATGAAATTTGGAAGATGATTTGGGGAGCTCCTGTCCAATTTAGGATTAAGGGATTCCTTTGGTTAGTTTGTCATGATCGCCTTCTTCACAATTACAATCTCCTCAAGCAAAAGTTGACAGATTCTAGTCTTTGTCCTGTGTGTAAGATAGAGGATGAGACAACGATGCATGCGCTAAGGGCCTGTGAGAAAGCAATGAAGGTTTGGATATCTTTAGATGGATGCTCAGATAATCAGAATTTCTTTCAAGAAAACTATAGGGGCGGTTGGAGAAAATCTAGACGAGTTAAATCAATCTATGGAAGGAAACTGGCCCACCCTTTTCTCCATGACAATTTACTGACTATGGAGATGGAGCAATTGTTTGGTGTTCAATAAGAGTTTTGAAATACTAGTGAATATTGCTAGATTTCTTCTTGTACAGACAAGCGAAACCAGTAGAGCTCTATTGAAGGATAGTTCTCATTCGAAGAAGAGAGATAAGAAGAAAAGCTTAATAAATGTCCATTAGAAATCACCACCTGATGGATGGTTTGTGTTGAATTTAGATGGATATGGGAAAGGGAATCCAGGGGTAGCTGGAGGAGGTGCTATAATAAGGGATGATGAAGGACACATGATACCAGCCCTCATAACAAATTTTCGCATTACCATTGCTTTTAGGGCAGAACTCATGGCTTTTAAGCAAAGGATTAACTTTAGCTAAAGATATTTTCATTAAAAAGCTAGTAGTCCAATTGGATAATTAAGCTTGCGTTCAGTTAATGATGGGGGAAAGAACATGATCATGGAGAGTATGCTCATTTAGTCCATCTATGTCGTGACATATTGAATTCAGGTGACTGGGACAAACAAATTTTCCATGTATTTCGTGAAGGAAATCGAGCGACGGACTGACTTGCAAATCAAGGAGCCTCCCAACAAGAAAGAATCTCAATCTTCAACATAGCTCCCATACAACTAAGATCAATTTTGGAGGAAGACATTAGAGGGTGGCACTTCCTAGACTTATCTCCATTTAGTTAGTTTGTTTAGCTTCTTCTTTGAAGTCCTTTCCTCTTTAGGATTAAAAAAAATCACTCTATATTTTCCCTATCATCCACATCATTATTTTTGTCTGAAAAAATTTCATCCTATCAAAGAGTAAATTACACCGTTTCTTTTTGTCTGTCTTATATATAATATTTTATTTGAGTAGTAAGAAACTTAAATATGATTTTTTTATTGATATATATAAGTTAAAATACATTCATGTGAGATCTTATTGGATTTATTTTAATGTATATTTTTTAATATGTAAATTATATTTTTTATAATACGTATTTAAATATACTATAGATATAATATGTGTATTGAAAACTGTGTAAAAAACAAATGTGACAAATAAAAATGAATAGATGAAGTACAATTTTCTCATCTATCTCTCTTAATTTTGCAATAAAATTTTAATACTATAAAACAAAATGAACTGAATATCATTCTATAGATAATAAAAATTTATTATCAATGGGTATATATTTTTTTTTATAATATCTCCAAATAACAAGAGCAAGGGTAAAAGGAAAATAAAAAGAAACGACGAGGGCATAGTAGTAAAAAAAATGCAACACAATCTAGGGTTACAATACGAAGGGCCATCTGACTAACAGCGCACTCCTATAAAAGCTGCCACAGAACTTCACTGCACTCCGCACAAAACAGGTCGACAGGAGCCGCTGCCTTCTCATTAGCTCTACTCTTTCTCTCTCTTTTAACTGTTTCGTCTTTCTTAGTTTTCATAATTTAAGCCTCAGTTCGTATAATAAGAGGGAAGATATATTTGCGATTATCTTCCATGAATCGAACAAGATGGCTAAAGTGAAGGCGAGCTATCGTTTCAGTCGTCATCTTGTACATTTTTCTTTCAATTGACGATTCGATTGTTGACTCGCCTATATGTTTTTGATTTCATTTTACTAGAAACTTCTGAAATTTGATTAAGTGGAGAGCCAAATGATGGTATGTTAATGCAGAAATTTGACACGAATGGAAAACTTGAATCTTTTCCTTGTGGATCATTTTATTTTGCTGATGCTCTCCTATTCACCTTTTGCCTTTTGAAATGTCCGTTGTTGAGGTTTACACTCGAAGTTGCTCCCTACTACTTCCTCCTATGTCTTAAGATAGTTTCATTTCTATTTAAATCTTGATCATACATTTTCTCATAATTATTTGTTAATATTTTCGTGATTTTTTAAAATTATTTAAAGTCGTATTGAAAACCTTAAAGAGTTAAGTGGGGATTTGAATATAAATAGGATGATATTTATCTGCCATCTCTTTTAAAATTTGCGTTGGAGTGTTTTTTAAGCTCGATATGTCGAACATCTCCACAAACCTCTGGTCTTGTATCTTAGATTTTACGCCAGAAAATCTCTGGTACTCGTCAGCTCTGAGGACAGGCATCACTTCTGCAGCTTCCTTAAGCATCCCTCAAGACACCCTGTTCGGTGCTGAATACACAACATAGATGTGCATATAACTAACTGCCCCAAAGCAAAATTGAGGAATCAGGGTTGATTAGTATACCTTTCCATGCTTGCCGTGTAAAAGAACGGGGTGGTTTCATGTATCTGTGACACCTAAGTAAGAAGAAAGGTGTAAGATTTCAGACTGAAACTGTAATCTGCTTATGATTATCAATCACTTAACATGCCCAGCATATCCAGAACATTCTCAGAGCTTCACTTGACCAAAGGTTCTTGAATAAAGTACACAAGATGTAAGAACGCAAAGGGTGAAGAAGATGTTATACACTGATGCGTTGCATATTTTGAGTGCAAAGCTTGATACTCTAGAAAGTTAGCTTATCCATTTTTTATCAGTTGATAAGCATTTTGCTCTTAAATCAATTAGTAGTAGCACCAAAATGGATGGATTTGCTTGTAAAAGAACCAACAAAGTCCTCAAATCTGCATTAATACAATTGTCAGAGAAAATAAAGAAGTAAGAGAGAGCAAACAGAAATAAGATATGTCATGGCGCAACTGCGCAAGTATGATATGACAAGATCCAGCTAAGGTAACCTCTTCCCTTCAGCAGACTAGTGATCTGAAAGATAAATCGTCATACACATAAGTGATGTAACTGATGGATGGAAGGAATTCACCAGCACATCAAGTCCGAAAGCATTGTATATTGATACATGGAATCAAGTCATGTTGCTCAACCTAGCAGGCCCTACTATCATAAAAACATCCAAATCCGGAAAATGTTGGAGAGCTTATCAAATGGCTATAAAACAAATGAAGATTAGTAACAACAAAATAATATATGTAAATTTATCATGAACCCCCATAAGTAATACCTAGATTTCTCGGGTCTTTGAATGAAACAATATTGGAGATTTGGAGAACGATAGTCAAGATTGCTTACTTTAAGCTTTGGGTCTTGGGTACATAAGATAGGGGGAGAATTGACGGTGATTATTAATGATTTTTTGTTGAGAAAGTTGTTTTGACTGTAGACATTCGAGAGCACGTAGGCTGTTGCCTTGAGAGCTGGCAGAATTATAATGAGTTTTGATTGATCTCTGCAACAATCACAAAGGGTAAATTAGGCTTGCTTTTACATTAAAATTCAAACATTCAACTAGTGATTTTTTTTATCACATGAAAGGAATTTGGCTGCTAAGTGGCATATATGTGCTGCGATTGAGTGTTTGGATGCAGTCGATGGTCGTGAAACTCCAATTACTCGATCTTTCTAGCATTTAGCCTTTCCTTAAAATACACATTCTGATTCCGATGAGAGGAAGGTGACGGTGATGCCGACCTTGATCACACAAAGATGCAAAAACTGACCCGACATGAACCTGACCCGAAAATAGCGAATTAGGGTTGAAATTTATGATACGAAAACTTAAATGGGTTGACACAAACCTAACCCGAATTAAATGAGTTAGGTTAAGGTTGAAAATTTTAACCCGAAAATGACTCACATAACCCAAAAATATTTTCAAGTCAAAATTAGGTCAGGTCAACTTGAACCCGAACCCAGACTTATAACCAAACAAATTAAGTAGATTAAAAAAAATTTACTTGGCCAGTCACTCAACCCAAACCTCAAGCTCAAATTAAAACCCTAAAAGACAATTGAACTACTACTGTTAACTTATCAGTCGTTTCATCTCAACCCTAAAGTCTTCTTTTTTTTCAGTCACTATGTTGAATAACCACATCTTAGTGACCCAACCAGAAAAGCCGACATGAACCCAACCCGAAAATAGTGAGTTAGGGTTGAGATTTTCGACACAAAAGTTTAAATGGGTTGACACGAACCTAACCCGTAATTAAATGAGTTATGTTCAAGTTGGGGTTTTCAACTTGAAAACTTAAATGGATCAGGTTCGGGTTGGGGGATAGTTGACCCAAAAGTAGGTGACCCGAATACAAACCAGACCTGATTCGTTTGCAACCCCTAGTCACAATCAATAATCAAAATATAATAATTTTTTTTTACCAAACAACCAAATAATAATATTAAAAATACATCCAAATTTTTTTGGACCGACTGATGAGTTATTTGACTCACTAGGAAATAAGCTAGGTCCGCCAACGCCTGTATTTGCCAACACTATTTCCTACCAGAAGAGGCAAGGCCTTAGGTAACAATAACACATTAACCTTATATCTTGGTACGCATTACACTTCTTCACAAACTTCCAAGTTCTTATTTTCAATATTTTCCTTTGTTGGAAATATTTATCCCCTAAACACCCTCGTTAAGAAATCTTCCTTACATCCCCTTACATTAACACCTTTTGTACTTGTGTGTGTTTTTTTTATAAAAAAAAACTAATCTGATGTCATGAATAAATGCATAACTATTATATTACGTCATCAAATAGTTTGGTCAATCAAGACTTCGTTATAGCCCATTATCATAATTGACTTGTCTCGAATTCAAAATAAACCGATATAACCCGTCTAGGAATCAACCCGGATTAACATGAATCAACATTGACCCAAACCGAATATGACCTGACCCGAACTCGAACCAAACTGAGCAAGCAAATAACTAATTTGAACCAACTCGATAATGACCTGACTCAACCCAATAGGCCAAATTGATTTGATTTAACCTAAATTGATAAGCACTAACTATGATAAGTCAACCCAAAACTGACATGTAAACCCGAATTGACACCCCAAATAACGGGCCGTAAATGTTAGTTAGCCACTGCTAAATGTTTGACTACAAATTCTTCAATGGTTGGATTATGCACCTAGGTCACTATGCACCTAGTGCAAAACGTAGAGAATTTACACAAAAAAATGTTGTTTTTTTTCTTTGCATTTGGGGTAATGTAATAAACATTTCGTTTACAGGAAATGAACATTTGAAGTTTAAAAGTTCCCCCCTTAAACTATAATGATTACTGTTGGGAACACAACATCAGTCAATATTAAATAAAAATAATAGAATCTCAATGATTCATCATTGCAAGTTAAGAACATTAATGACGCGAATTACGAAATAATAATGATGTCATGCCATTAATGATGCAATCGTTTTGTACTGATCATTAAAAGTACATCTATTGTTCATTATAGTGATGCATAATATTCGTTTTAATAATATGTAATGTTCATTTTAATAAAAATCTTGTTGCACAAATGTTCAATGTTCATTTTAATAATACATAATGTTCATTTTAATAATACATAATGTTCATTTCTATGATATATAATATTCATTTAACGATAACAAATCTTTGTGATATGTACATTTCTATTTTGAATACACATAATGTAATCTTATGTACTTGAATGTACATTATATGATTTTACAATGAACATTTCCTTTGTAAGTAATGTGTATTTACATATTAAGAAATATACATGATAATTTCAAAATCTTTGTGCGTGTATAAAAATCCTAAAATGAAAAATCTGAAAGTTATGTACGTATATTATTCTCAATGCAAACTAATAGAATCCCAAAAATATTAATGATGCAAATTACGAAGCATTAATGTTGATTTATGCTGGGAAATAATGAATTGAACTGATCATTAAACTTCAAATGTTCAATTCTTGTGAACGATATGTTTATTACCTTTCCCTAAATGAAAATAATGCAGCGTTTTATGTGTAAATTTTTTGCGTTTTGCAACATGTGCATAATGAACATAGTCCTATTTGCGCAAATTCCTATCATTCTGTAAGAAATAATATATTCAAGTGAAATTTTATTAGATATATTAATGTGAATTCTAAAATATAAAGTTTTATAATTTTTTATCTTACAAAATTTAGAGTTAAAAACCTTTAAAGTTGTGTCCTGTAGACCGTAAAAAGTTAAATGAGACAAAAATAGTCATTGATATAGTATGTATAGGCTTCATTTAGTAGGGCGTAAAACGTTTTAACTAAAAATTATTTTATATGGAAAATCTTTTACGGTGGAAAGCTCATTTTCATGAAACTTTTTCGTTGTTTGGTTGCATGGAAAATGATTTTACATTAAAACATTTTTTTGTTGTTTGGTTGATTTGAAAATCAATTACTCCTATTAATTTTTCTAATTGTATTATCTTGTCATTTTTAACTCTTTTTTTGTTATATTTTCTAGTTATTTGTCATTTGCTAAATTTGTTATGCTATAATAAATAATATTTTTATAAATTCTACAATATATTTATCTGATCTATTAATATCATTTTACATTATATAGAATATCGCCATAAAATTAGAGAGTCCTAAAAAATCTAGTTCAACATTATAAAAAAAATCTTAACCTAACTATTAAGGAGAATTCGCAATCGAATAAGCAAACCAATCAAACAAGTAATTCAATCAACTAGTTGTAATGTAATAATCTGTACTTTTATAATTTAAATTGTAATAGAAAGAAAATTTATACTCTAATTTCAAATAAACTATTGATTGACCATATTTCATGAGAAACTTTCATGATTCAACCGAATCAGGGGGAAATCTAGTGTTTTTTTTATATTTTCTATTAAAATGGATAAAATTAGTTCAAATTCATGATATAGTACGATAATGTAAAAATCAGGACATGATATTTGAAAAAAATATACTGAATTAATGATATTTGGAGAAGATAAAAAGAAATTGTGGACTTTCCCCCAATTTTTAAGGGAGAAAAAGTGTGGAGCAGAAAGAGAACCTACTGAAAAGATGAGAAATGAAAAATGCATGAGTAGAGCTAGACATGAGCCGGGTCATCATGCGGGCCGAGTAGGCACGCTTTTGGCACAATATGTACGACACGAGCACGGTCGTAGCCGCGAACAAGCACGACACAATAAACACGTGGGCCGTGCTAGGCCATTAGCCAAGTTTTAGGGGAAGGTAGCACGACACAACATGTCACGACCACAATTGGACACGACACGACACGGTAAGAGGTCAGACACAAGTTGATGTTATGTAGAAAAATGTTTTCAATAGGGTTTTAAATGAATTTACATCTTAAATTTTATATCTTATATTTTATTCAAAACCAAACAATATCAAATAAAAACAGTTTTCAGAAAAAATATTTTAGGGCGTACATTTAATCCAAATTGTCAAAATTGGGATCTTAAGTCAATTGTGCAGAGTAGGGTATCCTCCAATCCAGGCCGAGAGAAATAGACAACTCTACCAATCATCGGCGACCGGGAAATCGTCAGGGGGATCAACGACTCACGATCAGTACCAGATTTGTTCGAGGTACCATCCTTTGCTCATCAAGTCTTGTTGTGAATTATATATTTTTTTTCTGGTTTAATTTTAATAGAATAGCATCTATGACTTCAATATCCTCAATGTTGCTTTATTCTAAATTGGCGCATCTGCTTTTGTTTTGGGTTTGCAATTCAAATAATTGTCTATTATTGACGTGTATTTAATTTCTAAAATTTTATTCTGTATGCAACTCAATTTCAAGCTTTAAAATTAGGTTAAGTGATGAATTGTATTAGGAAGAAATTTGGTTTATGACTAAATTTAATATATGCTAATATATTTGGCATTCAATTTAGAATTCCTTAATTCTTAGTGATCGCGTTTTTGTAGGAATAGCTTGAAATTTGTCAGGATCCTTAGGAGTAAACTTCCTTCCGCATATTATTACTTTTTTGTTGATTATGGAAATCATGGAAGCCTGGGAGGTATGATATATGTCTCCCGAGAGGTGATTTTAGGGTTTCTGTAACGAGTCAGAGCAGATGTTTGGATTTTGTCTCGTAGGTAGGGGATTGTTATCTACGACTTCTGAGATAGGACTAATGTTCCTCACTTTACTCACCTCTTCAACACAAGGTTGAGTGGTGAAGGTGTCAATTCATGTGTTTGTATTGGCTCCAAAGGATTTTGCATTCTGTTTTTTGTGTCTTCCCATGCTTCCCTGCTGAATTATAGACTGCCTGGTGCGGTTTGAGTGTGGTTAGGATGTATTGTTTTGGATATTGGAATAGGAATAGAGGATAGACAATATTGTAAGAAATATAGTCAAAGAAAAGATCAAGACCTTAAGAACTTTACAATCTTTGAGAATTTTACATCGTCTTATTTGAAGCATAAGAGATAGGAAAGTAGACTAGTCGACGGGGTTCTAAACAGTTTGCTGAGTGTATCGAAGAAGGTTCTTTTTGTAATATGGTCTCGTCCATGTAGATTCCTTGCTACCTATGTGATGGAATAAAACATGAATCGGCATTATCCCCTCTAGACCCAAATGGTCTATTTTATGTGCCCATGTGTTATAGATTCATTACAACTTGTATTCTTTTTGTTGACCCCTTTCTGGATAAGATAGACTCTACATGTGTACTCTATACTCTCATCTGTTAGCCCATAACATACTTTAGAGGACTCTTCACATTTATGATATAAATTGCTTTATTCAACTACTAAAAATTCGTGAAATGTGACTGGTTTTTGGGTTTGCTTATTTGGGATCTGTGGTCATCTTTCTGCTCATTGATTCGCTTGTATTTGTTGATAACACTTTAGACTGTTTCTAATTCTTTGTGCTTCATCTTCAACATTACTTTTTCCTGGGAAATTGTTGTCTCTTCTTTTGCTATTCTGTAAACAACCAACTTGGCTTGCAAAGAAGGCAAAGTGCGAAAGCAACGAATGCTGAAATGCAGAAGTTTTTTCTGGACCTATCTTTTTTTTTCAGCTATTAGCTGGGGGATGCAAGTGCATAAATGGTTCCGTTGTTTGGTTTCTGAATTTCTGTCATCCGTGGTATTCATTTGTGGAGTGTACACAGCTTATTTTTTTTATCGTATTTTAAACCTCCGTATAAGTAGCTTGCATACAGAGAAAAGGAAGATTTCTATATTCTAGTATCTAACTTTGTATTTCCTTCATACAGGTGATAAATGGCTTCTGCTTTCCGTGCATTTTTGAATAGTCCTGTGGGCCCTAAAACAACTCATTTTTGGGGCCCTGTTGCTAACTGGGGATTTGTTGTGGCTGTATGGTTCTTCACTCTACTTAAACTTATACAGTACTTTATATATATTTCTGTTGACTAAGCTTTGTAACTTAATGCTGGGTTTTTGATGGAGCTAACAGGGGCTAGTAGACATGAATAAGCCTCCTGAAATGATATCTGGCAACATGAGTGCAGGTTTACATTGTTGATGTTGTTGCAAAGCAAATCTAGATTCATATGCATTTTGTGATAGTGAACTAATTTACTGTCATTGTTTCAGCTATGTGTGTTTATTCAGGATTATTCATGAGGTTTGCATGGATGGTTCAGCCTCGTAATTACCTTCTTCTAGCATGCCATGCCTCAAATGAGACTGTTCAGCTATACCAATTTTCCCGGTGGGCAAGGGCTAATGGGTAAGGGTTTAGAAGTATTTCTTCCAGTAATTCCATGCTTGAATTTTTTGAGTAAATGTTTGCTACTACATTTTGGTGGCATGTTTTTCTTTTTCCTACTTCCATTTAGATGGACTCTGGTACAAGCATGGTGGTGGTGGGGTGTGTGTGTGTGTGTGTGTGTGGGGGGGGGGGGGGGGGGGGGGGGTGGCAGAGAGGAAGTTGGGGCTATCTCATTAAGAAGCGGGATTAGGTTGTGGGCATTAGATCATGATATAGTGGGATGAAGTCTGATATCTATGTGAAACAGGGGTAGGCTTGGAAACACATCATTTCCTAGTTTTTGACAATTTAGCTGAGCTGGATTGCATTGGTTGTCGGGAATGTGGCTAGCCAATTACCTATGCTTTCCCCAATGGCTTTGAAGGGGGAAGTCCAGTTTAAAAGTAGATATGGTCTCACTTAGAATTTCAGTTGCAATTCAGTTATATAGTATTTTACTCCGAGTTTGAGGATTCAGTGAACATGAAATTGTGGAAGTATGTAGCAGCATCTCAATAGCTGTTATTTTGCTCCTAGATATCTACAATTGAAGCTTCACTTTGAAATATCGAAGGGTTTCAGCCCCTTGGTGTTGTTAGTTCTAATCCAAGGTTTGAAGTGATATTATTACTTGCATTGCACTTTGTTCCAGTTCAATCAAAGAGAAAGCATATTAAACTATTCCAATAATCCCATATTTTTGTAGCATCTGCCTGGTCTTGACCTAACTAAACTTTACAGTACTATTTAACCACCAGACCAGATAGAGGGGAGAGAAATGAGTGAAGGTTTTGACATACAGCCTGATTTTGCTAGTTGGCAACTTTTTTCTATACTGAAATTCTTTCTGAATCTTAAATATTCTGAGTTGGAGAACTTAAGATGGGGGGGGGGGTTGGTTGGGGTGGAGTACTTCTACTCTAAAAGAATTTGGTAAGATTTTACCAAACATACAGAACTTTCCTGACTCGGAAGTAGTGACATGTTATCTTTTGCAGGTTATGAGTTAGTTGTGTCCTATGCTTCTGCTAGATTACATAGTTTAGCTGACCAATTCCATCATCTACTGATGAATGGATCTCTCATTGATTCATTTGAGTGTTAATGGATTTAAATGCAAATGCTACTGTGGACTTAAAGTTCTGTGTTTTCCAGCAAGTACTGGCTTCAATCTAACAAATATCATTGATATATTGTACTAGGTACTTATCTCTAAAGGAAGACGAAGATAAATCATCACAGTGATGTATTTGCTGATCTTCAGTTGTTGCATTTTGTATGAGCGATTGAATTATAAGCTTGTACACCTTATCAGACATTTGAGAAGATTGCGCATGGGATTCTGGGTTTCCATGAATTCATTTTGTGCTACTTTTTTTTTCTTTTCCTTGATCACAAATATTGAGTCACGGCGACATATTCTCGCTGATAACTCTTGAAGACTTGAACAGTGCAGCATTATAACAAGTTTGATTGTTAGAGAGGAAATGTTCGACTGTTCAGCTACACCATGCCTTTTTCAAATATAAAAATTTGTTCGGCTGAAGTCAGATATAATCATTTGGATTCAAGGACGATGAATAAATAATCTTACGAAATAAATAAAATTATTTTGAGTGATATTATACCATACAATAATGACACCACCTATTTTTGTTTGACATGCATATCTTTTATTTGGGAGAAATAAGAGATAAAATTTAAAAGACATTAAGCTTGTCATTCTTAGGTAGTGAATATGCTTTGTCTTTTAGTATGAGGTATAGATAAAGAACGTTTTCTAGCACAAGTAGCCAGCTTATGGGCTACAAGTAGGATGATGTTTTACTAGGATGGTATTTAGCAATTTAGTTAATGTTCTTGAAAGTTCATATGAGATTCTACTCTCTAATTTAGGCAGTGTAACCAAATTAATTTGTTAAAAGATCTAAGGTTATGTTCAATTCACTTCAATTTTTTCAATCTAATTAAATTTTTTTAATCTGTTTGTTTTAATATCCTAATTTGAAACTTTGATCTTATTTGTACACTGAGTTATGAGAGAAAACGTGATGATATGAAATGTTAAGATCGGATTAGTGTCTATTTTTAAAACTTAAAGTTATATACTATCTCTGTTCCTAATTTTTTGCTTTATTTGACTTTTTGCGATTTTTAATATATAATTTTAAATTTTTTTATTTTTAAATATATAAGGTAAAAAATTATGAAAATTTTATATCTTAAAAATTTACATTATAAGATATATCCAATAAGATTTCACTCGAATATATTATTTCTTATAACATGATGCGTTTTGTGGTCAAATTTTTGAAACTTTAATTGTGTAAATAAAAATAAAGCAAAAACTTAGTAATTAAGGAAATAACTATGAACAAAACCCAAATAAAAATGCTAATATGATGTGATCATTTCTTAAATGAGCAAATATATGCTTGAAAAAGTTGATTTGAACGTAGTATAATCTGGCCTGACTGTCTAAGAAGTTTTAATTTTTAAAAAAGGAAAAGGCCTAAACCCAACAAAGCTCAACAAGCCTGAGAATTAGGTATAGATCCTCCTACTCTGTTCTCTCTTTTTCTCTAACCTAACCAGTGCCCACCACAAGAATCCTCAATAGAAGGACTTGGCGACGTCTTCAGGCTATATCCTCGGCGGACTCAGGCGATCTACGACAATCTCCGGCTTCCATTCAGGTGGTAAGTGATTCTTCCTCAAAGCTTCTGCCTTTTTTTTTTTCAAATTGTAAAAATACAACTCACTAATCTGGTGGATGTGGGTTGTCAAGACAAGATGACAACTTTGGATCGAGTACGGATGTATCCCAGTTGAGATGAACTGACCCATATCTAGGCCTCCTCTTAAACTACAACAATGCCCTTCGTTTTAGATTTTTATTCTCCATAAAATGAGTTGCTCATTCATCTTGGAAATTGTTGTATTAGTTTGTTTTCAATTGTTCAAGCTACAAATGGTATGTGTGTGTGTTGTTGATCTTGTTAAAGCAGTAAAAAAGAACGATGAGAACTGGGTTATGTGGATAGTTCACCAGAATAAAATCATGCTTAATGTTTCTTCGCTGTTGATCATTGTAAAAGCAGTAAAAAAGAAAGATGAGAAATGGGTTCTGTGGACAGTTCACTAGATTAAAACCAATGCTTAATGTTTCTTCGTTGTTGATCATTGTGAAAGCAAGAAAAAAGAAAGATGAGAACTGGGTTCTGTGGACAGTTCACTTGATTAAAATCAATGCTTAATGTTTCTTCGTTGATCATTGTGAAATCAGTAAAAAAGAAAGACGAGAACTGGGTTCTGAGGACAGTTCACTAGATTAAAATCCATGCTTAATGTTACTTCGTTGTTGATCATGTGTGGACTGTGGAATGAAGTTTCAGTAGCTTCATTTACGGTGTGCTTATACTAAAAATGTATTCATTCTTGTGCTATTTGTAAAGCAAGCTTAGGCATGAGTACCAAGATCCGAGTAATTGTTAGCTCTTTTGGTCGTCCCTTGATGGAAAACCTTCCACCTCATACACGCAAGATTCCGCTTCCTGAAACTAGAGTGTTGTACACTGTTCTACGGTCTCCTCACATTGACAAAAAGTCTAGAGAACAATTCGAGACCAGGGTTCAGAAATATGTGCTGGACATAGAAGCTGAGAGACATGAATTGCAGCACAAGTTGTTTTGGCTTAAACGCCATCGTATGTTTGGAGCTCAGTTTGAAATCCAAGTGTTTTCCAAGACTCGTCTTGACCCCAAGCTTTTGCCTCTCCCGCAAACAAAGACTTAGTATCTCTTCTGCCACAACCTCATTGTTTGGAGCTCTCACTTCTGTCGCTTACATTCTCGGTTACAGTTCTGCTCGATAGTTTTTCTTCGGATCTGATTGATTCATCAACCTGTTTACGGAAGCTTTCTCTTTTAGTTTGTCTTTTACGAAAGCAGTAGTCTGGGGAATGGACAATACTCTGAAATTTTGTACATCAGTAGAGTTCTCCTATTAGCTGAAGCTAATGTTTTGCCTGATTGATGTATTAGCATAAAACTCTGATCGTGAAATGGTTATTTCTGCAAGATTCGTGTATATTACCGGGGAGTTTATCTTTATTACTCGGACAACAAGCTGGTTTTGAATGTTGGTTTCGACGATCATGTAATTTAGTCTCGGCGCTTTGGTGACTTGAACTGTCTTAAGCTCACTGCTCACAAATTTACTGAATCTTAGCAGATTTCAACTGGTAGCACTCAAAGCAGATTCGGATCAATTGTGCAACTCATGCTTAATCCTGGGAGATGGTAAATGAATTGAAGGATCCTGAGAACCACCAAGTAGTAAATACCAGCATGTTAAATGATAGCATCCTAGATGTATGGTGTAATTTTGATTGGCATGATGCTTGCATATATTACTATAACAATGTAGGATGATGGCATGTTTATGTTTCCCAAGGAAAACTGATGATATGTTTATAGACTTCACTTGTTAGAAGAAGGAATGATTCAATGAAGGGAATAACAGATCAATGACATTTTCGGCGCACACGAAATTACATCTGTCCTTGACCAAAGTATCAGCTCTTCCTTTCTGACGCAAATTACATCGCAATCCTAAACACTTATAGTATAGATTACATGCACTTCTTAGAAGTGAAGTGCAACAACACATGCTTATAAATGTTGCAATGTTTGTGATTAGCCGTTAAACGCTACTTCTCACCACCCACACACCCACAAATCCACAACATGTTTCGCCCAGTCGGCCCCAAATAATTTCCTTATATTATCAAAATTTGAACTCACAATCACCCAAAACTGAAAATGACCAAACGGGAAGAACGGCGTCGTTTTCTCAGCGAACAGTATTCATCGCCTGAAATCCCCATGAAAAAGCCCCTCCTATCTGTCTCAATCCCCATTTCTAAAACTTGGAAGTTAGACATTCCCCAAATTCTCCCAATCTTTGGTATTCAACTTTCTCTCATCTAATTTTTTGCAACATTAATACCTCAAAGTGAATCAAACAATTACATTTCAATTTTTGGGAAGTAAGAACAAATCCAAAAAAAATGGAGATAAATTCAGGCCCTATTTCTTCGTGTTCTAAAGAACACCAGAAAATCTATCAACAATGGTTCCCAGTTGCTGATTCAGGTTTCTTTTATTATTTTCTTTTGATTTGGGTTTATTTGTTTTGTAATGCTGCTACTAATTTACTGTGTTTTTTTGTTTGGGTAGATGGAGACGGTCGTATTACTGGGAATGATGCAACCAAGTTCTTCTCCATGTCTAACTTGTCTCGATCTGACCTTAAGCAGGTTAAATTATATACCCTTTGCCCCTCTTTTTTTTTGATTGAATTTATTTATTTTTCTAGGGTTCTAGTTTGAGTTGCAGATTTTGTGAAGGGTATTTTGGGGAATTCGCTTTTTCTGAAGCTTGATTTACATTATTTGAACATATTGATTGATGGTTAAGAGTATTCCTTAAGTATCTCTTGGGATCTGAAGCTGTTGATTTCTTAATTACTGCCAAGTGCCAATGGCGGGAGTGGGAATAGCCCGAACTTCATGTTGGTGATTTCCGTGGTGTGGTGTGGTGTTGTGTTGGGTTGCGTTTGTACTGAGCTTTGTTTCTCTCACTTGTTTTTGACTGTTGAGTGTAGTGTTTTAGTGATCAAAGTGTAATTAGTTAGGACATGGGCTCGATAAAGCATGATTTCTATTTGTGTTATTGGATTTCATGATTGTAGAAGTATTGTCGTGTGGTGTGGACTGTGATTTTGTGCTTCTTCATGATGAAAATCCAATTTTTTTGCGTGCTGTAATTGAAGTTAGTTTATACGGGAAGTTCATTCAATTTCTCCATTCGTCGTTTTTTTCAACAAATGCTTGAATGATGCTCTCATCTGGTGAGCCCATAAAGCTGATTTTATTGGATTGATCAAATTATTGGCTTTGAAAGTTTGGGGGCTCTGCTTATTTATCATTGTCATGGCTGGGAAGGGATTACTTGTTGAGCTATACTAATAGTTGTTCTTTTAAAGGTATGGGCACTTGCAGACGCCAAGAGACAGGGTTACTTGGGCTTTAAAGAGTTTGTTGCTGCAATGCAGGTTGGTACACACTTTATTTGATCCAAACTCATACATGCAGTTCATATTAGATGCTAGGCAGATTATTTCCTGCTATTTGGTTCTGTATTTTTATATGAAGTGTTCTTTATTTGTTCCTTGCAGCTTATTTCTTTGGTGCAAGCTGGACATGAGCCGACTTCTGATCTCCTTAGTAATGCTGGTAAATGGATTTATGCTGTTGTCCATGTGATTGTAGATACAACCTTCTAGTCATTATGTCATTGCAATCATTATGTCATTGCAAAAAGTTTTAGTACTTTTTTTTTTATTGATTTTATTGGAAAGAGGCAGAGAGAAATTAAAGGAGGGATCCATGTGACAAAGAGAGATGGAGAGAAAGAATTTACAAATAAGGAGACGTTTCAATGTTTGTGAAACTCTTGAAAGAGATAAAATTTGCAACATTTGTGGAATGGAAGAAGTATAAATGGAACTGTCCAAAGTCATTAATTGTCCAATGTTCTTTTAACTTGCAAAAGAATTGTGCTTAAAAATATCAAGGGAATGTCGTGCTGTCCACAGTAGGAAATTCTGCTTTAATTGATGACATTTTTATCCATTGCTCTTACGCAAAAAGAAAGTATTATTGAGAGGACAGCCTTCAAACTTGCTTTCTATATTGTACTACCTCCGTTTCCAGGATTTTACTTTTCATTTTCATCCATTTTTCTAAGTAATATCACTTTCATTTTATTCCTTTTATGGCTATTATATATTCATTTTTTATAATCTCATTACTTTCTATCTCACTCATACTATTGTACCACCTCCGTTTTCTCGAGTTTTACCTTCTTTTCGTTTTCATTTTTTTCCTAAGTTCTACCTACTTTCACTTTATTCCTTTTATGGCAATTATATATTAATTTTTATCGTCTCATACCCCTACTAACGGGACACTATCATATTTAATGATTCTCTTACTTTCTATCTCTCTCATCCTAAAAGTAAAAGCACCCTTTCACTTTTTCTTAGTTATGGTGCTACAATAACCGAGAAGAACTCAAGACGACCAATGTTTTCTTGAGAAATTTCAAAGTTTTATGTTCTTCTATTGTATCGTCCAATTTTATGATCAGTTCACTGCATTTGTTTTTTGAATGGTGTTTCAGTATTGGAGGATATTCAACTCCCAGTGATGGAAGGACTGGATGTGTTACTAGCTGTGAGTATCATCTTTTTAAACTACAGTTGATTTGAATATTTGAGCTACCAATATATAAGTAATGTACCTCTTCTGATTTTAGAAGCAGGAGAAGACTAAGACAACTTATGTTGAACCTGAAATAAATGGTAAGCCCTGTTCATTAGGACTAAGTTTCTTGCCACTTAAGTTTTTAATAGTCATTTTATTGTGGATGCCGTAGGATCTCCTCAACCACAGGCACCACCTACATCAAATTGGTTTAGCTCGAAGTCCTCAAAGAAGGTAATGACATGCTTACTTGTAGCAAAAATTTCACAATTTCCTCTATTCTGTCTGCATGATGAACTTGGCGCTTGTGTCTTTTAAGAGAAGGACTTGCATTACTTGCTACCAGGAATATATTGTTTTCTATTTTTAATTTTATGTTTTAACGCTCTTACTATGCACAAATCATACATGGATTTTGTTTTGCAAAATTTTCTCCGTATCTCTTTGAAGCTTTCTAGAAATGTGTTTCCATATCCATTCTTTACTTAAGATTCAGTGGATTTATTAGAAATGCTTCCTTGTAACAGTGTTAGTTTTCTTGTGTTGACTTTTCTTGTCGAATATTACCTGTATCCTTATACTTACTCCCTTTTTATACTTCTGTCATTTTATATAATTGCAATGCTTCCCTTTTTATGGAAGTTTCTAAATCAATAATTACAACATTATCTAATTCGGTTGACTTCTCTCTGTCTCTCTTCGTGTGGCCATATCTTTTTATCTCTTTCCTCTCCCAGAAAATCATGCATTCCCTATATCTTCAATTGATACAAAGTAAGTATCTTGATTCTTTTATTAACATGTGCTTTTTTCTCTTTCCCAATACTATCCTGTTTGTAGATATCTCTTAGTTCAGTAACTTCTATAGTTGACGGTTTGAAGAAATTGTACCTCGAAAAGTTGAAGCCACTGGAGACAACTTATCGCTTTCATGACTTTGTTTCACCTGCACTGGTGAGCCTCAACTCAGATTCCTTTTGCTTGCCGTTTTGGTTATGCTCATATTATGTTTTGCTAGTGCCATAATTTATGCTGTGATATTTTTTTTGCAGACTAACAGTGATTTTGATGCCAAACCAATGGTTATGCTGTTGGGACAATATTCGACTGGGAAAACTACATTCATAAAACATTTGCTTAAATGTGAATACCCAGGTCATTTACTTAACTTAAGTGTGTATCCTGTTATAGTGGAATATGGGGTCGAACCACGAGGACAAAGGATATCAAGACACTCAATTCTTGACACAACTGAACTTTTTGGATTTTAAAACAACTAAAACTAATAACGAGAATATAGATCACAATGAATTAAGGGTAAAGCAAATAGAGAAAAACAGGGACGAGAATAGATTCACCCTAGGAATGATGCTTTCAAAACAGAACATGATAGGTTAGAGAAAATCAAACAATAACTAGTATGGACACCCAAGCATGCGAGAGGAAGTTGGTGATTTCACAAATCACATCGAACGACCTACAATCACCCTATGTCTCCAAAGGAGTTCCAGGACAAAATTCGCATCGGATTTTGAGAACTACTTATTGTCATCATTCCTACAACCTTAGACAATAAAGAACATAACTTTTCCTAGGGTTTCACTAATCAAAACCCTAAGAGAACTACTCACACATATTTAAGATAGCAAGCATGATGATATTCAATAAAACAAACGCAACAAACATGAAAGGAAATCAGCGAGAACAAGAGTAAATCAGAAACTATGCTAGTAAACGATAAACATTAGGCTAAACATGGAATGAAATATAACGAACGAATTCAAAAGTAAGGAATAGATTGATACTCACAAAAACTTCAACGCAATATCCACGATCAGAATTCAAATGACAAAATCCAAAACTCGGAGTACATGTGTTGAGAAAACCGAAAACTGAAAACTAGAACTAAGAATTTTGGAGGCTAAACAAAACTAAAGTGCATAAAACTAATAAAAACCTAGCTCCCCTCCTCTCTTCAGAGAGAGGGGTATTTATAACAAAGAGTAAAAGAGGTCCGAAAACCCTAAAATGTCTATGGGCCGGCCCTAAAAAGTAGTAAAATTTCCGGAGAAAACACTGTCATTCGACCGAATGCAAGGCCCATTTGGCCGAATGCTTCATCATTTGCCCGAATCCTCTTCCATTCGCCCATTCCAGCAGCTCTTGTTAATTCCTCTCTTCACATCATTCGCTCGAATGGAGACCATGATTCGGCCGAATGGAAGCTCATTCAGCCGAATGAGTGTCATTCGGCCTTCCCAGTGACCATGGAACATAGGCTCCTACACTGAAGTGCCATTCGACGGAAGGACTCTCATATTCGGTCGAATCTATGCCATTCGACCGACAGATTCGGTCGAATCTGAATCTCTGCACTCCTCTTTTCAACTTCTGATCCTTTTTGAACTCCGTGGGATCTTCATGAGTGACTTGAAATGTTTGCCCAAGCTATGATACACGTGTCTAAGAGTGTCAAAGACTCGAATACATCGCATTTCACCTCGAAATCATCAAAAACACCTGAAATGACCTTAAGACAACTCGAAGACAAGATCAAGGTGAAATCAAGCGTAATATGTATAAAATCAATATAAAACCACGAGACTTGACACTATAAAGGGGTAGTAAACGTGCTCTAAAACGAGCACATCAACTACTCGCTTTTGACTTTTTAGTCAACTGATGTTCCCTTTTCTGTCCAACTTCCAACAGGAGCTCATATTGGACCAGAGCCTACAACAGATCGCTTTGTTGTTGTCATGGTACTTCTCAGTTTTCACTGTATTCTTGAGTCTGAATCCTGCAGAACAATAGCAACGTCCATTGGGTAATTTATTTTCTTCCTTTGGGGTTAATATGTTTGCTCAGTCTGGACCCGACGAGAGGAGCATTCCAGGAAATACAATTGCAGTCCAAGCAGATATGCCATTCAGCGGTCTCACAAACTTTGGTGGGGCGTTCTTATCAAAATTCCAGTGTTCACAAATGTCACATCCTGTAAGTGGCCTATAGTTCACTTTTCACTGTTTGCACTCAGGCTGTTGATTTTATCTTGCTATTATCAACTAGCGTTGGCTTTTCATCAGCTGTTGGAGCACATAACTTTTGTTGACACACCTGGAGTTCTGTCTGGAGAGAAGCAGAGAACTCAGAGAAGTTATGATTTTACTGGAGTTATATCATGGTTTGCAGCCAAGTGTGACCTTATCCTTTTGTTGTTTGATCCACACAAGCTTGATATAAGTGATGAATTTAAGCGTGTAATTTCATCTCTGCGTGGTCATGATGACAAAATCCGTGTTGTTCTGAATAAAGCTGACCAAGTTGATACCCAGCAAGTAAGATCTTGATTTACAAGTGCCTACTGTCTTTACATTAATAATGAGCTGTTGAAGGATGTTTCAAACAGAATTCAATGATCACTTTGCCTTGTGTATATATTGCAGTTGATGAGAGTATATGGTGCATTGATGTGGTCGCTTGGGAAGGTTCTTAATACCCCTGAGGTTTCTCGTGTTTATATTGGGTAGGTTATGCTGTATGGTCTTTTAAATTAATTTTTTTGATGGAGATTTGCATTTGCATGTTTATTTTACCTCTATGAGTCTGTAGTGATGAACCTTTGTTTTCGATACTATTGGTTGTTGCTTTGACAAACTTGCTTTGTTTATGTAACTGACTTTGTAGGCTTTATCTCTCTTCAAATGTCCTATGTAGAGCTGAAACTTTACTTTCTTTCATTTGGTGGGTTGAGGTTATGGAAGTTTAGCTTCAAATTATACGAAAGGCTAATTGGATATAATTTGCTGCATTCACTTAGTAGAGATGTTAACACAATTCTTTTCAATATTAACTGAGTCATTGTCTTTCTTTGAAGTTCATTTAATGACAAACCGATAGACAAAGAAGCAGTTGGTCCAATGGGAAGGGATCTTTTTGAGAAAGAACAGAATGATCTTCTTAATGATCTGAAGGATATCCCTAAGAAAGCTTGTGATAGACGAGTATGCCCCTCATTCCTTTGATTTTTGCTTATACCTTATCTTTTCCCCGCTTGTCTGGAGTCTGATTTTACTGTCATATTATACAGATCAATGAATTTGTGAAACGTGCCAGAGCAGCTAAGATTCACGCTTACATAATTAGTCATCTGAAGAAGGAGATGCCTTCAATGATAGGGAAGAGTAAAGCTCAACAACGATTAATTGATAACCTTGAAGATGAATTTCTTAAGGTTCATGCTCTCAGTTGCCTATCTCTCTCTTGCCTTTCCCCCTTTCTCCATATCTATATTCAATTATCCACGAACATGCTGTATACTATAAACTATTTGAAACAGGTTCAGAGGGAATTCCATATACCAGCAGGCGATTTTCCATATGTGGAGCATTTCAGGGAAGTACTCGGTGGCTATAGTATTGACAAATTTGAGAAGTTAAAGCCTAAGATGATTCAAGCTGTTGATGATATGCTTGGCTATGATATTCCAGAGTTACTCAAGAATTTCAGAAACCCGTATGAGTAAATATGAATGAACCCCGGAATCACAAAAAGAAATTCATGGCGACATGTGGCCAATGTAGATAGTTTTCTTAAATTTTGTCTCAGATTCTGTCGTTCTACCCTTGTTAAGAGGCAAGCCGAGTTGCCATTTTCGGTGTTTGCAAGGTAAAAATCCAATGCAACTGGGATGGATGAACAAATATCTTGGTAGTTTTGATGAAGGTATTTTTCTTATCAGTGCTCATTATTTTTGGCTTATCAGGCTCTACTTGAACTGATACTTTTACTCTAGCAGATAATCTACCTTGTGAATACAGAATATGCGATCCATACAGTGAGTTTGTAAACATAATTTTCACTCTGTACCTGACCGAAAAATAATATACAAGTGAATTTTGGGACAGTAGTTCTGTACTTTTGTATTCCACATATTTCCCTCAAATGAAGAAATTTGTTTGGTCTGGTGGCTCCATATTCCATGGTGCCAAGCATTTTAGTCACCTTTCCCATGGATGGTCTCATTTCTGGCCGCTCAAGAGCGAACCACTCTGCAGTCTTCACCATGCTATCGATCAATTTAAAGTGCGTCTTACTATCATAATAGGGTTTTCTTTGACGATCCAGTATTTCCTCTATATTGCTCGCTTCTATAGCCATTTCAAATGCCGAGCGAGGAAAATACCATTGTTGACTTGGAATAGAGGAAACAGATTCTTGAAGCAGGTTCCTTACCCCTGTCAGTCCGTCACAATTTCTAAAAGCACACAGACTTTAGAATTGCCGCAAATCTATGAGTTTGTTACCATTATCTCCTTCCTGAGTTTTGATAGCCCGAAATCTGCGACCTTTGGACAAAACCACAAAAGTCCTCCCCTAAAAGTAATTTTCTCAGGCTTTATGTAATCCATATCAAACACTCTTCAAGTATGCTATTGCCCTTGCCACACCAAGGGCAATCCTGTACCTTACCTGGTGTTCCAATCAATTATGGGCTTTTGGTGAGCCTTGCCGCCATGGGTTCCATCCAATGCTCATTATTCAGAAATTATTTTATAGAACTGGTACTCCCTTTAGCCCAATTTGAAAACTATGGAGATTTTAACCCAATTTGGCATGGCCGAAGCATCTAGCACCTCCCTCCCTCCCTCTATCCTGCTTATCTCGGCTAAAATTCTCCTTCATTAGCCACCACTGCCACGCTACCTCCAGTGGTGGCTTGTTTTCAAGCATTGCTTTCCTATCACCGGCTACTTGAATTGTTTCAGAGGGTCCGTCTTGTTTATTTTTCGGTCCGATTGAAATCGCCTGTAAGAAATCTTAAGAGGCTTTTTATCGCTAGATACCCCCTCTCCTCCCCTCCAGCTACTTGATCATTCCATTACAGCTTGATTTAGGGGCTAAATATGCGTATTACAATGGGAAGCCTTTGATAATGGATGATATGCATGTTTGATCGATTCGAGGTAAGTTTTGTTCTATCACTCTCAATTTATTGGAAAATATTTGATTGAATTAATGATAAGATGTGAATTCCAATCAAAGAAAGTGAGGCGTGAAGTTAATCTCTTATCCATGGAGCACCTACCTCTACGTGCTCTCGAGAAAATAATAGACCAGCTGCATATTATCGACTTATCGTTTCCATCCAACATAACGTGGCTCGGTCTAAAGAGATGTTTTTCAAGTGACCCATTGGAACATGCTCATGGACCAAATCCTTGGACCTTTCTCGTTGCAAAACCCCCAAAAGTGAACCATATTGAGGTGGTGTACAAAAAACCGTAATCGTAAATACCGGGTCATGGTTATTTTACCGAACCGTTAATAATTAATGGTTACGATTACTGAACAATTAACATTAACTGTTAACGGTTACAGTTATGATATTTCTTTAACAGTTAACCGTCGGTAACCGATAATATTATTGTAAATTAAAAAAAAACTCAAACCTAAAACTCTAAAAGCTAAGAAGCCTAAAACTAAAACCTAAAACTCAAATATCAAACCTAAAAAGCCTCTGAGTCGACAAATCCCATTTTCTTTCAAAGTTCAAACACTCAAATTCCATTTTCAATTTCCATTTTGCCGATTAAGTTCCATTTTCAATTCAAAGTTCAGACTCCAGGTATGCCCTCAAATCCCATTTATGTTGTTCGGTTGTTTCTATTTCCCCCACATTTTTTTGTAGATTTATAAAACCATCAAACACTTGAAATTGGATTAAGCATTAATTTATGGTTAATGGTGTGCATAAACGGTTAACCGTACCGTTAAGCCTTAACGGTACGGTTAACAGTTATAACAGTTATTGGAAAAGGCTAACCGTAACCGTACCGTTAAGTAACGGTAGCCGATAAACAGTAACCAGTATTTAACGGTATGGTTAACGGTTATCCGTTGACCGTTTCATTCCATTTTTTTGCACTTGTACACCTAATATTGTGAAATTATTTGTATGATTTCTTTGCTCATTTGGGTCTTCTACAATAGTAATAACACATATTTATATAAGATATGATCATGCATAAAACAAATTGTGATATTTATTCATGTTTTAAAAAAAAATAATAATAACGGTTAACCGTTACAAAAATTTCATAACCGTAACCGTTAACCTTTAGCGGTTATGTAACCGTAACCATTAATTCTTAACGATTCTGTAAAATAACCGTTAATATGAACCGGTTATACACGATTAACGGTTACGGTTATTTTGCTTTTCTGATTTGCTTTTCTTTGTTGTTAGTGGTACATTATTGGTTATTCTTTCTATACTCGATCTGGTTCATGAATCAAGTCTTGAACTGATTAGTGATTTTCTTGTTCTACACAGAAACCGTTTAGAGAATATTTTTTTGTTTGTAGGTGGCACAAATCAAGGTAGAATGACGATGATGAATGAAGCTAAGTTCAATCATTAAAATTTATTAAAGTGCTTTGGCAGTAAGTGAAGTGTAACATAAGATGTATCAAACTCATGATATTGGTAGCTAGCTATATTATCAGTAAGGTGCTAAGTTCATTCATTAAAATTTATTACGGGCTTGTGGAGTAGTGGCTGTCTTGCTGGAATTCTGCTGGAGTACTTGCTGGAGTTGATGGCCTTGGTGCTACTATGCTGTCTTGCTTTCTTGCTATCTTGCTGCTAGAGTACTTGCTGAGGTGCTGCTGTGGACTAGTGGTGCTGCTTCCTACAGCTGGAGTGTTCCTGCTTGGAGCCTTGGGAGTCTGCTGGAGTGGAGTGGCAGTAGGGGATGCCTGCTGGTGGAAGTGTGGAAGTCAAGTCTATTGCCTGCTGCTATCAGTGCCATGCTATTACTGGGAGTCTGCTTTGAGGCTTTGATTGTTTCTTTTATTTCAATTAAACTTTTTTGAATTCAAAATTGTATGTTAAAGAATTTATGACATATATTGTAAACTTGTTGTAAACCTGTAATCTACCATTTAAGTTAATTTAATAAGTTAGCAAGAGCCAGAGAAAAACAATGGAAAAATGAATTAAACGATTAGCGGTTAATCGCTAATTGTACTGTTAAGTTAACGGTACCCCAAATTGAGGAGAGGAGACTTTCAATTATGAATCATCAAGTCGGAGGGCTTCTCACCCGTAGAACCTACAGCACAACCACAAGTCAAGAGTCAACCATCTTTTTAAACATCACAAGTTGTATGAATCCCATTATTTGGCCATTCTCAATGATGACAGTTTTCCATGCCTAGCTTTATTTGGAAATAATGAAACTCTTGTGTTATTCAATTCGCACCCAAAATTCCACCCTATAAAGATAATTATTGAGCTAGGAAGTTTCTGTGGGGATTTGACGATTCCTTCACACTACCAAATTATACGTTGTATGGAGTATTAAACTAGTTCTCAACTACTTATAAAACATGATTTTGTTACTGTATTTAATTACGAAGTACTCCACGGGTGAATAAGTCGAATTATTTTGACAGTAAGATGAGGGAGATGCATTTTCAAATCACAAAATCTTTTATACGAACTAGTAAAAATAACCCATTTAAATAACAAAAATTATTTTTTAAATAAAAATTGATATATGTTATATCGAGGAATATATTTTGTTATATTATTGTATTTTATATATATCCAACATTTGATGATTTCCATTCTATTGTAATTTGCTCACCTCCTCACTGCTAGGCTTTTTCCAATTTCCACGAAAGGTCAAAAACATTATTCGGGCGCAATTGTAATCCATAGAGAAAATTTCTGTTAGTTTTGGCTGCGTCAAGAAATGGGGCATTCCGCATTCATATTAACTATCAAGCTACTAGGCAGGCTAAGCTTACTTAAATAGATTAAAACCACCCAGCTCTAAAAAACAAACACTAGCTCCTCAATCTTGGTACTGACAAGAATTCAAGAAATCTCCAAAAATCCCCGCATGCACACCATTTGGCCCAGAGCAAAATGAGCAGAGAATACCAACAGCTGGGGCAATCTACACAAGGTGCTTGTTGGGTGGCTTGGTGAGAGGCTCTATGAAACGTGGGTAAATTCTTAGAGGGGAATTCTAGAAGGCAGTAAAGGGTGAAAAAACACGCTACGTAAGTTACTGGAGCTTTCCTTGGGAACATAAGACTACATAATATACTCACAGAGCAGAGTCGTGTATCCTTGTCACGGTCTAAAGAAGTCGACCCGATTGAGAATGACTTTTCCCCACCAATAAAACAAGTTGCAACTATTCAACAAATTAAATTCGATATGCATAAAATATTGAAATGAAGACAAACATTATTACCAAAAATAATAAGAAGAGGAAGACAAACATAAACCTTCCATTAACACCATGACAACGCAACTAATCTTCATCCTCTTTACTATCTGCAGTTTTTCCTTCATTTTAGCAACGTCCACAACTTCAAATTATCTTCCTAGAGGCTCTTCCTTAAAAGTCGAAGATACAACCTCAAATTTTCTTATATCCGCTGACAAAACCTTCACTTGTGCCTTCTATACTTTCAATGACACCACCAATGCTTATTATTTCTCGATTTGGTTCACCAACTCCAAGGAAAGAACAGTTGTTTGGACCGCTAATGGAGAAAAACCCATCAATGGTCAAGGCTCCAGGCTCACTCTACAGAAAGATGGTGCCTTAGTCTTGACAGACCGTGGTGGCTCAGTTGTCTGGCAGACAAACACCTCTTCAACTGCTGTTGATAGAGCCGAACTTCTTAACTCTGGGAATCTAGTCCTCAAGAACAAAAGTGGTAATATTCTTTGGCAAAGCTTTGATTTTCCTACTGATACTTTGCTCCCTAATCAAACTTTTACAAAGAACCACAAATTGATTTCTCGAGCTAGCCCTCAAGTTTTTTCTCCTGGCTACTTTAGTTTCTTTTTTGATAATGATAATGTGCTCAAAATGCTCTATAATGGCCCTGAATTTTCAAGCATATATTGGCCTAATCCTGATTATAATAATGTATGGGAAGCTGGTAGAACAAGCTACAATAGTAGTAGGATTGCAATTCTTGATGATAGGGGCGCTCTTATTTCAAGTGACCGACTACAATTCAGTGCATCTGACATGGGTTTGGGGGTTAATAGAAGGTTAACAATGAATCATGACGGAAATTTGAGGCTTTATAGCTTGAACAATAGGACTGGATTATGGACCATCACATGGCAAGCCATTGCCCAACAATGTCTTGTGCATGGTCTTTGTGGTAGGAGTGGGATTTGTGTGTATAGACCTGATCCCAAATGCTCCTGTCCTCCTTACTTTGAACTCTCAAATTCAACTGATTGGAGCAAAGGGTGCAAGCCTAGATTCAAAAGGGACTGTCGTAATGATTCTCAATTCATTGAGGTGCCTCATGTCGACTACTATGGATTTGATCTCAATTTCATTAAAAACATTTCTTTTAATGCTTGTCAAGAAATTTGTTTAGGGGATTGTAGTTGTCAAGCATTCAAGCATGTAGTCAGAGATGAGGTTTGGACTTGTTACACAAAGGGTGATCTTTTTAATGGGTACGTTAGTCAAGAGAGCGTATACATCAGAATTCCAAAAGGATTATCTACATCAAACCCCAAAACTATGGTTTACGCGTCACGTTTGTCTTGTGGAGATGGGGATCCGAAGACAGTACTCTTGCCCAACACATATAATGAAGCCTCAAGCAGGGGCTTTAAGTGGGTTTATATATACTCTCTTGGCGGAGTTTTAGGAGCAATCGAAGTCATCCTTTTGGTAGCAAGTTGGTGTTTTCTCCTCAGAAAACATGGAGTTCCAGTTTCTTTGGAGGAGGGCTATCGTACCCTTACGAATCATTTCAGGAGTTTTAGCTACGGCGAGCTCAAGAGGGCAACACAAAATTTCAAGCAAGTTCTAGGAAAAGGTGGGTTTGGAACAGTTTATAAGGGTGTTTTGGCAGATGACCGGGTCGTAGCAGTGAAGAAACTGGAAGACGTAGTCCAAGGGGAGGAAGAATTTTGGGCAGAAGTGAGCACATTTGGTAGGATCAATCATATGAACTTGGCAAGAATGTGGGGGTTTTGTTCTCAAGGGGTAAAAAGGCTCTTGGTCTATGAGTATGTCGAGAATGGATCCTTAGACCACCATTTATTCTCGTCCTCCGCAAACAACACCCTTCTAGAATGGGAAAAGAGGTTTAAAATTGCACTAGGCACTGCAAAAGGCTTGGCATACCTCCACCATGAGTGCCTCGAATGGGTTATACATTGCGATGTTAAGCCTGAAAATATACTATTGGACAGTGAATTTGAGCCTAAAATCTCGGACTTTGGATTAGCGAAGTTATGCAAACGAGACAGTCATGGGTTATCCCACTTGTCGACAATGAGAGGCACAAAAGGGTATATGGCTCCTGAGTGGACAACAAACCTTCCCCTGACATCAAAGGTTGATGTTTACAGCTACGGAGTTGTGATACTGGAGCTTGTGAGAGGAACCAGACTATCGAGCTGCGTTGTGGAAGGAGGAAAGATGCTTGAGTTAAAAAGTTTTATGAGATTTGTCCAAGATAAGAAGCAACATGGAGGAAATTCATGGATGGACGACTTGGTGGATTCGAGATTGGAAGGGAAATTCAGCAGAAACCAAGCAGCTACAATGGTTGAGATAGGTCTTTCATGTGTGGAGGATGACAGGAACAAGCGCCCAACAATGGAATCAGTTGTCCAAGTTCTTGCCGATTGTGAAGATGAATCTGCAACTATTTGACTTGAGTAAAGTTATCCAATGCCGCATGCAACTTAAGTGTAGATAATGAACTGGAAGTAGCTAGTTTACTTTGATAGACATGCTATGCTTTAGAACTCTTAATTTTTTAAGTACGTGTTATTACTCTAATGAGGTACTTCTCTGTATGCAAGATTCTACTAGTAAAACTATGGTTGAAGGTCTTTTAACCCAATGTCAAATACAATTGTAAACCACAATCAGTATTGTGGCCGGTAGAATTATCCTTTACTTTGTCATATCTAAAATATTTTTAATTGAAAATGGTTTTCCATGAAAAACCTTTTACAGTGGAAAACTCATTTTCATGGAGCTTTTCTTTTATTTGGTTGCATGGAAAATGATTTTACATTTAAACATTTTTCATTGTTTGGTTTAAATAAAAATCAATTACTCCTATTAACTTTCATGGTTCAATCGAATCGGGGGTAAATCTAGGTTTTTTTTTATTTTCTACAAAAATGGATAAAATTTGGTCGAATTTATGATATAATAATATAATTTAATAATCAAGATATGAGATTCGAAGAAAACATACTGAATTGATGATATTCGAAGAAGATGAAAAGAAATTATGGATTTTCCCCCAACTTTTAAGAGAGAGAAGTGTGGAATAGAGAGAGAGAGAGAGGCTATCGAGAAGATGAGAAATGAAGAATGCGTAAGTAAAACTGGGCATGTGCCGGACCGACACAAGGGCCGAGCAGACACGCTTTTAGCACAATACGACACGATTTACGTGGCCCCATTACCCGATGATCCGAAAATAAATAGTCGGTTTTTAAAAAAAATTGATTTTTCTGGTCGAGTACCCGACCCGGTAAAAAATCAGTACTCGGGTCGAGTCATGGGCCGGATAAAAAATGTAATCGGGTACCCGAATACCCAAAATAATTTTTTTAAAATCTAGTTTTGTTGTTTTAGTAGGACTTTAGTCGGGTACCTTGTGATCTGACCCGATTTAAGTTGGTACCCGCTAAGTAAGTACTCTGTTTAAGCGGGTACTCTGTCACTCGACCCGGTTTAAGCAGGTACCTTAGTGAGAATGAAAAGAGTTTAGGAAATAAGCAGGGTACCCTATGACCCAACTCGGTTTAAGCGAGTACCCTCTTAAACCGGGTCGGGTCATGGGCCGATTTTCACACTAACGGAAAAAGTGGGTACCCAATCTACCGGGTAGCCGAAAACCTGAGTACCCGGTTATGAACACCCATATACACAAGTACGGTCGTGGTACGCTATCCATAGAGTGGGCCGCAGGCCAAGCTGTATACAGCAAAAAAAATTTAGGCACGAGTACGCGAACGACATGAGAATTTAGCACGAGGCACGGCCTGAAGCATGCTATTATTTAATACTATTATTGGTAATAATATTATTATTACTACTATAATTAATATTACTGTTATTTTTAATATTATTATATTCTTATAATATAATTTAAATTATCTAAAATTATTTTTTTCAATTCTATTATGTATATATTTTAATAGGGTGTAAAATGAATTTACATTCCAAGTTTTACATCTTATATTTTACTCCAAACCAAACAATGTAAAATGGGGAAAACAGTTTTCAGGGAAAATATTTTACACCCTACTAAACAGATCCTTATTCACTTCGTCTCGTCATATGATCATATTTAACACTTATTCACTTCGTCTCTTTTTTTTAAAATTTTTTTTACGATTTTTACAATGTAATTTAAAACCTTTTTTTCTTAATTTATAAGACAAAAAATTATAAAAAAAACTTAATATTCTAAAAGTTACATAATTAAAATTTATAATCAAAATTTATAAACTTTAACTCCGTAAATAGAAATGTAGCAGATAAAGAAAAACGGAGGGAATAGAAATTAGTTATAAGGTTCATTTCATTTTCCAATTTTCTTTGTACGACACTCTTTCTTTAATTTAGGGGGTGTGAAAAGACTAAAAATGGAGTTGTTTACTCTTATGCATATTTCTTTAATTTCTGTAAACCCAGCCAGAATAAGTGGAAACTGCAAGTGAATACGATTCCTCCAATCCACTACTGTAATAACAGAAAAGCCATGTACATGTTGAAGAAGTGGAATAGAACTCAAATACATAGAAGATAAGATACAATGGAATTAGAGTTAGTAAAGAATTGAAATACTAGTGTTTGGTTCCTGAAACAAATAGGAAACAGTAAGGTGATTATTAGTATAAATAGGGAGCAGTTATTATAACAAATTAATTCAAGAAATCTAATTCAATATCAGTAAAATAGTCTCCTATTCTTTATCTTGGTATTAGAGCCGACAACCCAAATAGGGTGGTTTCTGCCATACACTTCATCGTCTACCAAATACCTACCTGTTCTTGAAACCAAAAACCATGTCAGACCTTCCAGAGCCTCTTGTGACTATGACCCAATTGCTCCATCTCTTTGATAAGTTGGGTATCAATAAAATGGGTCAAGATAGTCACGGCGGCTCCGTGATCGTCGCAGAAAAACTCAATAGCCATAACCATACCAAATGGGCAAAACTGATGCATTTAGCAATTGGGGGTAGGGGTAGACTCAATCATATCACAACTGACCCTCCCTCCGTAGATGCACCAGATTATGTTCAATGGGTTCAAAGAGATTCGACTATCATAACGTGGATAATCGAAAACATCGAACCTGAATTGGTAAACCAATTTTTAGACTTTCCAACGGCCAAGGACCTATGGAAAGGAATCGAATTAGTTTTTAGCAACGGGAGAGATGGTCTCCAAATTTTCGACCTAACCCTGAGAGCAATCACCATAAAACAGGGGCAAGATACCATAGACATTTACTATGGTAAACTAACATTGATTTGGAAAGAAATCGATCAAAGATCTCCGAATCCAATGGCATGCCCAGAAGATTTGGTAACACATAACAAACTCATCCAACAAAATAGGTTGTATCAATTCTTTGCTGGGTTAGGAGATGATCTTGACCAAGATCAAAGAGATCTTGGTAATCAAGATCCCCTTCCAACGGTGGAATCAGCCTACGGAGCCATTAGACGAGATATAGCAAGAAGACGAATAATGAACAACACCATACCTGACTCACCTTTGGCAACCGTGCAAACCACCGAAATTGGAAGCGGCCTAGGTGCAAGATCCCGATCAGATAGAGCATTATTTCGGAAAGAAAATGATAAAACTCATCTTAAATGAACCCATTGCGAAGGAAGTCGCCATAGCAAAGAGGGATGCTTTAAACTTATTGGGTACCCGGAGTGGTGGCTCGATGCTAAGAAACGAGGAGAGAAAGGGACCGGACGAAGGGAGGAGCCGAAGAAGAAGGGGATGGCCATTATAGCCCAGGAGTCAGACCCGAGCTCGAGCAAAGAAGAGGACAGAAGAGGACTAGGAGCGGCCAAAAATGGAGAAGGTAATGAGGGATGTGCTAATAACCCTAAGAAACTAAGTCTTATTTCACAGATGAAGGGCCACGATTCAAAACCTAAGATCAATAGTGGAGATCTAAGAGAGACATATGGAGGCTACGGGACACGTTTCACTTGAGAAAGCCAAAGCCCAAAACCCCAAAGCCCAAAACCCCAAAGCCCAATGCAATATCCCATAATGGAAAAAAAGAATGCATGCCTTACGTACCCGAGAAGTCGATGGGTCCTCGAATGTGGTGCAACCGACACCATGAATTATGATAAAAATGATTTCTTGAAATTTAAGAAATCTCATAAAACAGTCATTCAAACAGCAAACGGTGAATGCATGAATGTTGAGGGGGCTAGAGTTATTAAAATTGGATCTCGTTTTACGTTAAAAAACTGTCTTTACATACCGAATTTTTTCGTATAAGCTGTTGTCAATTAGTCAATTGACGAAGGAACTGAATTGTATCATTTTAATGAGATATGATTGTTGTATTGTGCAGGATGCTCGGACCAGGGAGATCATTGGGCGTGGTACTAAAAAAGGCGGAATGTACTATGTTGATGAGATGCCTAAACAGGGTGGTGCACTGATTGGACAAGAGTCAATAGAAGAACAAATCCGGGAATGGCACAAAAGATTAGGTCATCCGTCATTAGGATATATAGAACGTTTATTTCCCTCATTAGCTAGAACTAAAATAGTACTTAATTATGAAGCCTGTTTTTTTTGTCAAAAAGTCATAAGCAGTCATATTCAAGTAGTATGAGTAGAATGAATAAACCTTTTCAGTTAGTCCACTCTGATGTATAGGGCCCCGCTCTAGTAACTGGTTGTCATGGATTATTATATTATGTTATTTTTATTGACGATTGTGCCCGTATGAGTTGGATTTATTTTATGAAACAGAAATCAGAGGTACTTAAAATATTTGTCACTTTCTATGACATGATTTTGACTCATTTCCAAACTAAAATTAGAATACTCCGATCAGATAATGGTGGGGAATATGTAAACTATAATATGAAAACCTTTTTTTACCAGACAAGGCCTTCTTCACCAAACTACCTGTCCCGATACCCCGCAACAAAATAGAGTTGTAGAATGGAAAAATAAAACTCTTTTAGAAATGACCCGAGCCATGATATTTGAATCCGGAATCCCAGGATATTTTTGGCACGAAGCAATTTCCATGGCCAATTATCTTACGAATCGACTCCCTACAAAAAAACTAAATTTTAAAACCCCACTGGCTGTTCTAGAGTCCTATATACAAGTTCCTCCCTTTCACTCCCTAACTCCCCGAATATTCGAATGTGTTGTGTTCGTACATTTGTCAAAACGTAACCGTCATAAATTGGAGCCTAGGGCTGAAAAATGTGTGTTTGTAGGGTATGGAGTCAATTAAAAGGGATATAGGTCCGGTTTCAAAACATATATACACAACCATGGATTGTAATTTTGTCGAAGGAACCTATTTTTTTCCCAACCATCATCGTCAGGGGGAGAATCTGAGAAATGACGATCTTAGTTGGCTAACATATCAGGCGGATAACATAGTTGAGTCTGTCTCAGAAAACATAATGCAGTATGTTCTTGTTTCGATACCACACTCAACAACTCCCAGATCAGAGCATCAGTTGGAGGAGGTAAGGATTCCTGACCCTTTGTTGAATCCTAATATTAACCCACCAGTAGAAAATGGTGATGTAATGCAGGATAATAGGAACGAGAGAACAAAAATTGAAGAAGAGAACCCAAGAAAGTATCAGCTGCCACCTAGAAGAACAAGGGGGGGTTCATCCAAGCCGTTATGACCCTTCATATGAGCCAAGAGCATCGAGATACCCTATTAGACCTGAAGATCGTTTATCTAACACGGCGATAGATTTCTGTACCTCAATATAATTAGAAACAGTTCCATCTACAGTATATGAAGCCCTTAAAAGCCGACAATGGAGACATGCAATGAAAGAAGAAATTGATGATCTTGTTAAAAATGATACTTGGGAGAAATGCTTGATTCCCAAGGGAAAGAAAGCTATTGGGTGTCGTTGGGTGTTTACTATCAAATACAAAGCAGATGGGAGCATTGAGAAGTACAAGGCAAGGTTGGTGGCAAAAGGATATACACAAGTATATGGGATTGACTATTCAGAAACTTTTTCTCTAGTAGCAAAAATTGATACTATCAGGGTACTGTTTTCCTCTGCAGTTAATGAAGATTGGCCTTTACATCAGTTTGATGTGAAAAATGCCTTTCTACATGGAGAAATCTCAAAAGAGGTGTATATGAAAATTCCACCTGGCTTTGATCAGGACTTTGCTCTAGGGGAAGGATGTAAACTAAAAAAGACATTGTATGGTTTAGAACAGTCCCCTAGAGCGTGGTTCGGAAGGTTTACCGTTGC
This sequence comes from Dysphania ambrosioides, assembly GCA_026401315.1. NCBI lineage: Eukaryota > Viridiplantae > Streptophyta > Magnoliopsida > Caryophyllales > Amaranthaceae > Dysphania > Dysphania ambrosioides. The sequence goes on from CM048667.1 coordinate 25,752,650, forward strand.
CATGAAAAAGTTTGGGTATGAACATAGTAACTCAGATCATACACTGTTCCTAAAACGTAGAGGAGGTTTGATCACTTGTCTTATCATTTACATAGATGATATGATTATCACTGGAAATGAAAAAGAAGAGATAGGATTATTGAAAGGAAGACTGTTTCAAGAATTTAAAATGAAAGATCTGGAAAAATTGAAATACTTTCTTGGAATAGAGGTTCTTAGGTCAAAAGATAGAATCTTTATTTTCCAAAGGATATATATCCTGGATCTTCTAACAGAAACTGGCATGATTGATTGCAAGCCAGTTGAGACTCCTATGGTGGTTAAGACTGAGGAAGGTGGTGAAACAGCAGATCAGATCAAGTATCAATGGCTTATAGGAAAGCTTATATATCTTGCTCATACTCGACCTGATATTACGTATGCAGTTGGAGTTGTAAGTCATTTTATGCACAAGCCTTAACCCTAACACATGGAAGTTGTTTATAGAATTTTGAGGTAACTCAAGAGAACACCAGGAAGAGGAGTTGTTTTTAAAAGAAATGGTTATCTAAGACTTGAAGCTTATATTGATGCAAACTGGGCAGGAGATAGGGATAGCAGAAAATCCACTTCAGGGTATTTTATTCTTGTTGGAGGAAATTTGGTAACCTGGAGAAGTAAAAAGCAAAAGGTAGTAGCTATGTCTAGTGCAGATGGAGTATTCAGAGGAATTGCAAAAGGAATCACAGAAGTGCTTTGGCTTAGGAAACTTCTCTCTGAACTAGGTTTTTCTCCAAAGACAAGCTGCAAGATTTTTTGTGATAATAAAGTTGCGATCAGTATCTCTAAAAATCCCGTTCAGCATGATCAACCGAAGCATGTGGAGGTCGACAGACACTTCATCAAGGGTAACTTAGAGGCAGGAATCTTCCATTTGTGCGAACAGATGATCAAATGACTGATATTTTAACTAAAGCAGTTGGGTCAAGTGTGTTTGAAAAAATTTTATGCAAATTGGGTGTGGAAGATCCCTTAACCAATTTGAGGGGGAGTGTTGAAGAAGTGGAATAGAATTCAAATACATAGAAGATAAGATAAGATAGAATTAGAGTTAGTAGAGAATTGAAATACTAGTGTTTGGTTCCTGAAACAAATAGGAAACAGTAAGGTGATTATTAGTATAAATAGGGAGCAACTATTATAACAAATTAATTCAAGAAATCTAATTCAACATCAGTAAAATAGTCTCCTATTCTTTATCTGTACGAATGTACTAATGACTTCATAGCTACTTGATAATCTCTTCAATTCATACAGTGATGCAGATACATCATTACAAGAAATAGCCTACAATATGATCCACACCAAAAAGTCGTAAACATAATTACCACAAAATATTTTGTATATTTTCTCACAGGTAAAACATCGTCGGCTTTGGTGGATCCATAATTTCCACAGTGCCTTCAAGCATTTTAGCCACCTTTCCCATAGATGGTCTCATCTCTGGTTTCTCTTGAACGCACCACATAGCTGTCTTCACCATTCGATCAACCAACTGAAAGTGCACGTTAGCATCGTAAGAGTGTTTGATTTGGCGATCCAATATCACATCCATCCGCTTTTCCTGAATTGCCGTTTCATATGCCCACTTAGGAAAATACCATTCTTCACTAGGGACGCTTGCAGGCCCTTGAACCATATTTCTTACCCCCGTCACAATTTCAAGCAACACCATTCCAAAGCTGAACACGTCTACCTTTGAGGTAATCGCTTGATCGTTTTTGGCCCATTCAGGTGCCAAGTAGCCTCGCGTTCCGCGGATTCTCGACATACTTACTAGTTGCTCCTTCTTCCTAAGCTTTGACAAGCCAAAATCAGCAACTTTGGGGCAAAACTCGTCTCCTAAGAGTATGTTCTCGGGCTTGATGTCACAGCACCCACTCTAAACACTCTTCATGCAAGTATGCAATAGCCCTTGCCACGCCGAGGGCAATCCTATACCTAATATTCCATTCAAGCATGGGCCTTTGCCTAAGGCTCGACGACAACGAGTCCGTCTCGTGGCTGTTGTTTTCATCATCGAGGCTAGTGTGGCCTGGTCTAAACAGATATTTGTCTAGTGATCCGTTTGGGACATGCTCATACACCAAAATCCTTTGGCTCTTCTCGTTGCAAAACCCCCTTAAACGTACTAAATTGAGGTGGTGCATGCGTGATATGATAGTCACCTCAGCCCAAAACTCCGAGTCGCCACCTGTGACATTTTTCAAGCACTTGACTGCCACCGGCCGGCCATCTTGCAACTTCCCTATGTAGACATCACTGAACCCACCCTTTCCTATGAGATTCTCTTCAGAGAAATCATTTGTTGCTGATTTCATTTCAGTATAAGTGAACTTTCTGGGCCCGTATGTTGGGACTAGCCCAAGCCCAAGTGTTTGAGCCATATCTCTATACTTTACATACCTCTTCAAGAAGCCCCAAAACAAGAGTACTCCGCTAGCAATCTCAACGGTGAAGATGGTACTTACAATTATTATGTTCAAAGTTGTTTTGTTGGACTCTCCAGATGGGTCGGGTAAACTTATTAGGGTCGGGCAGGTGGTGTTGACCAATTCTGACATACCCGTGAAATTACTTTTTTCGGGTATTGAGCTGTCCACTCGAAGATAAAAGGCCATTTCGGTATTAGGGGACCAATAACCGTTCAAAAGCCTGTCAATTTGGAGCACACAATAGCCCAACCCATCATACTTAAACCCAAACCCGACACATTTGTTATTTTCCAAACACTTGGATGTACAATTTGCAAAGCTATAAATCACTAAATTTGTTTGATTTGACCCACCTGAGTAGTTAACATAATCAAGACGCAGAAATTTGCTTCTTTGAGGGTCAATATAGGGAGTCTTGATTACACATGAGCCGGACGTACGGCTTCTAGTGTAACCGGGTGGGCATACACATTCATAACCCGATAAAGTCGACCCATTACTATAACAAATGTTACCCGGCCCACATAAACCATGTACTCGACAAATCTCGTACAATGCCTGCCAAACAGGAACCCATCTCCCCTTAATCGAGTCATAAGTAAGGATCCGAAGGTTCCCATCATCTCCCAAGGTGAGTATCCGAGTTCGACTCTTCCCAAAGTCGGCTGCATAAATCGGATCCCCACCCTCTTTTGCAACCAGCCCGTCCACGCTAAGACTCACAAGACCAAAATCGGAAGACCAATAAGAATCCGATCCATTAAAAATCAAATTCTTCGTCCCAGTAAAACTAAACTTCCCATTTTTAGATTTTAACGCAACATTTGTTATGTTTTGATTAGGAAGTAAAGTATCAGTTGGGTAACTGAAACTATCCCATGACCCAAACACCAAATTCCCATCATTGTTAAGAAGTAATCTGGTGGAACTCGAGTTCATGGGAGTTGGGGTGGGGTGCCAGAGATTGGGCCCAGAAGAGCCGTTGATGAGCTGGAGGTTACCATTCGAAGTGATGATCAAGGAAGCCGAGGCCTGAACAGGGGAACCCCAGTTAGCAGACCATACTATGGTTTGGTCAGAGATGTTGGAATACCAAACTGAGAAGATGAAGAGGTTTGGAGAAGTGGGGGAGCGTCGAAAACCGGCTGCGAAGGCGGTGTTTGGAGAAATAAGGGTGCGGTTTTGAGAGGGATGCCAATGGGAGTTTGAGTTGGAGAATGTGGAGAGTTGAGATTGAGCTAAGGAATATGGGAGCAGAGGGATAATGAAGAGAATGAGGAATGATAATGGCATTTTGATGGAATTGCATGTCAACATTTGTATTGAAAATGAGACTATAATTGCATGTGAAGATTATGGGGATTTCATGAGACGATTAGATGGTTGAGTCGTGTGTTTTATAGTAGCTGCAGAGCTGTTTTCAAGAGGGAAAGAGTTGACAAAGTGAATACTATTCTTCGATTTTTCCCCCCTGGAGCGCTAACGCGCTCTAAAATATCGAATCGTCTCTAATTAACTATTTTGCCCTTTAATACATTTAAATAAAATTAAATATTTAAATAATTAATACTTAACTTAACATATTTCTAACTTATAATTTTTATTATTTTTCTAACTTAACATATTCCTAACTAAATTAATATAATTTCTAACTTATAATTTTCCAAACTTAATTTTCAAATATCCTAAATTAAGTTCAAATTTTCCTAACTTTAAATATTACTATCTTTTCAGACCTAACATACTCCTAATTAATTATTTTTTAATTATAATCTAAAACATGAATAAGATCATTTTAACAAACTATTAAACATGAATAAATAATAATAATAATAATAATTTATCAAATAATATATATTAACTAACAAAAACTAATAATAATACTAATAAAAAAAACTAAATAATAATTAAACAATACTTAATAATTAATTAAAGGGTAATTCTCGATGGTAATCCTGTGTTTTAAACGTGATCGACTCGAACAAAAAACATTCTCAATGGTGATCTTATACTCCGTATTATTTTTGTTCGTGGCCTTAATGAGACAGATATTCAAATTTTCTTTATATTTATTAACCATGATCAAGCTTCCCTCTTTTATCCTCTTCATTTCCCTCGCACCAACTGAAACATATGATTTACCTCTTTCATTTAACATCATTTCCCTTCATCAATACCGTTATCACTGTTAAATATGATCTCCTACTCGGTTTTAGTTTAGATACACTGACAGAGAGACATACTCATCTCATCACTTCCTCAAATTCATAGCAAATTCTTCATTAATGGCAAATGCCTAGAAAAGAGAGAAACTTCTAAAACTCCTCTCCCCTAACTCATTCCTCCTCCTCCTCTCCCTCTCTTTCATCCTCCTCCTCCTCCTCTTCTTCACATTTAAAACCACGAATCCAACCCCATATGCCAAATTCTCTCTCAACCCCTTTACCTCGAAACTCTCACTATTAAACTGCCTCAAATCACCTCGATCGCATCCCAGTAATCACCAACCTCGTTGAAGGTGTCAAACACCCATTCCATTATTCAATCTCTGATCTGGGTTCCTTGCCTGATAAATCTCACAAAAATATTCAGAGAAATTTGAAGAAAAACCCTTCAAAAAACATAACATTTCTACCCTTGTTCAGGAGGGTACTGGATAGGTTTAAGGGCGAGGGTAAAGATGGAATCTTTATTGATCTGGGGGCCAATGTAGGGAAATGAGGAGGGAAGCTTGACCGTGGTTAATAAATACAAAGAAAATTCGAAAACCTGTCTCATTAAGGCCATGAACAAAAATAATAAAGAGGACATGGTCACCATTGAGAATGTTTTTTTTTTTTCGAGTTGATGACCATGTTTAAAACGTTAAAATATAGGGCTACTATTGAGAATTACCTTTAAATAAAATAAAAAAATCACCGCGCGGTACGGAGTGCCGGCCGAAATTTCCGGCAAGCCATGGGGCTTGCCATCTTAAATTTCCAGCAAGCCCTAGGGCAAGCCTAAAAAGTAAGACGGCAAGCCTCATGGCTTTGTCGGAAATTTTGGCCAGCACCCCCTTTTATTAATTAGTATTGTCAATTAATTAGTGGTAATTATTGTCAATAAATTAGTGATAATTAGTTAAAATTATATTATTTTGTTTTACTCATGTTAATTAGTGTTAATTCTTATTGTTAGGTTGCATGGTCAATTAATTAGTGTTAATTTAGGGATTGTTGGGTGAAGAGGGAAAGTGAATGAGGGTGAAGAGGGGGGGGGGGGGGGGGGGGGGTAATATAGTAATTATGAGGGCGGCTCGAGTAATTTTGTGGTGGTAAATAACAAGTCCCATTTTTTTCATTTGTATTCAATTAAAATTAAGATAATTTAAAACTAAATATTATAAATAATCTAATAGAATTTAAATTATAATAATGAGTACTCGTTTTCTATGCGCGCTAGTTGATAAAGAAAAACTCTAATTTTACATAGTTTGGATGAGAATCATGAGATATACAAATTACTCCCGGAGCAATTACATTCCAATGCAAAAACCTATTTGAAACTGCTATGTGTTAAAATTTTGCACGAGCGACGAATTGTTGGGTAGCATTTTATTTTTGATGTTGTCCAATCCAAACACATACATTATGATGATCTAACAATTGATCTCTATTTAAGTGATGTTACGTGCCCAAGTAGTTATTAAAAGATAAGTAAACATGTAACATGTTCTATGGCTTGAAACGGCTAACATGTTGTATGGTTGATTCTCTTTTCACGTTTTGTAAAAATTCACCCTAAGTTGTTCATTTAAAGATTAGTAATAAGAAAATATTACATACTCCATAATATGTATGTATATTCTTGAGTGTTCAGAACAGTCCCTATCTTCATAATCCCTCTGTCTTTACATTTCTCTTTTTAGAGTCAAATTTTATAAATTTAGACAATTAATTCTAATTATGTTATAACAAATAATATATTCAAGTAGGATCTTGTTGGATACATATCTATATAAATTTTTTGAATATCAAGTTTTTTATAATTTTTGTATTATGAATTTTGAGAAGAAAAAAACGTTTTAAGTTGTGTCTTTAAAATCGTAAAAAGTGAAATGTAGCAATTAAAAAAGAGACGGGTAGAATATGAATTATTGAATTTGATCAAATGATAGAACTACGTACAAAATAACACGTAGGCCTATGACTAAGAAGTTATCTTTATATTGATGTGTTTATATTATGTACAGGCACGACTACACGAAGAATATTGAGAGTACAAGAGATTCTGCCCTGTTCTAGATGGTATATATTTAGACTTTCCACTTTTGAATCTGTAAAGGGTGGAGGAAACAAGAATCGAAATAGTGACCTTCAACTTTATTACTTTAGCCAAGAGAAAGAGAGTATTGTACTCTGCAGTCTGCACGACTGCATATTTCACTGGCTCCAAGGTATGAATGCGAATGCAATTTGCAATTATAGTTATAATTATGGCAGTATGACACAGCATGTCACCCAACTGTAGAAATCTGAACCATATTGTGTGGAAAAAAAGTCATGTAGTGATCGACCAGACGACAATAACTAATACTCCGTATGTAGTTCGTTGAAGCAAAGTTGGGAAGGTCTGAATGCTTACACGCGTTAAGACTTAAGACTCTTAATAGGACATTCCAAAACTCTTAGACTCGTCATAGGACTATAGGAGTATTCATTTGACTTGGAAAACACCATTTTTGAAAAGAAGTGTATGGACAAGAAAAACAAAACACCATGTCATTACTTGCATAAAATTTTTGAAACTGGCAATTATCAAATTCTCGGCCATTGTCACATTGAAAGGATTTTATATTCATTGAGTTTTAACAAAGGCTAGAAAATTGAGGAAAATATCAAAGACTTGTGATTATTTAAGAGGAAACACCTTTAAAAAATGAAAGAAGTCATCAAGTTAAACTAAGAAATATTTGTGACACAATGTACTAGGGATGGGAGAAGTCCAAATGTCTGTATGAACAATATCAAACGGAGAACAAGTAATAGAAGTAGATGTCTTAAAATGAGAACTATTTAGCTTATTACATCAAATCAAATTATTTTTTCCAAGAGTATCAAAGACAGGGTAGGGTGCCCAAGTTTATGATGCCAGATTGAAGGAGATAGAGTAGCAAGAAATAGGTGACTAGAGCCATAATTAGCGAAAGGATTTGAGAAAGGGTAGAGGTCTCCCGCACTACTGCACCTTGCTAGAGTTGCCCCCGAAAGAAGATCCTACACAGAAAAACCAAGAGGGTACAAAGTTATTATAGGTAAATTTCCTAACACAGACAAGATATTTAATAAATGTCTGATCTGAATGAGTAGTATAAAGGCTAGTATTAAAAAAAACCCAAATTAATAATCCAAAAAAAATAAATTAAACTAATATATAAAAAATCATAGTATTTGTTTGTATTGTATAATTTTCTTAATTTACTTTATATATTATAAATGAACTATAGTATTAGTAATAAAATTTTCTTATAAATGAACTATATATTATAAATTTTCTTAGTTGGGCCGAGGAGCCCAATATGGACCCTGCTTGTGCTGTTGCTGGGCCAAAGTGAATAAAATAATTTGCCGAACATCTTGCGGGTGTCCCATCTTGAACCCTTCACTTCACTCGTAAGATTTCAGAAAGTTCTGAAGTTTTTAGCTTGATGTCACTTTTTATGACTATCTTCATTGACACTTTTGACCAATTTGGATTAGTTATATCATTGGTTAATTGGTTCACGTGCTAATGTGTCCCTTCCCATTATCAAATTACTGATATTTTTACAAAAGGGTTTCTGCGCATATTAATCTCTAATTTTCGATACAGTCTCGGCATCCGTGAATCTCCCGCTTCGACTGAGAGGTTGTGTTAGACTATCAAATATGGTTACAATACATATTTGTATAAGTATTCTTGATCGACAAAATCTTTGTAATTATCCCATAATTGTAGGATAGCATAGTTAGTTCCTATTTTATAGCGATTTACCAAAACTGATTTGCATTTGATACTTGTATATGTTCTACCGTTTTCAAAGTAAAAGGAACGCAATTAACTTCTTTCAATGACCAAACAGACCAACTCAGCAACACTAGATTGCTGTAAATTTTATATTTCTTTATATGCAATTACTAGTGCTCTGCCAGTTATTTCTTGAGGTAGTTACTGTGATCCGATTTGATTGATTTGCAAAACATTTCCATGGTTTTATCTGATGAAATCATAGAGATAGGGAAAGGGTGTGCCAATTATGTTTATGGGTTTGTAATCTATAATAGTACATGAAAAGGGTAATCCAATGATCAAGAAGATCTGTTGCCAATTGCAATCTGTTCTGTTGCCATAACTGACAAAACAATACTATCTGTTAAACAAAATATAGTAGGCGGCTACAATAGGCTCTCGTGAAAGGAATAGCCTGATGTATACAAGGCTTTAGGCTTGACTTTGGGGGAAGGGGCAGATGAATTTGTTGGGTAAGGGGTGTGATTTTTCTTGTGACTGTTTTGTGAGTTAGTTTAGTTTAGCTCTTTAATTATTTAACAAAGTTGTCATCTTCAATGCTACAGTTGGTGAAAGTTACCCACTTGACACATATGTACTATTTTCATGAAATAATTGATATGTTGGTTGATTGTGGGTATAAGAAGGGCACCACACTATTTGGCTACAGTTACGATTTTCTGCAAAGCAATAGGTGATTCAAATTTTAAAGGTTTCAATCTATGGGCTACATTTGCTATAGACTTAAATAATCTAAAGCGGAGAAACTACAAGTCACATGGAATTTAATTGTTATTCATGTCACATATAAACTGGCTTAGTGAAAGTAAACAATGACTAAAAATATGTATATTCATAAATAAACAAAAGATTGGATCAATATCGACAAATCGGACACATGTTAGATTATTCCCATCAATTTTACCATTGTTTTAAGAGGTGGGGTAGATTCTAGGTACTCTTTTATTTTATCAATGGCAACTAAATGTGCTGGAAGGTCATCTAATTTTCACCTTATTTAAAAAAAGAATTCCATTAATTACCTGATTATGATTGTCAAATGCAGGTCACAATTGGAGGTTGCTCCGTTAAAGCAAACAGTGACTAAAAGTAGGTGTATTCATAAATAAACAAAAGGTTAGATTAATATCCGTCAATCGGACAAAAATGGGAATATTTCCATCAATTTTTCCTAAGTAATATAACTATGTTGGGAGTATTTCGTCTGATTTTTAAAGGTAAAAAAAACGAATGAAGTATAATGTAAGTAACGGGAAAAAAAGTCTCATACATTTTTGTCATAAATACATGATTTTCATTGGAAAGTATATGACTAACATTTATTATTATCCTAAATTATAAAAAGTCAAATATAACATAATTAGTTAATTCATATTTATTAGATACAAGAGATTAAGAGATTATTATTACTCAATACATCTAAAAGAAAGGAGGAAATTCATATTTACATAATTACATATGATCAATGCAAACGCAATATAATTTTTTGTACTTTTGTTTGAAGATAAGAAGATCAGACTAAATTAGTATTAACTATTTATTCATACAATCATACCCACCTACTCAAGAGTCTCAGAGAGGGATCAATAAGATTGCACGTAAGGGACCTGCCATTAACTAATCGATTGCGCAAATCCAAACTTCAAAGCGCTTAAAAATGGAGAAAATAGGGAAGAGATTCACGGGAAAGGTGGCAATAGTCACCGCTTCCACTCAAGGAATTGGATTTGGCATCGCTGAACGCCTCGGTTTCGAAGGAGCTTCTGTTGTCGTCTCTTCTCGCAAGCAGGTTACTTTCTCCCTTCAGTCAACCAAATTAGTTTAAATTTTTAGCTATTGTTTTTTTAGCTTATTTGTGTTCTTGATTATAGTTGGATTTGAACATTTTTCTAGGAAATTTTGTTGCCGTTGTTTTTTTGCTTGAGATTGAAAGTGGATTCGTTTCGTTTTAAAATTATGTCTATCAATTTCAATTGGGTCGTTTGAATTTGATGATATTCTTGGAAATTGAAAGTGGGTTCGTTTGATTTTTAAAATAGGTTACTTGATTTCAATTGGATCTTTTGCATTTGATGATGTTCTTGGAAATTTTGTTGTTCTTGACATAATTAAGCTTGAAATTCAAAGTGAGTTTGTTTGATTCTGTAAGGTGGTTCAAAGATTGATTTTTGTGAAATTTTGTCTTGAATTTGATGTTTTTCTAGGATTTTTTGTGGTATTTGATGATTTCTGGCTTGAAATTGTTCATTTGGTTTAGATTTGGGGTTGTTGCAGAAAAATGTGGATGAAGCAGTTGAGAAGCTTAAGGGTAAAGGAATTGAAGTTTTTGGTATTGCTTGCCATGTCTCAAATGCTGAGCAGAGGAAGAATCTGATAGATCAGACTGTTAAGGTATGTGGTAATTTTGCTTAATTTGTGGAATTCTGTGTTTATATTAGTTTCAATGTGTTTTGTTTGATTTTCTTTTTGCAATTTAGGATGCTAATTTATGAATGATAATGGAGGCTGGAGGATTTTGTGTTTTGTTCTTTTAATTTTTCAGTAACTATTGCAATCAATGTAATCTAGATGATCCTGAACTGTTGAATATGATTGATGATCCTTAACTCCTAACCTTAGCAGTGACATAATGTTGCGCAATTCTAATTAGTTAGTGGGTACCGGCAGTGTCAGACACTGTGTTCGAGTGTTTCTGGAACTCTGCTTAAAATATCCACCATTCTGACGTCTAGTTTCCTAGGTTGGAATCATACGATTTGCATAATGTATTTCATTATAAATTAATGTGGATTAGTTAACTCGTGAGCCATACAATACAAAGGATCTATCTAATTCGAGCAATTCAGCTAACTCGATGTCATCTAATTGGCAGCTCTGTCCAACCTAATAGAGACTTGCAATTTGGAGCTGTAATTTTTCCAGAACTTAAGTTGAAAATGAACTAGAGATCTTCTTCTAATGTTTTTCACTCCTGGTGCCTAGTGGTATTCTGTTTTCTCTAAAATGTTCTGTAATAGTGCAATCATTTATGGACTGGCTCACAACTAAGAGTTGCAGCTGGGTGCCTTTCGTGGCAACCTTCTGAAATGCTGAAGGTTTTCTTTTTTCCGTAAAAGTTTTCATCATATCGTGTAAAGCTCTTTTCAACTGCATAGTCTGTACTATTATAGCTGATAATTGTATTTTGTAGGTATGTACCTTGTTTGTTTTCCATTGAAATTGCTTTTGTCAACCATGCTTATACCCCAAAGTGCTTTTTGGCTTGCAGAAATACGGAAAAATTGATGTGGTTGTATCTAATGCAGCAGCTAATCCCTCTGTGGATGCGATTTTGGATATGCCAGAATCTGTCCTGGACAAGCTATGGGAAATCAATGTCAAAGCTTCTATACTCCTTCTTAAGGTAATTTCTGTTCGAATTACTTGTATGTTAGTCCCTTTAGAAATAAGCTGTCACAATTTCACAACCTTATAATCAAGGATATAACAAGCTTTTACACATACATCATTTGTGACAGTTCGGCTATTTTGTCCTTTCTCATTACTAAGGGGTACCTTAAACATAAGCCACTACGTTTATAGCAACTTTGACAACGTTTTATGAACATCTTAATGTAGCATTGGGAATGTATTTGTCAGGCTCTCACTGTTATTAACTAGTTGAAGATGTCATTAGAACAATTGAGTGGATCGTTAGCAAGCTTTTTTATCTTTTCAAATTGTCAACAGTTAGCAGATTTTTAGCCTTTTGGAAAATAATTTTCTTCTGAGGAGGCTTAAGCTCTCTCACATGGAATTTCTTTGCTCTCTGCATTACTTCTTTCAACATCTTATGTGTTTGCAGATTTTCAAAATACCTTCAATTTCCTTTCAATCAGATAAAATGGTTTTCATGGGTTTTGGCAATGGGAGGCAACAAAGTATGGTAAAAATATATTTTGTGGCCATCTAGATGAATGAGTTTCCTTTTGAATTTCACTCGGAATGGGCTTTTGAATAATCCTTCTTTGTAAGTTGAAAGTGTGCCTTCAAAATAAAAGTACACATTGTTCAAAATCTAAAAGCCCATAGAACATTACATTTGAGTATCCCACATTGACAAATCAATAGAGAAATGTCCACTATATAAGGTTAAGGTACTACTCTCCTTATTGTCATATGGTTTTAAGGTGGAACTTTCTTAATCTTGTAAACTGAAGTATCTCCTATAGACGCCAAACCCATTTTTATCACACACTGGTTATGGCTAAAATAATGGCCTGCTTATTTTTCCATTAGGATGTCAGCAGACAGCAGGAATGAAGGATTCCAAGGGCCACTTACAAATCACATGTCCTCACGATTGACCTTAGAGGAAGCCTTTGATTTTTCTTCAGCTGTTGCCTCCTGCGGAGCGAATTGACTACTACACTCCAAAGACTCTTGAATGTTTGCACCATGTCACATGACTGAGCTGCTGCACATCTAACCAAGTTTTCTTTAATGATCGTCAGTTTAGCAGTGGACCAAAATTTAGATCCTCTCCAGAAGTACCGTAGACTCATGATTTGTGGTCCTTCCCTTGGATTGCTCCGCAAAGTTCCCCTGTTAATACAATTAGGGATTGAAACAAGCCACTCCCAAAGGCTAAACAAGACTGATCAATATCCATCCTACTTTCCCCTTTTAACTGACCTCATGTATATATAAGTTACTAGCTGACCCCTCCCAAATCTTTTGCACTACCCAAAGTATCCCTCATGTTTGCATGGTTGGCATGGGTATGAAGGTATAAAAATTCATCTGGATTATTTCTATTCTTAGGGCTAAATTCCTTCATAAGACAAATATGAGAAAGATTAGATCTTCTTGTCTAAGACCTCTTCCACCTTTGAAATCTTGACGCCTCACTGATGTAGAACTTTATTTGAAGTATATATAGTGTAGATTGGCCACATAGCATTTTGGAATACTAAACCCATGCCAGATCAAAAGGTAAATGTTAGGTAAAATATTACCATCAAACTGTGTATTCTCAGTGTTTTAACTGCTTCCAACCTTCATGGATGTCTTATTTTTAGGATGCTGCACCCTATATGACAAACAGCTCTTCAGTTGTTTTAATTTCATCAATTACTGCTTACCAACCTCCAGCGTCTATGGCCATGTATGGAGTGACAAAAACAGCTCTTCTTGGACTTACAAAGGTACTAGTCTCAAGTCTTACAGTCTGGAAACCAGCTTAATGGTCTTTGAATATCCTTAAAAATTAGCAAATTGTTAACTTGATATTTTACTGTTTTTGAGTAGGCATTGGCTGCTGAAATGGCCCCAAATACTCGTGTCAACTGTGTTGCCCCTGGGTTTGTTCCTACCCGTTTTGCTGATTTCATCACAAGCAATGATACTGTTGTAAGTGTTTTTTAGAGATACTATTTTCTATGTTAGTCCTAGTTTTGGTGGTGAATGTCTTATGAAATATTTCATTTTAGCGGAAGGCTATTGAGGATAGAACACTGCTTCATCGGCTTGGAACCACGCAAGACATGGCAGCTGCAACTGCCTTTCTAGCTTCTGATGATGCCTCTTATATCACTGGAGAAACGTTGGTGATTGCTGGAGGAACTCCATCCCGTCTTTAATCACAACTCTCACTATGTTCTGTACACACCATTTGTGACTAGTTAATAAATCCCAAATGTGAATTATAGCTTTTTCATGGTCTTGTGTCAAGAATAGTGTCTAAGTTATTGAAGCCGGATGCCAGTGGAAACCCAAGTGCACAAAAAAATATTTTCCTGCTGCTGACAGAAATTCCTCCAACTTAATAAAGGGTATGAACAGCTTAATATATGCACGCAACAGAGATTTTAACAGAAGAGTGCCATCTTTGTTCCATAATTAGTATCAGTAAGGGTCCTAAATCCCTAACGGAAATCAGAAATATAAAAAGTATACATATTTCACTAGAAGAGTTTGTGTATTTGGGACTGAACATAAGCATCTTCCTGTGGAATGTTGGTGGATTAACAAAACATTATGAACTCGGCAAGGGATAAACAAGGGGCTTTGGCCGCTGGTACTGCAACCTACTTCAACTATTTTTGCGCCTGACATATAATCAATACTTTCATATGCGACAGCGTTTTTCGGTTTTTTTATGTTTATTGTTGGCACACTTACTCAAAAATTTACTTATAAATTTATGACGGTTGGATGAATCATATGTATGGGTATTTCACTGGAGAGGCGTACCCATACCAAGTATGGAAGTCACGGTATTGGTACCAGTCTACCAGATGCTTTAGAGTATACTTTTCATATTTTTTTAACTAATTTTATTTTGATACAATTTACTCTAATTATTTTATATAAATTTTAAATAGTTGATCTAAATGTATATTTAGATTAGTTTTTTTTTTAATGTTTCATTAAATTTTATAAATCTCTGCTCTTTTTAATATTTTATGTATTATTTAATTAATTATACCCATATCCCCTATTTTTTAGATAACCAGATCCCTACCCGCCATCCATCTGTTATGCAACCTAAAGTACTAAGAAAATCTCCACCGAGCAGGCCGGTGAGTTGTGCAAACTCCTGCCCCACCTCCAATCCCACTGGCCAGTGGCCACCACTAGAAAATTGTAAGGCACCGAGCATTAACCTCCAGAGAACAATGGCAGAAGTTCAACATGACGAGGCACATAGAATACACCTTATATTAGCTGACTTAATTGAAGAACCTTTAATCTTAATAATATAATCAATACACAAAATACTAGTGTGAAGTAATCTACAAATTGCTAAGGCGAACAAAAATACAAAAAGAAAAGGGAAATAGGCAGGCTCTTCAGATCTGTTGTAGCTTATGTACACTGAACAAAACTAATGACTTGGAATATCTGTGGCTCAGCATGAAAATCCCAAGCTTCCATTTTCATAGTGTCGTACTGTCGGCGGGGAAAACTTCTCCCACAAATTACCTGATCTGATTAAACATAGAATGTCTACAAGAACATTACTCAAGTTATTCTCACTTATTACACACCTGCATCCTCTGAGCCCCTTTTTGCGTCTCCTTGAGGCCAATTTACATACACTTGAGAGCAGAAATGATATAGACAGAACGGGATGGGCAGTTCATCATGCCCATTTTGCAAGTTTTTGCATGCCAGATATGTAGTACACGTGGAATCCATCAAAGAAGAAAAAAACTTGGGGAGGAAACAAGAGTAACATATCTACACAGGAATCACTTCAGAATTTTGATTATCCTCACAATGCAGAATCAAGCCTTCAACATACATTGGGAGGAGGCAACGTAGCCACTGACACCCTGTAGAGATGGGCTCTGAGGGTGGTACAATCATAAGGATATTCTCATGACGTCGGACAATGCCCATGACACTGACGGTGCTACCTTCTTTAACATACCTGAACAAATGCAGGGAGATAACATCATGAACAATGACTTTAAATTGAACTCCCCTCCCCAAAAAAATAATTCCCAACCCTCAACCAACCACCCCTCCCCCCAAAAAAATTCTCTGTTCTTAGAACTTGCAAACCAAATTTAGGCCATTCATGACCAGAGATAAGGGAGGTTGAACAAGCCCCGAGACCAACCCCCCCCCCCCCCCCCCCCCCCCCCCCCCCCCCCCAACAACCCAAACACACTCCTTACCTAGAGCTAGCCAATAGGCCAATTCATCCCAGTCCTGACCACAGTAAGGTGGGTTAGTTCAGTATCAACCCTAAACAGAATCCAAAAAAGCCATACTTTCCATTAATGTCCTGAAGGAAGAAGGCTATATAAAATCTGGGCTCAATTACGTGATCATAGATGGTCAATTATTCCTGACACAGCCCACAGCCAGCTATTGGCCAGAGCAGACTTTCCCAGCCAAGGCTTTTCCAAGCAATCACAATACCAATTTGTAGCAAGTGAGTCAGAGCCCAAGCCTAAATCAAACCGGATTGTGGCAGCCTCTACCCTCCTCAAAGAAAATCAATTTCTTATATGGGTTCAAAGTAAATAAGACATCTATCCCTAACTCTATTCTTAATCAAACCATGTTTATTGTAGCTTGTAAGGAAGATTTGCTTTGGCAAATGGAGAATAGAAAGCTAGAAATGCTAAGTAGAGGAGCATTACCCTTCTTTTAGGCGCATAATGCGGTCATCACTAGAAAGGCTTCGATCAGCTAGCCACTGCAAGAAATTCGGCGATAAATCTCGCTTTTCTTTGGTTATATCGACAACTGTTGCAGGTTCTACTAAAGGGGCCACCTTCGCTCCATAACCAGTTTTAACTAGGGCTCTTAATCCAGAGTGAAAATCTGATACATAAAAATCAGCCACATATTTCTGCCAATAAAGTACAGATGATTCAGATACAGCTGGTGACAATAATGCAAAAGCAGATGAGTGGTCAAACAACTTTCAAACAAATCAAAATATTAAATCATGCAATATGGAACAGTTAATAGTAATAGGAATACACTTCTATCCACCTCAATAAAAGATATGAATACACCACATAAAGACATGCTAACCATGAATCACAACAAGACCCAATAATCAGAACATATTTAACATTGTTTGTTTCCAATTTTTTTGACAACTAAAAAAAAGAATAGGGATACCAGAAGTTTCTCAAGATTAGCATGATCATTACACAAACAGCTAATGAACTAGTGTTAAGTTCATTATTATACCTACAACAAAAAAATTCAAAAATCCAAAACACAAAAACTGGACTATAAAGGAATTGTCCATTAGTTGTTCTGTAAGATTCCAAATAATGTAAAGCTATCAGATAAAACACATAGAAAGAAATCTTGGTGAAAAGCACAGTTTGTAAGTTAGATTTGTCTTTCTGTAGCCAGCTTTGCAGTAACCAGGTATGTTCAACTGACAGTGACAAAAACTTTGAGGACAGCGTGATAAATACTTGACTTCACTGTCTAGGCTCTTAGTTTTAGGCCATTTCTTGAAAATACTTGGCTTTCTCGCAGACACAACTTATGGCCTGTGCTTGGTCGTTTGTTTTATCAAATCGATCTGAAGCTACTATGTTAGGTACTTCAATCAAACAATAAGTACCTAGATGGTTTTTCAACTCTATTCACTAAAATTTCATCAATTAACCGGAGGGAAGGATTCCGGTGATGATGATTAAGTGGTTTTGCTCCAATAATAAAGAACATAATTGGAAGCAAAAAGGTAAGATTTGATGCTTTTCTTGTCAATAAAATTAACCAGAACTAGTTCACCGCGTAAGAAGTCACTAATAATTAAGGACACAACTAGATCTACAGGAAATACATTAACAACATATACAGCTGCCATAGAAGAAGAAAGTAAACTGACCTCTGCATGCCTGCATCCCCATGAGAGGCAACGATGTTTGGTATTTGCAGATTTCCCACCCCATCCTTTGTATTCATACAGTTCTGTAGACACATAAACACACCTAGGTACCCTCTGAAATGATGATTCAAGAGGTATACTGCCACATGTAACAACCTGCATTCAGACAAATGAAATATGTCAGTTAAGCATATGAAGCATAAATACAAAACAAACAATAAGAATAACACCTACAACCCAATAGCTGACAACAATTCATTTCTTAGCTTATTATAAGATTAGGTTACCGAAAAAAAAACAGAGCAATGGACTCAAATATGGTAAGCTTCCTGAATATCACACAGTATGATTAGCCAAAACACATAAATAATATTAACACGTGAATTGAGCACATTACTTTGAAATTCTTCTTTTATGTAATTATAAGAGGGTTAGAGCAGATGATATAATAATAAACCTGATATCATGTTTAGCTGTTTTTCACTGAACATCATAAGCCATTGCACTCCAAACCACAAAGAAATTGCTTCATCTTTTCTTTTCCTTTTTGTTTTTTTTTTACTGAGAAGTAATAGCTTATTTTGTGTAGTATGAGTACAATGTTACCATAATGAGGAAAGGATTAGAGCACTTCAACGAAATCACAAGAGAAGTGTGTGGCTGAACAGAAGGAAAAAGATGACAAAATAAGTTTTAAGAGAAAGTCATGTGTTAACCTTCATTATCTAAAGTTAGTTAGCGGCTACTTCATCCTATCAGCTGCAAGGTTCTAAATCCTGTAAAACTTACAAGGACATTAACTGATTGAAAAAGGACCCCAATGAATTGACATGTCCTTCTAGTCTATTGCATAAGTTCACTTTTCCCTTATACACTCCCATACCCTCTCAAAGACAATTCATATAGCAAAATAAACTGTTTGTATGATAGGAACAATAGACACTGCATTGCCAGTATCCCACAAGGTTGAAGAGAAATTACAACATAGTTTACACTGCATTGCCAGTATCCCACAAGGTTGAAGAGAAATTACAACATAGTTTATTGCTCTTGGACGCTTGATTATTGTACCAACTGAGGGAATTAGCAACTCTCCTCACTAATGCTTTACCAGGGACTTGCCTGTGAATTAACATGGCTTTCCAGACAATTTCATGAAGTTGCTTGTTCTTCCATTGATTTTTTCACTAGAACAGAATGCCTTCTTTAAACAGGTATAAGAAAGGTTGCAATCTCCAAACTCGTTCTAGGTGGTGGCTACATATAAGAGTTTCTGCCAGTCCATGTCCTTAGTTAGGATACAAAATTAAAATCTTCCTTGAACTCCAGGATAAAAAATGGAGAACATAATAGAAAAAACAAGAACAAAAACTTTTGATTTAGAATGAGTACAGATTCTTCTGAAAGGATTACTACCTTTAATCATATCAT
The DNA here is from genome assembly GCA_026401315.1 of Dysphania ambrosioides. Taxonomy (NCBI): domain Eukaryota; kingdom Viridiplantae; phylum Streptophyta; class Magnoliopsida; order Caryophyllales; family Amaranthaceae; genus Dysphania; species Dysphania ambrosioides. The sequence continues at coordinate 25,771,961 of CM048667.1, forward strand.
CCACAACTACATATCTTAGAATCTTTCTTGTTTTAGATACTATTTGCCCTCAAACAGACAAGCTTAATATGGTGATTTCATCAGCCTGTTGGTTCAACTTAGTTTAGGTTGTTTCTATGTATTCCAGTATCTGAGGACTCCTTATTCTCTGGTTGGTTAGTCGTCAAAGTAATGGGGAAAGTAGAAAAGATGAAACATCTTTCAAGTGGCCAAGGCCCATGGATTAGGGTGCTTATACTACACCTCCTCATAACCCCAAGATGGTTGGCCAAACGACTTGATGCTCACTCAGTCACTCCACCACCCTCTCCCCACTCCAAAAGGGTCACATTGTAGCTTATTTCCTATTATGGATCTTCCCATTTATCCAACTTAGGCTTCTATGGGGCCTACACCGACAACTGATCATAGTTGCAACCACGTAGCCCATGTCAAGAGCTCCAGGTAAAACACCCTGCAGTAGCTCTATATTGTTTCTTCAATAAATGGAATAATTCTCAATCACTAGATTCCTATTTTGTAACAAAAGGATCCTGATTATGACTTTATGGTCAATAGGATACAAGGAGTAAAGTATGAGTTTATGCTGACTGACCTTACGCTTACAGATTGCAGAACTGAACACATGGAACATTATTAAATAATGGCCAAAAGAGACCAACCAAAAATGTTCTGCCTCTCATTCACAAGATTCGTGTTAAATGTGCAAGTGACCTGCTCCACTTTGCTTTATAACAACTCCAGTGCGCACATGAATAAAACCACCCACATCAGAACCTTTCATGCAAGTGCAAAACCAAAATATAAAATTAGCCCAAGTAACCATATGCACAAGCACACATCAGTAAATCCGGCAGCATCAGGAACAAAGCAGAATAGTCTTCCAAACAACACACTCCCCCTCTCCTCCAAATAGCTCAAGAAACATGAGTCTCCCAATTGCTACAAAAAAACTAACCCAAATTATCTCCTTGCTCCTATGACCGAAAAGCGCAAGCTCTCTAATAGATACACAATCCCAACCCCAAAATACCCTTTTCCATACTTCAGGAGTGTTCCTAGTTTCCAACCTTTTACCACTTGGCACTTGCTCCTAAGACCGACAAGCTCGAGCTCACTTATATCATATCTTGTTAATGAAAAGATTAAAAATGGCAACAACCCCAAAAAAATGATTACCAATAAAGCAAGTGTGGTCTCACCACACCTTGTACTACTTAAGGCTAATAGTCCAAAACCATTTATCAAGTCAAAGCTAATGACATCATAAAATATAAAAATATAAGGAAAAAAGGCTACAAAATGACAACATGACCAAATCCAAAAGCTATTATAAACAAAAAATTAAAATTTAATCCAAAAATGGCATATTAAGAGGAATAAGATACAAAAAATTTACCCCAGTAACCTTGACAAACTGGCCATCAACAGCACCTCTAAGCTCAGCATCAGGGTACTTCTTAACAAAACCCAAGATAGCCCTTATCCCCCAAGCATAATTCCACCCTAACCCAGCCAAAATCGGCACCAGCACTGCCGCCACAACCACCAAGATCACAGCTTTCTTCACTGCAACCATCAGAAACACCCCAACAAGCAAGCCCATCAAGACCACAATCCCCAATACCCACATTGCCCCTCTTGAAACCCTCAGCCCATGCTTCACCCCTTCACTCCCTAAGCTAGTAACCGACAACCCATACACCATCTTCCCGGATCCACCACCCGCCGGGCCCAAATTGGACTGGCCTGGACCTGACCCATCAAGTTGGCCCGACTTCCGAATCGGGCCGGAGGTGATAAGACCGGTAGGAGGAAGAGATAGCGGGCCGGATGACTTCTTAGTAAAGGAACTGGAGTTGCTGAGGCGAGGAGGGAGTTGGCCGGAGTTGGGCCCGGATCGGGCCGATCCCGAGTTAGGCTGGGAAGAAGTCCGAGAAGGTGGAGGTCTTGGAGAGGAGAGAGAAAGTGAAGAGGAGGAAGTAGCGGTGGTATTGGCGGTGGCGATGTCGAACATCTTTCCGAGTTCGCCGGATTTCTTGATGTCGCCTCCAGTGTAAGGGACAGCCCGAGCAGCCATTGTAGGGGGGCGTTGTATGGGCTGGGAATCGGGTCGGCCCGAGACTACAAGCCCATTTCTGAGCTGGTGAGATTGGGTGCGGCTACCCATTCAATAATCAAAGTGAGGGGACGAGAACGGTGAGAGAGTGGAGTGATGAGGGTGGGTGGGTGAGTGAGCGAGGGTCTTGCTTTTTTGAGGGGGGGAAGGGTGGGAAATGACCAAAGTGGGGCAAGCGAGTCGGTGACAAAGACGGGTGGATCATAGTAGTCTCAATAGTCTATGATTGAGAGTGGGAGTGAGGGGGGTGTGTGTGAATGTGTTTTGGGACGAGGACCCTACCTTAACGGATGGGATTCTACTACGAAGTTTCTCTTTTCATTTTTCTGCAATTGTTAATTACCTCTCGAATCGTCCCCGTTTAATTACCAAATTACCTTCTGTGTTTTTTCCCATTCTCCTATCCCTATCCACCATTGCCGGATAAAGAAGCTGTGAAATCAAATTGATTGAACTCATGGTCTCACTATCACAACTTGTGTGTACTATAGCTTCAACCAGCAGCAGCCAGCCAGCCAGCCAAGAGCAAGTAAGGCCACACAAATAGGTTACCAGTTAGCCCCTCCTAAAAAGCACTAGGAATTTGAACCCAAGCTGCAAAGAGACCTTACCATTACTCTTAATGTCCATTTCTTCAAGACACTTACAAAACCCACATGCTTAATACTTCGATATAATTTTTTGTTAGTCCACTATTTTATACTCATTTCTTGAATTTGAAGCATTATTGAATTCGGTATATGATCTAACTTTGATGGATTATGTTCTTTGAAATTTTTCAAAAAACTTTTTTTATTGCTTTTATACAATTGGGAATTTATGGATTAAATATATTGAATAGAATTATTCATGGAATACATAATTTATTTATTATGCACATGAATGTACTTAATTTTATACTGATATATATTTTTTCTCTTTATTTTGGTTTTATCCTATACACTATCATGAATAGTTGTCAGGTTGAAGTGATTGCAGTAATTTCAGTATTAGTTGAATATCGAACTTAAGTATATAATTTAAGTAATTACTTAGTAATTTTTGTTGCGTATTTATGGTTGAATTAGTAAATATCATGCGATAGTAATATCCTTATATTTCTCTAAGTATTTTCTATGGAAGAATACGATGGTGTTGCACTCACAAATGTAAAGCATCCACTTAGTCATTTATTACTTCATGTTTATGTAGGGTAACATATGACTATATTATTATTTTAGAGTTTTTGATTTGTCGTCATATTTTTTTGGCTTTATTTCTTAGTGTTATAGGTTTGTCCCGAACATGATACAAGTCAAAACATTATGCTAATGTCAGTAATCAAACTTTATTCTAAAATACCTGATACTAATTTATTAAATTTATATTTTTACACATTTTCATGTATTAGCACGAACACATATTACCGTGACAACTACTTGAGGAAAGATGAAATATTTATCAATATTCGTAACATCTTAAGAATGAATACATGAAAGACCTTTAGACTTCAGATATGTTCACGATTTCACAAGTTGCTAACTTGCTACTATGCTAGTAATGCTCCTACGAGATTGCCGATACAAGGAAGGAAAAGCCCATTTAGTGATATGCCTTTCTAATCTCCATCTTAGCTTTTTGATAACGACATTATTCCCTCCAACTATTAGAAGACCCTATTTGTGAATTGAGGCTTACATTTTCATGCTTCAAAGTTGAAAGTACTTTGCCAAAAAAAATAATAATTTGAAAGTAGGATCATAAGCCTAAGCAAGCACATAGATGGAGCCCAAATTTATTGGTTTAAGGCTTTTGACATTCGACTTGTTTGCGGTAGCCCAAATAATCAAGAATCAGGTGGCCCAGTCTAACTTTCCCTAACTGTCTATATAATTACTTGTAATACATTATGTTGATAAAAAAAACTCATCATAAAACGTAGGGAGAAAATAACACCTACGGCCGATGAAATATCGTCGGAGCTACAAGAAGATGAAAATTTTTCTTGTCTTGGCGCTGGCAAGTAAGGATTCCGATTGCCCGTACATCCGTCTATGTGATCAATAATCAACGTTCCTTACATTATTGTGTTTCAACGGCATCTAACAAGATTATTATGTTTGCGTAGTAAACTTATCTTGGCCATATGCCCACCCATATGGTAGGAGCTCGATCGAACAAGCTAAAGTGGTCTCTTATTAGATACACCTAATGTAACCAAAATTTGATTCCGAGAGTTTGGGTTTGGCTGCGCAAGGAAATAGCTAGACAATATTGTCATCTAAAAGAAAAGAATAATTAAATTGTGTGACCTCACTGGCTCACTTATATAGTGTACCCTGCTATTGATATAACGTACTAGCTTATTACGGAGTACTTAGTGTGTACTCTGACATTTTTTTCACCACCTAACTTGTTGATTTCAATCTTCGCAAGCTATTTTTTCAAGTCAAGAAAATCATATCGTAATTATAACTACTCTGGAGGAACCTATGGCAGCATTGAACATAATCAGTTTGTCTGTTCCATCAGCATTTTTCAATAGTTTCAGAAGAAATTAAGTATAATTTTTCAATAATTGGACGAGAATCATCACCTAACTATGGTATTAGTCAGCTTTGAGAGGCAATCATTATTCCATTAGGTACCCTACGTCACATCAGTGTGCACTTTTCAATGCACGACTATATATAAATCAGATATTAATAAATTGATCTTTCATCCAAAGTAACGAATGAGTCATGCATTGATGATAATCTTATAGTAATAATTCTTAAGAAATACTATCAATACCTTACAAAAGGCAATCATTATTCTATTAGGTACCCTATACGTACTCATTGCTTTCCTTAAACAATGTGAAACACTCCATGCAGTAAAAAAAAAAAGAAGTACAAGTATATAAGCTTAAGATTAGAAGTAAAAGCAGTAGAGTTATGCTAGGAGTAGGATCTGAAACAAGGCAACAGAAGACAATTGATTCAATACTCAAACAAACCGAACTTATATGGTATAAGGTGTCAGGGTGTTTTTAATCAGAATCCACCCAAATTAGCCCATCATCCTTTACCACTCACATTACCTGAATATGACAAACAACGATGATGAAATTAAGAAAGAAGAGGTCGATCTACCAGTCATAGTAAACCAACTGTGGCAATTACTTCAGCAATTAAAAACTCAATCATCATAACTATACTTGGTGGTCCAAACTCATCTATCTGGCTATCAGCGGGCGGGAAAAGCTCAACCATATCATTGTCCTACCATCTATGACTGATAGTCCAAAATAACCAAGATGGATACAACAAGATGCCACTGTGATTTCCCAGATCATAGAAAACATCTTATCAGAAATGATCAATCAATTCTTGGATTACCCAACAACAAGAGATCTATGGAGAGGAATCGAACTATTATACAAAAGTGGAATTGATGGACTACACATATATGACATACCAAGAGTGGATGTTTCAAGCTTATCGGATACTTGAAGTGGTGGGCTGAGTTACAGACACGCAAGAAGGAGCAACAAAGTTCCGGGAAAAACCTAGCACAATTAAAGAATCAAGAAGAAGGGAAGAAGGGGAGTGCTTCATATGTGGTGGGAACAAACTTACCTAAAGACGAACTCGGAGAAACAGAACCCGAAGAAACAGAGAAAAACCTACCAGTGAAGGAAGACACCTAGTCAGATAAGGCCAAAAAAGGTAAAAGCTCACTCCAACCTTTATCAGAACAAGAGTGAGAAAGGAGTAATGAAAAAATACCTAGTGAGGCGTGGGAAACTAGTGAGATATGAGGAAGGAAAACACGAAGTTAAAGTGCCTCGAGATGTGTTGTCTCGTGTCTTACATCACCACCATGTGTCGATTCACACACCCCCACAAACCCCAAAAATCCTAAATCGGGTAATGGCACTAAGGCCCATCAACCCCACCTTAAGAACACGACCCAATTCAAACGTGGCCTCTAATATTGGGTCGGGAGCTATGAACACAGTACATAGCTGATCTCGGTCAAAATGTTCGGATTGGATTTTTGACTACGAGGCAATAGACACTATGACCCATGACCCAACAGATTTCATTACTACTACAAGACCATATAAAACGATAATCCAAATAGCTAATGGGGAGTGTGTGCCGACCGTTAAAATACCTCCAAATATTGTCTTGGAAAACTATCTTCTCGTGCCTAGTTTATCTCATAAATTACTATCAATTATCCATTTAACAAAAGAACTTGATTGTACAGTACTAATGAAATCAAACTCTTGCGTTGTGCAGGATTGTCGGACCAGGACGACTATTGGGCATGGTACTGAGGATGACGGTCTATGCTATGTGGATAGGAAGTCTCAACAAGATGATGCAGTGCTTGCTCATTAATCTATAGACCAACAACTCTAGAGATGGCATCGCCGACTTAGGCATCCATCATTAGGTTACTTAGAGTATTCTTTTAGAGGTAAAAAAATAAAATTAGATTGCAAATCATGTGTATTAACAAAAAGTCATAAACAATCATACTCTACAGTGTAAGTCATTCTATAGAACCATTTATGATGATACACATTGATGTTTGGGCCCCTGTGCCTACCTCTAATTCTCATGGATTGGCATATTATGTACTGTTTATAAATGATTGCACTAGGATGAGTTAGGTATATTTTCTGAAACATAAGGGGGAGGTTTACAATGTCTTCCTTAAATTTTACAAAATGATTAGCAACCAATTTCAAACCCAAATCTGTAGCCTTAAAACTGATAATGGGAGAGAATATGTTACCAGTGACATGAAAGACTTTTGTGCCACATAAGGACTTATCCATCAAATTACGTGCCCATACACCCCCGCAACCAAATAGGATATCTAAGAGAAAAAATTGAACCTTACTTGAAATTGATAGAGCGATTATGCTCGAATCTTGTGTCCCAACCCATTTTTGGTATGAGGCGATCGCCACAGCAAATTACTTAACTAATCGCCTTCCAACAAAAAATCTTAACTATACAACACCACTTGATACCCTCCAAAAATACATGCCTATCCCATCTATCCACTTCCTCCAACCTTGAGTCTTCGGTTGTACCGTATATGTTCGTTCACCTCCCAAAATGGAATCAAAACAAACTATAGTCTCGAACCATCAAGTGTGTCTTTTTAGGATACAGGGTACACCAAAAGGGCTATAAGTGCCTTGACCCTATCATAAACCATATGTACACTTCTATGTATTGTGATTTTTTTAAGGATACCTACTACTATCACCATCTTAGACGTCAGGGGGAGAGTCGGGATAAGAGTCTAAGTTGGTTGATTCATCCAAGGGAAGTTGGTACATATCAAAAGGAGTAGGTAGGTGGAACCACCGAGACGACCTCCACAGATGTACAACCGGTCTCACAATCGAGCCCAATACTCTTGTCCGAAGATCCTATCAAAGAGGAAATACCAAGTCACCCTCTTAAATTAGTTGAATTAGTTGATTGTGTTTCCCCTGACCATGCATCTTAGGAGGTTAATTTAGAAGCAGACCAGGATAAAGTTCCAGGTGACAGGCATCCATTGCCCCGGAGAAGTACAAGGGGAATACCTCCTAGAAAATATGATCTAGATTTTAAGGCTCAAAAGTCAAGGTATCTAGTTCCTACCCAAGATTCTAGCAAGATGTCTGAGACTGCTCTAACATTCAAAACCAACTTGTACTCCATTAGAATTCCAAGAACTGCACAAGAGGCTCTTAAGCATAACGAATGGAAGGAAGCCATGCAAAGTGAAATTAGTGCCCTTAAGAAGAATAAAACATGGGATAAGTGCACTTTCCAAAAGAAAAGAAGACGATGGGGTGCAAATCGGTATTTACAGTTAAATACAAAGCCGATGGAAGTATCGAGAGGTACAAGGCTAGACTCGTGGTTAAAGGTTATACTCAAGTTTATGGAATCGATTACTCTAAAACCTTGTCACCTGTGATAAAGATCGATACAATAAGGGTACTCTTCTTAGTAGCAACAAATAAAGGATGGCTATTACATCAAATTGATGTAAAAAATGCCTTCTTACATGGTGAGATAACTGAAGAAGTGTACATGGAACCCCCCCAGGTTTCTCTCAGGATTTTTCAGAAGGAGAAGGTTATAGGTTAAAGAATGCCTTATATGGACTAAAACAATCTCCTAGAGCATGGTTTGGAAGATTTACAGTAGCTATGAAGAAGTTTGGGTATAGGCAAAGTGGATCGGATCATACCTTGTTCTTAAGAAGAAAGGGAGAGATGATCACCTGTCTTATCATTTATGTAGATGATATGGTCATCACGTGAAATAATAAGGATGAGATAAGCTAATTAAGGGAGAAATTATTCTGTAAATTTGAAATGAAAGATCTAGGGAATCTATAATATTTCCTTGGGATTGAGGTCCTTAGGTCAAAGTTTGGCATCTTCATCTCCCAAAGAAATATGTTCTAGACCTGCTAATAGAAACGGGTATGGTAGGTTGTAAACCAGCTGATACCCCGATGGTGGTTAATTATGGGTTTCAAATAACTGAGGGAGTTGAGGTGATAGATCAGGGTCAATATTAGAGACTTGTAGGTAAACTCATATATTTGCCTCATACTTAACCATATATTGCCTATGCAGTAGGGGTAGTGAGTAGATTTATGCATAACCTGCAAGCATCCCATATGGAAGTAGTGTACAGGATCTTGAGATATCTCAAGAAATCGCCAGGCAGGGGTGTCATGTTTAAGAAAAACGGTCACCTACATCTTCAAGCCTATATAGATGCAGATTGGGCAGGAGATCGAGATAATTGAAGGTTTACATTAGGGTATTTTACCTTGGTTGGCGGGAATCTCGTAACTTGGAGAAGCAAGAAACAGAATGTGGTTGCGATGTCTAGTGCCGAAGCAAAGGTTCGAGGAATTGCAAAAGGGATTGCTGAAGTTCTCTGGTTAAGAAAGCTTCTATCTGATCTTGGATTTCCTCTAGAAACTAGCTGTGAAGTATTTTGTGACAATAAAACTTCCATCAGCATCTCCGAAAATCTTGTGCAACATGATCGAAATAAGCATGTTGAGATGGATATACATCTTATCAAAGATAACTTGGAAGCCGGAGCGGTGAGTCTACCGTACGTGCGGTCAAGGGATCATATGGCGGATATCCTAACTAAGGCGGCCAGACTATATGCGTTTGAAGATATTTTGAACAAGTTGGGTGTCGGTGATCCCACAACTAACTTGAGGGGGAGTGTAGATAATACAATATAAATACATGTAGTAGGACTAAAATACAACAGTAGTATATAAGCTTGAGATTAGAAGTACAAGTAGTAGAGTTATGTTAGGAGTAGGATCCTGAAACAAGGCAAGAAGGTCGGTTAGACAAATAGTATAAATAAATTACTTTGTAACAGAAAACAATGGATTAAATACTCAAACAAACCGAACTTATAGAAAGAGTAATTTAATCTCAAATCTTCGATACCACGTGAGTAGTCACCCTTTATCTAATTACATGACTACTCCCCAAAAATAACATGGTTTAAAATGTGGTTTATATGGTCTTACTTATATATATATATATATATATATATATATATATATATATATATATATATATATATATATATATATATATATATATATATATATATATATATATATATATATATATAGGGAGTGATTCAATGAGAAGGATGCTTAAAATAAGAAGAATAAGAAGAGATCTTTGCCATTCAAATGGTAAGATCCAATGCTAGAGATTTCACTTAAAAAAAATATGGTTACTATAACAATAAAAAATGATCACTATAATAATAAAAAAATTCATTATAAGTGAAAAAAATTATTTGGTTACTATGAGTTAAAAAAGGGTCACTGTGAGTACATAAAATATCATCCGTTGAATTTAAGAGATGAAGAGTCAAAATGTCTTCTCATCCTTTTCATTTTAAGTATTCTTCTTATTTTAACTTTTACATACATACATACATACATATATATATATATATATATATATATATATATATATAACAATAAAAAATGATCACTATAATAATAAAAAAATTCATTATAAGTGAAAAAAATTATTTGGTTACTATGAGTTAAAAAAGGGTCACTGTGAGTACATAAAATATCATCCGTTGAATTTAAGAGATGAAGAGTCAAAATGTCTTCTCATCCTTTTCATTTTAAGTATTCTTCTTATTTTAACTTTTACATATATATATATATATATATATATATATATATATATATATATATATATATATATATATATATATATATATATATATATATATATATATATATATATATATATATATATATATAGGTAATGGTGAAGAGAGAGCTAGTGCTTACACTTGATGTGAGATGATCCTGAAATCGTATTGACATGTATACGTGTAACGATCATCAATCAATGATACTTTATAAATTTTCAATATTCTGAAATTCGGATAGTTAGAGATTAATCTTTTTTATTTTCGGGAATGCAACACAACAATAATTTTAATACTTCGTATCTAGTTATCTACAAATATACGTTTAAGTACTGTATGTTGTTTACAAGTTTTCGCCGAAAATAAAGTGCGACAATTAGAAAAGTAATAAATGTATTACAAAGAGTCAAGAAAAGAAAAAGTAAGTTGACGAAGACAGATTGTTGAAGGTTATTCTTAAACATGTCAAACACGTTGTTGTTATGATGAAGGATACAAACTTTGTAGTACTAGAGAGATTAAGTTTTATTAAAGTACAATAGGATTTATCATGCATATAACCTGATATCAACAACTATCAACTATAGCTAATTTAGTTAATATATAAGGGAAGAAAATACAAGTGTAATAATACATGTAGACGAGTATTTAGTCAACAAAAGGTGACATTCACCAATATTCATGTATGTATTTTGTACCGTAACGCTCCTCCCTGAGTACCAACATTATACAGGGCATTCATGTATGTTGATAAAATGTTATATAATATAATAACAGATACAAGCTTTGTAACAATTAGATAAAATAAGTTTTACTAAAGTAGATTGTGCATCTTACAATGAAAAATTACACCTCTATTTATAGTATTAAAATTTACCATACATATAGGTCTAATGTCAATAATTAAAAATAATAGATAATTTAGTTCATATATGAAAATAAATAAATATAATAATAGATGCAAAATAGTATTTAGTTACATTGAGCGAGTTGTTTAATTTTCTTTTGGGCGTTGAATTATTCAATCTCATCACCTACCTGATCCAAAAGGGCATGCCCTCCAGCGAGTCAAGTCTTTTAAGTAAGGTATTCTAATTGTCAACTGCAAGCTAAATTGCATGCTATTTTCCTCAGGATTTCCTTTCTTGTTTTTTCCCCCTTTGATTTGACCCTTATACTCTTGAGAAAAATAAATAAATACTTCTCCGTCTCTTAAAAATTGCCTTATTTTTATTTAAAAAAGTCAAAGTTAAAAATTTTAACTATAAATTCTCATCATGTTATAAGAAATAATATATTCAAGTGAGATTTTGTTATATGCATCTCAATGTAAATTTTTAAAATATCAAATTTTCATAATTTTTTGCCTATTGACCGGATTTAGAAATAAAAACGTTTAAAGTCGTGTCTTGAAAACCGCAAAAAGTGAAATGAGACAAATTTTAGGGGATGGAGGGAGTAGTATTTATACACGGACATGGTTAAAAGAAAATATGGACCTTAGTATATGGTTAAACTTTGAGGGTTGTATATCATGCACATAATCAACATCTGAAAAGTTGGTAATAAGCTTGAACGAGTCCAAAGTTAATTGGGTCTCATACTAAACCGAACAGTCAAATTGAATTTATACATCAATCTGTGTAGTACAATATAAGAGTGTTTGACAAGTTCCTTCACTATTTTTTTTTTTTTTTACTTCAAATACTTAAAGTATTAGCATGAAGTGTAACTATTGGTAGGGAAAAAGTAGCGTAACAAGACTAACAACGAAGTTTCTATAAGAGACGATTTTCATTAGGTCAATGATACCAATTTAATGTATTTGTTAGGCTTATTTGGTAAAGAGAGGGATTGGGGATTTTTCATTTAGCATCACCTTACTTGACTAACATAGTGAGATAGATAACCATTAATCCATTATACTATGCAAATGCAACCTCGAGTGATGGGTCACTTACACCGAGTCTTGGGCAATTTGTCCCCCCTTTCCCCATATTATTCTTCTATCGATTAGCCACACTCAAAGTACGCATTGATACGCATTCCTATGACATAAACTTAGTTAACTTTTCTCTTTTCATATAAAATGGGAACAATGGAGCATAAGTTATTCCTCACCTTCTTCCCTCATTGCCAATAGAAAAAGCTTAGCTAGGCCTTGCTGGCCTTCTTAACAAGTGTATTTCTATAGTCATGTATGTCGGAAAGTTGAAGTTCATATAATCTATTGAAAAACTCCTAATTTAAACCTGATATAAGTATATCACGAATATTTTCGTAATTTCATTTTTATATTTGATATCATGATGTCTATACTTGATATGTATTTGTATATCTTTTTTATTTTTATATCTGACATAACAATAACTATATCTGATATTACAAAACTTATATCTGATATTTCAGTATCATGATATAACTTATAATCTATTTAAAGGGGAATTTTGAGGATATTTTAGAAATGCTCTTAAAATTGAGGAGTACTTCTTTTGTATATATTTTAAAGATATATTTGTAATTACCATTATATATATTGTATTATTTTCTTAATTACATTTGAATTGTTATTGGCGAGAAGGTGAGAGCTGAGCACATAATTACAGAGGAGTATTACTATATAAAGGCCATGAGAAGGCACTACCTTAAACAAATATGTATGTTAAATTGTTAAGCACAATCTTATGGAAACTAACAAGTGGGAGCAGACACTAACATCTAGGTTGCATTGTGAACAAAGGGGGTAGGGATGGAAGGCTGGAAGCAAGCATGTAAAGTGAATGGTGTTGGAAGTGTATGATTCAGATCGAGCAGCCTTTACAATTATTGTCGTACGCTTGTACTACACACACACTTTAGCTCCAAGAGATACTCGAGTAAAATAGTAAATACATCAATTAAATTTAAGCATGCTTCGTATGTACCAATATTATTAAATACTACCTCTATTTTAGACTAATTACACCATTTTAATTCTTATTAAATAACAACATTTTTATGCTATATAATTTGAATAGTTTATAAATTCAATGGTATTAGTTTGAAATGGAGGTTTAAAACAGAGTAAAAAGAATTGAAGGTAGGTTATTTTAATAGGCTCTTGATCTACACCTAACAAATTAAAGGATTTTACCATTTTTCGTATTTGTACCCGTATTGATATCTGTATCCGAATTCGTATATTATGTACTCAACGGAGTGTATGATAGGTTCTTTTTCCTTTTCCTGAAATTCTTACCATAAGAATCCACCTGTTACAGTGGTCATAGTAGCCTAGTACTCTAGTAGGTAGAACCATACTTTGAATATTGCCTTGAGTACTTCTGTACTGCATTACACCAGTAGTCCTATAGAAGGCCACAGTAATACCATTACTAACTACCAGAATTTCTCTTTAGGTGTTCTAAGTTTATAGTTAGTGATATCACTTCCATAATAATAATAGACATAAATGAAATGAATGTAGACAATAGTCCTACTGTATTTAAAGAGTACACAACTTACTTTTGCTAAGCCTTTTTCATGTATGCCAGAATCTCCTAATTTATATACTGCCATTCTGTTGGCAGACAGCAGTATTTTATTACACTTTGAGCAGTAATATTCCGTAACATAGGAATTAGGAAGGTAGGAGGAGAAATATAATGATGAGTTTCCTTCTTTTTTCTTACAGTACATAATAAGGAGAAAACATATCCGAAATAAAGGGATTTGACAGGCTCAATTATTTCTCTTTTTCACTGTATCTTTGTCTTTATAACTTTAAAAAAATTGTTCCATATCATTGGAACTTCCCCTTAGAATTGGGTATGAAATAGTCCCAACAAGCTAAGCAGCAACTGCCATTATTGAGGGGAAGCCTTATACTGCAAGATGATGAAAGTTCAAAAGTTTAGACAAGATTGGCTCATGCACTCATCTTATTAATTAATCTATGACTAATTATTTCTCCACAACATTTATGAAATACAGAGTACTTTGTATTTAATTCTTAATCATGTCCACAAAATTGTTGAAGATAAGACATTTCCTTTTCTTTTTTTTCTTTTTTTTTTGTAGTCTAGTTAAATAAAAGAACATATAAATTCATCACTGCACAAATTACCAGAAAATTTCGGATAATACTCTTGGCGAAACAAATGAATGAATTTCATACCCTTCTTTTAATGAATTATGACTTACTCTATTAAAGTATAAAGGGTAGGTGCAAAAACATAATACAAGAGAGAGACAGAGGATTTATACTATACTTTGTATAATGGAATATTTGTTGACATAGCAAAAGTAAGAGAATTAGAAGAAATCTTATTTAAAATGGATTATGAAATGATACAGATGATGTTTATGGAGTGCAACGAACATAAGTAGTGGGCTAATTCAATGCTTATAATGGAACCCCCCCAAAAAAAAAGGTGACCTTAAAGCATCATCATTGATCAACCCTCCAAAATTAATAATAATAATTTATACTGTAAATATTTAATATATTGACTAAATATGTGACAAATTGAAAAATTGTATAACTTGTTTATTGAATGTCAATCCCAGAAATATCTATAGTACAAAATAAAAAACCTTACCTGAGTAAAACTGATTTACCAAAAGATAAAAGATAACAAAGATGATTAAGATGAAACTAAATATCTCCCTAATGGTTAGGAACTAAACCTTATCTCTAAATATCAAGATATTATCATATTATCTTAACAACCCCCCCCCCCCCCCCCCCCCCCCCCAAGTTGGAGCATGAGGTTCGTAAGTGCCCAACTTGGAAACCAAGTAATCGAATTTAGATTTCCCAAGAGCCTTTGTGAAAATGTCTGCTAGCTGTGATTCCGTAGGAACATAGGAGGGAGAAATCAAATCTTCTTGAATAGTATCTCGAACAAAGTGACAGTCGATTTCAATGTGTTTAGTTCGTTCATGAAAAACAAGATTTTTCGCCATATGAAGAGCAGACTTACTGTCACAAAACAGTTTGATAGCCTTAGGATGATGTACCCCCAGACTCAACAACAACCCTTTAAGCCATTTCACAAGTAACAGCAGCCATGGACCTATACTCTGCTTCTGTCGAAGAACGAGATACAATATGCTGTTTTTTAGTTTTCCACGAGATAGGCGACTGACCCAAAAATACGAGCCATCCGGTAAGAGATCGACGAGTAAGAGGGCAAGCCGTCCAATCTGAGTCACACCTACCTTGCAAAGTTAACTCACTGTCTGAATGCAACAATATACCTTGACCTGGAGTACCTTTCAAGTAACGAACCACACGAAGAGCGGCATCCCAATGTTCAGTACGGGGTTCTTGCATGAATTGTGACGAAATATGAACTGAATATGCCAAATCCGACCTAGTAACAGCAAGGTAGATTAACCTACCTACAAGCCGACGATATGATTCGGCATCTTCAAGCATTGCTCCTTTTGCTAAACCAAGTTTATGATTTTGCTCAATGGGAAAGCCACTTGGTTTAGCCCCTAACAATCCTGCTTCAGAAATAATGTCAAGAGTTATTTCCGTTGACACAAGAACAAACCTACAGAACTATGAGCAACCTCAATGCCCAAAATATATTTCAAAGGACCCAAGTCCTTCATCTTGAAGCAGTCACAGAGATAGGCTTTAAAGGTATCTAACACAGTAGAATCATTACCAGAAACAATAAGATCATCAACATACACCAAGACATTAATTTGAACGACTCCCTTTGTGAAAGTAAACAAGGAATAATCAGAGTAGGACCGAAGAAAACCATAAGTTTTCAAAGCCGTAACTAGCTTCGCAAACCAACACCTAGGAGCCTATTTCAAACCATACAAGGATTTTCTCAACCTACATACTAAGGATGAGTCCGAATAGTAAAACCCAGGAGGCAATTTCATGTACACTTCTTCATTGAGATCACCATGCAAGAACGCATTGTAAACATCCATCTGGTGAAGTTCCCAATTTTTGGAAGCTGCAATGGCAAGAAAAGCGTGAACAGTTGTCATTTTTGCCACTGGAGCAAATGTTTCATTGTAATCAATACCTTCCTGCTGATGATTTCCCAATACAACCAGTCGTGATTTTAAACGTTCTACTTCACCATTAGACAAAAACTTAGTCTTGTAGACCCATTGACACCCGAGAGCACGCTTCCCAGGTGGAAGCGGCTCGAGGGTCCAAGTACCGGTATCTTCCAAGGCTAGTATTTCCTCCTGCATGGATTGTCGCCATTCAGGAAATTTCGATGCTTCTCTGAAAGTCTTTGGGTCATTACCTTTGAGAATAGCTGCAATAAACTTACGGTAATTTACAAAAAATTGTTATAATCAATAAAATGTGCTAAGGGATACAGAGTACCTAAAGGGTGACTGGAAGGAGGAAAAGCAGAGGGAGATGTACTATTAGCAAAAACCTAACTAAGAACAAAATCCTGCAGTTTGACAGAAGGATACTTCTCTCGAAAACCACGGCCCAAACCATCATCGGATCGTTGAAATGTAGAAGTGTTAGGAACCCATTCGGCAGGCTGGGCAGAACCTGGGACAATAGGTGTCGGTTCTGTACCACCTGCACTGCCCGCAAGAGGCTCTACCCCAATGGACACTGGTTCTACCCTAGCACCCGCATATCTCTCTGTGGGTTGGACCGAACTAGATTGAATATGTACTGGTTCTGGTTCACAAACCGGTGCCTCTCCAATATGTTGGCCCCTGTCTTTTTAGTTGAATACACTAACTCCTCATCATCACAGACAAATTCATCAAAATCACTGTGTATTTCTATGTTAGGCAAACTACTAGGTAGGAGAGTTTCGTGTGTTAGGGAGACAAAGGGAAAAATATCTTCCACAAATTTAACATCACGTGAAACAAAAAACTCTTTGGTATCTAAATCATACAATTTCCATCCCTTCTTTCCAAAGGGGTAACCCACAAAAATACACTTTCTACTTTTACTAGCAAACTTATCACCACGGGTTTTTTTTTTTATTATGAGCAAAACATAAACAACCAAAAATACGTATTGCATCAAATAATGGAGGTTTGTGAAAGAGTATTTCAAATGGTGTTTTATTGTGTAGTAAAGGAGTTGGGGTTCGATTAATCAAGTGAGTAGCTGTAAGAACACACTCTCCCCAAAAGTAGATAGGTAAGCCTGATTGAAACCGCAAAGCCCTAACCACTTGCAAGACATGTTTCTGTTTATGTTCTACTTTCCCATTTTGTTATGGGGTTCCCACACATGAGGTTTGGAATATTACACCCGTAAATATAAAAAAGTCAAATAAACAGTTAAATTCGGTACCATTGTCACTTTGAACAATTTTGATTTTTTGAGAGAATTGTCTATCGATCATGGCCACAAATGACATAAACATTTGAAATACTTCAGTTTTATCAGATAATAAATAAATCCAAACTGCTCTAGAATAGTCATCAACGATAGTCAAAAAATAACGGGCACCGCACGAAGAGACATGTCTATATGGTCCCCACAAATCACAATGTACTTTCTCAAAAATCCTAGTACTCTTATTATCACTCAAGGGAAATTTGTCTCTAAGATGTTTGGCACGAAAACATATTTCACATCCTTTTTCTAAACTACATTTAATACCAATAACATGAGGAAGCAACTTAACCACTTTTTCGGAGGGATGACCCATTCTTTTATGCCAAAGTGACAAGGTAGATCTATCTTCAGCGACCGAAACTTGGTGCACCACCTTCGATTTGGCAAAATAGTACAATCCATCTTGCTTAACTCCCGTTCCAATCAGCACCTTCGTTGGGTCCTGTATAGAACACACAGAATGATCAAATTGAACAATTGTTTGTAAATCATCATTAAGTTGAGATATAGAGAGAAAATTGCAACACAAATTTGGTATGTAAAGAACATGATGAAGTGTAATTGAATCACTCAGTTGGATTGAGCCCTCCAAAGATGCAAGGATTGTATCATCATTGGGTAATCCCACGGGACACTTAATTTTTTGTACATCAGTTAACCAAGATTTCGTACCGGTGACATGATGAGTCGCACCTGTATCAATAATCCATAAAATAGGGTCAAACGTACCATTTAGTCGATTTTCTGGAATACTAGTATTACCAAAAAATCTCGTTAACGCTTTCCACTGATCCTGGGTAAAGACCTGTCCGTCAGATTGCATGCCGAAGGTCGTTGGGCTGTTACAAGTTGGTGTTGGCACGAGCGAATACTCCAACACTGCCATTACTAGCGAACTTCACTCCTTTGTCACCAATTCTAACACCGTTGTTGCGGTTGGTGGGGAAACCGTGAAGATTATAACATCGAGTTTCGTCATGACCCTTTCTTCTTACAGTGATTACACACCTTATCTGCCCAACACTTGTCGGTTTCATGGCCGATTTTCTTGCACTTTTCGCTCATTGGTTTGTCTGAGGTGTTGCCGCCACTACGTCCCTTCACTGTACCAGCACGAGTAGCGAAACCAAGAGCCGGAAGAGACTTCGCTTTCACTTGATCAATGCCACGAACCCTCTCCTCTTGAGCAATGGTTTGAAAAGCCCGGTTCAGAGAGGGAAGAGGATCTTGAGACAAGAGATTGGAACGAAGAGAAGAATAATACTCAGGATATAAGCCAAGAAGAAACTGCTGCAGACGATCATTGTCTCTGCGATCCGCATGTTGTTTCCCGGTATTACAGGAACAATTCCCACATTTGCATGAAATCAATGGCTCGTGCCTATCAAGTTCGTCCCATAAAACTAAGAGCTTGCTAAAATACACCGCCACGAGCATTGTTTTTGATTGTATATAACCATTAATTTCATACTTGAGTTGTTGAATTCGCGGGCCGTTGACAGCACATAACCTCTCATGAAGATCATCCCAAAGTTTCTTAGTGTTGTCATAATGTGAGAGCATAGACTTTACCTTGGAATCGATCGTATTCATGATCCAAGAAACGAGCATGCACTGAATTGTAGTCCAATCATCCTTAGTGCATGGAGGTACGTAGGTGGTGATTATACCATCAAGAAAGCCGAACTTGCGGCGGGATGCAAAAGCAATGTATATTGCATGCGCCCAATAAGCGAAGTTATCGAGTTTTAAACGTTGGGTGGTGATGAAATCCCTCGGCCTGTCATGAGAACCGAGGTAGAATGGAGAAAAAGGGTCTATTTTGAGAGTGGAAGCTAATGGAGGAACATTGTACACCATTGGCACCAAGAAGAAAGAGCAGAAAAAAAAATATAGATTTTATTTAACTAGGCTCTAATACCATGACAAATTGACAAACTGTGTAACTTGTTTATTGAATGTCAATCCTAGAAATATTTATAGTACAAAATAGAAAACCTTAACTGAGTAAAATTGATTTACCAAAAGATAAAAGATAACAAAGATGATTAAGATGAAACTAAATATATCCCTAATGGTTAGGAACTAAACCTTATCTCTAGATATCAAGATATTATCATATTATCTTAACAATATGACAGTAAAACTTACCAACATAAATCAATCATTTGACTAAATATAGGTAATAATACAATAGGTTAAAATCTACTTTCTCAATGAGTCCCATTTTCACCAAAAAATGCTTTCAAATATTAGGAGACACATTTAAAAAAAAACACTTATGTGGTACACTCCCACGTGTAATAGCCGTACGCAAAATCTTAGTTGAACTCCATCCACCAACCAACCCTAAGATGAAAACTTTGAATGCAGATATAGAACTAACAGAGCAACACCCCAAAAAATTATGGGGAAAAATTCATTTGTTTCAGAGTTAGAACTGTGTCTATTATGATTGAATTATACATATTTACAATGGACATACCATATGTAATTTTTTTTCCTTTCGGGTTTTGTTAGTAAAAATTGTAAAAACTACTCCGTATCTCTGTATGAGAATATCAAAACTGCCATATATATTTTTTACATGGTAGTAAAAAAAAAAAAAAGAGAGCGTATAGGTGAAAGTATATCATACAAGATTGATGATAGTTGGACAAAACTGAGAATAAAAATGAACTAAGGAGATTCATACTTTCACATCATATTAGCAGAGCTTTAAACCCACCTTAATTTCATCTTCTCAACCCCAAACACTCCCCCAAATCCTCTCCCCAATGAACCCCACAATCTTCCTGACCGACCCCTGCTTCTCCTCCCCTGTTTCATCACAGAGCAGCTGCTCATTACCCTCTTCTTCAGCTGAGTCAACTAGGCCCAACTCGGGGTTGACTCGGACCGACCCATTGTGAGCATGATTAACACCATTTTCATCATTAACATTAATCTTTCCACAAAAACCTTGATTATTAATACTATGGTTCGTTGTATCCAACAAACTTCCTTTGTTGTTGTTGTTCTTCCTCTTTTCTCTTCTGCTCAACCCTTGTTTCTTCTTCTTTAAAGACATCAAGTTATCCTCAAAAGCGTCAATGATCTCATGAATAAGCTGACGATTAGGGGAGGAATCCCAACGAGCCCAGAAACTAGTGTAACAGCTGAAGCAATAACAAGAGGAAGAAGGAGCGTGTTGTTGAAGATTAACAATTTGTTGTTTCTTGGAAGAAGATTTAAAAGGGTGGTTGTCAAAATTGAACGGGGTAGTAGAGGAGCAAGAAAGGAGGTAAGCCAAGACTTCCTTGTCTTGTGAAGAGAGGGAAGCAGCAAGGGTCAGGATTGCAGCCGGAAGATAGGCCAAGCAAAACAGATCAGATGCAGGTGCAGATGCAAGTGCAGGTGCAGGGGAAGGGTGGACTTGACCTTTGCGATAGAGTTTCTTCATTGGTTTTGTTGTTCGGTTTGGAATGGAGGAGAGGAAGAAGTCTTATCTACCGGTTAGAGTTGGGTTGATATAGTGGAAGGGAGTGGGGGTTAAGGGTTAAGGGTTAAGGGTTAAGGAGGGGGGTGGTGAAAGATGTTGAGGTTAAGGATTGGTTGCTGAGTCTTGTCTTTAATCTTTTTCTTTTCTCTTTTTTTTAAATCTGCCTCTCTTTAATGAGTTGAGTTGTCATGGTGGACCTTCTTTTTTCATGTACATGTAGTTCTTTAACTATGGTGTGGGGTGTGTGAAACTAGTGGAGGGAATGTTTTTACTTGGTTACTTGGTTACTTGGTTACTCTACCTAAGTCATATTGATAGTACAAATTGCTCATTGTGGATATGGGTGATTGTGGTCGGATTGGATCGGATTTTATATAAGTGTCGTGAGTTTAGGTTGGACTTTTATAGAAATTGATTTCTTAGGTAAAATCTCAACCCAAACTCTGGAATATTAAAAATGGTTTTTCTAGCTTAATGATATACCGAATGAAATTTACTAACTTTAACCTGTATTAGCACTTACGTTATATGCTGTTGAATTGGAATTTGTTTTGTATAATAAGAAAAAATACATCAAGAGCTAGATATATGGTGCTTTTAAGTCAATAATCTCAAGAAAAAATTCATTTTGTATATGGGTGTGCACTAGTACATGAAATTCATCTCGGTGTCGTTCACGTGAGAAATATCTATATTTTTCTTTGTAACAATAGTATATTGATTATCAAAATCTACATGGAAATGACATCAAATAATCGCTAATGCACAAACGAAATACAAGGTAACAACTTAAGATACTTCTGTTGTGCGCTACTTAGTCTCACCTGAATAAGATGTCTGGACTCTTTTATCAGTGGAATTTGGTAGAGATTGAAAAGGAGTATTATTAGAGTACCTGATGTTAGGGTCACCTGTCTGGTCTCAGTGTTATATATGTAAATTGTACTCGATGACGTATGTAACGGGATATTTGGTTGGGAGCAGGATTCATGTGCATCCCGGTACTTGTTTCATTGTTTGGCAAATTCTTATTACGCCTTTGATGATGCTGTTATTGGTTTTAGCGGAGCACCAGTGAAACAGTATCAAGAATAACTTAGGGCATGTCCACACATGAAAGTTCACTACTATCTACTCCTTTCGTCCCATAAAGATCGTTAACCCATGAGCTCTGAGGAGTTGAAGCCAATTTCCTAATCCGTCCTTTAACATTGCTCTTATTGTCTCCTTTGGAAGATTATCCTAAACCAAAGAATTGAAACTTCAAGGATATAGGTCCTACCAACATGCAATAATAGTTATTAGTATGTTAGTATGCTAAGTCATTGGTTTGAAATGGTCCGACATCCCGACGATTAACCAAAGCCCTGAATGAGACCGTGGAAATACACTAGTTAGAGGTTATTATAACTGACCGTATAGCTTCGTAAAAGTTCAATTTTTTCAAATACATCCTTATTGTGAAGGGTCCCTTGTAAGTTTGTAACGCTTTCTATGATAAGATTTTTTTTATATCTTATGGTTGCATAGGAGTATAGGACTTGGGGGTTGGTACATTTAGTTTATTACTTCGTGTACACTATCCTAGTTTGCGTATTGCTGTTACAAAGTTCCAAGTGCATTGCGACATAGCAACTTGAATAGAAAAAATAAAAGGTGTTGACGATTTTTACTTGTCAGTGCATTTGGTGAGGAGCAATGGTTAAGTAAATCCTTTGTTATTGTGTTTTTTCTTCTTGTTTGTCTTTTGTATAGATGCTAATGTTACTTCCAAACTATTTTATTGGTATGTTTTCAAAAAATTATAAAAAGTTAATATTTAAAAAATGTACATCGATATCGCATTATCCAACGTAAAGGTTACCTTTAGCCATTAGAATGAGTTTATGTTACAATGATTAATATAATTAGAGTAGATGATTAGGTCAATAAAATGAGAAATACTCGTATATGATGAGACAGTAGTTGTAGGTTTATGTTGCATATCTATCTTGATTATAACCAAAAGAAAGTGGGATATTTAGCAAGGAGTGAGGGACAATTATCTGTCAAATTTTAATTAGAATTCAAATACTTAATCAGGGTTGGCCGGCAGGATTTGTAAGTTGAAGATTTTAAAATTATAGGAACACGGCGAACAGCCCTTCATGTTGCATATTCTTGCCTAGCACATCATTTTGGCACATAACAAACTATTAAAGGGCTGAATCATACTAAATCAACTTGACATGATTAAGACAATCTTCATCTCTGCTTTACTATAAGATAACAAAGCAGAAGTGATAAAAAGATGCCGATCATTGAGTTTGATGGACCACCCCAAAGCACTTTTAACATCAGCAACATACCACAAACGAAGCAGGACTTCTTTCCATGATGAGAACATTACATTCCAAAATGGAGCAGTTCATAAAGTTGCAAGAGATACATGTCTATTCAATTCAAGATCCAATAGCCCTATCTAGATTGGAACATGCGCATCATCAAGTCAAGCTGCGTTCTGTAATCAAGTACAGTTGGTGTAACTAGAGAACGCTGTTGTTCATGCGGTCATCAAAATCGCCTTGGTGAACAAATTGAATAGAATGAATGAAAGAATAGTGCTCTAAGAAGAACTACTTAAACGGGACTTGATTCATGATTCAAGGTTCTCCAATCTTCAACTCGTTGGTGCTAATCGAATGGCCTGAACCGGGATAAGCTTGCAAATTACACCCAGATTGCGGAGATGATGTATATGACCCCGCAAACAGATTAAACTTATCTGGTATGTGACTGTGGATAAAAGTAGCTCCCAGGTAAGAACAGCTTCTTCAAGGAACGGAGGCCGTGCTTGCCCCACCTAAACTAATACTGTCAAGTCGGATAAGCCATGTAACCACAAAATTCGTGTCTGCAAAAACGCATACTAGTATGAATAATAGATTTTTGCACCAAATTAGAATGTTAGTTTTGAGAAAAAGACCGCAGATGTTACTCAAAAAAGACAATTAATATGCGGAAAAAAAACTTATTTTCAAAAGCCAAAAAGTGGCTGCTTATGCAAGCAGCAAGCTAGTGCTTCAAAAGAGAGACTATCAGGCTATAAGCATCCACCTTCTAACAATCAGCAATGTGGTTTACAACAAAAGGTTCACTCGTGCCGTGTTCAATCAGCCCTAAAATTCTTAGGGGGTCAGCAAGATTACTTTGTCTTAAAGTTCAAGTTTGAAGAAATATAATACTGCTAAAGAAGGGGGAAAAAAAAAAAGAAAATATAAGAGAGAAAGAAAAGAAAGAAAGAAAGAAAGAAATAAATTGTACTCAGCCCATGGAAAATCACTGTTGAAAGTGCTTAATGATCTAATGCTTCATTACAATTTACGTAGTAGTTGACAAGGATTGAATTTCAGAAATGAAGTATGCTTCCCATAATAGAAACACAAAAAAAAGATTATAGCATTGAAGTGCAAGTACAACATATAGAGTGTACCTTCTGGAAATTGTTCAATTATGGAATGATTAAATGGAACCCAGCCACTGAAAACTGCACCACCAACTAATGTTTTGAGATAAAGCAATACACTAGCAAACATCAAAGCACATATAAGAGTTGACCCCACTGTAAAAGTTCTCAAGTAGTCAGTCAAACTTTTGAGTACAAAAATCAAGTCTGTGAAGGAAGAAACAGACACCTCCTTGACTAAATCCACGGACAAATATGTTCTCAGGACTTGAGCCCTGAGTCAATCTCTTTGTCTATCATTGCATGGACTTGTTTCACTGCTTTCATAAAGAAGCTCCATCATTTGGAGAATGCTGAAAAAATTAGAAAACAAAGGTACTGTAAGAATAAGCATATGTGCAAAGTCCAGAAATAATTTACTCCATCTGTCTCTGAATTATAGACCCTTTCCAAATTAATGGGACTCTTTAGAAATTTCATAAGTTAAATCTTGAACTTTAAAATTTTACCCTTAATGCAACACTAACTTTGAATTTAAAAGAAACACCGAGTACTTCATTTGAATAATGTAAAATAAACATGAATAGCTAAAATTAGTTGTGGATTTTTCACTCAATAAAAATGGCTCCCAGTTATGTGCTCCCTATCATAATTAAGACCATTATATAGGTCAGTATCCAGGATTATAAATGTCTTGCCAAAGATATCTGTCATTGCACTCAGTGAGACAGCATTCACCCAACAAGTACGCCAAAATGAGTTGCTGAGTGGTGAGCCATAGATCAAAGGTCATCAAACCAAAGTCAATAAACTTCTAGCTTATTTTCTCCTAGAAATCTAGCTGCTATCAACTAAACGACTAAAAGAGAGTGGTGATACTGATCAGAAAATTAGTGACTCTGACATGGGACATACAGATGAGCTACATACTTTTTTTCAATCTAAGGAGGGGGATCAAAATATGAGCTCTATGATTCATAAATAATTGCCAAGACAAGAGCAATAGCCCAAAGAAGACAGAAAAGAAGAGTAAAACTTGACTGAACAGAGTCGGATTCAGGTTCCTGTCATAAGAGAGCTAGTTTTATATAAGTCTCCAAGTAGTTTGGTAAGTTGCCAGACTTAAAAAAAGCACTGTGACATCATAATCATCACAACTAATTTTTTTCACAGAGGCAGGAGAAAACAAACATGTACATTGGATATGATCAACCAAATGATGAAAATGTCTGATTCTACTTACATGTTTTATTATTTTCACTCTACGCAAGTATGAATGCAATTAACAATTTTCACCCTGCAAGCTAGCATCTATGCAACTAACATGTATACCTTGTTTGTTTGATAATGGCAAAAGAGGGTTTTGTCACAAGCAAAAGAACCATTTTCCAAAGTTTGGCTCTAATTTATGAAAAGGAGAGCAAGAAAGCAATGAAGTTGATAGGTACAAAAGTCTCACTTTCCTTTCCCATCAAAATCCTAGAAGATAGACAGAAATTATGTCAACAACATGTGCTTTTTACACTTCCTTTTAAATCAAGCAATAAACACATCCTAATTTCATATGAGTATTCACAAAATCCAACAACTGCTCAGTCCTTTCAAATTTTTTATTCTCTTCCTTGTTTTCCTTTCTAGTCATTTGATAACAAACATATAGATAATAGAGACAATATTGGCTCACATGACTGATTTTTGTACTTTAGCACTTGCAAACAATAACAAAAGGGTGACCAGGGAGACGCTAGACTTCCAAAGAGTTGAAAACTCTTGGTAAACAAGGAGGTCTAGCTCCAGTTTCAGCTAGATTATATGATTACCCCTATAATATCATCAAGAACATAAGTTATAGCTTTTCAAATATGTGTAACTTAGGCATATTAGAGTTTAGTCTCAAATACAGGATAGCCAGCTAATATGTTATTATCTTGAGAACATGAGGCCAAATGGAGCTATGAAGTCCATATAGGCTTCCTAAAAATATTATTGGATGGATCTAGTGCCACATAAGTCCATATGGGGGATATGGAACCAGAAGCAAGCTTGCTCGAGGTTTCAGGAGTCTCGGATTTTCTTTTAAACCCTCAACTTGGGTCCTCAAGGGGTACTTTAGCATAAGGCCACTATTGGGGTCAACTAATGTTGAATTTAGTGTCATCTATGGTTAGAGGCCATTGAAAGAGCCAAGAAGACTTCACCCTACTTTCCCTTGAGCCCTTGAGGATCTTTCCCAGACAACATAAGGATATCATATTACAAAGTCATAGACTTGTACCTCACAACCTATATCCTCAAACATGTATTTGTTATGGGGCTGATATGATCCCACATACTCGAGGAAGACTACTTTGGTGCTGGAGAAGATCTGTGCAACAGAGTTCCACTATAGTTCAACACCAATCTCCTGGGAATTCTGAAACTCAAATTTCCAACTTCCATGGGTTGTCAATTTGTCATGTACGTTTCACTTGGACTTCGTAGGTGAAAAGCTTAGGCCTAATGAGTAGCAAGACTATCCTTGGCTCCAGTGAGTAGCTATGTGACCATTTCAGATGAATTGTTTAGTGTTGATGCCCAAGTTTATATCTTTTACCTGAAATTTGTACAGACAAGGAATTGAATGATCTTCATGTCTATTCATTACTTCATTTGACTTAATTTTGTGGTGGGGAAGGCAAGGGGATGACATATTTTTTTATAAACAAAGTCACACATAAATGAGGCAAGTCTAACAAGTGAACATACAAAATACTCAAATTGAGTAGCTTACAGCTGTCACTGGTATCTCAGGAATGTTGAACCATGAGGGCAAGCCAGCACCATCTGCAAAGAGTATTATCCATGACTCCAAAGAACATAAATTTCAAGAGGTATATTCAGATTTGCTATTAAACGAGAGAATAAAGAGAAGACAAAAAGACAAAAAAGAAAAAAAAAACATACTCTTTTAATGTGTATCAGGAGACAGGTTCCCCAAAAAAAAGAATTGGAAAACAGAGAAGTGTGATGAAGAATTCAGAGTTCTATAATTTTGGCAACAATGTAAAATCTGGGAAAACTAAATACCCATCTTGATCAATTTCCTGGAACCATAAAATTTGATCCTTCTAAGCTAGTTACTTTAGTAATTATTCTTTTTCCTAGGTGGAGCTGCACCGTGATGGTAATGTTCTGAATTGCTTTCCTAGAAGCTGAGAAAATTTTGAAACAGATAAGATGCCTACATGCATTCCTGCATCCTTTACACGAGAAAAACTATAGCCACACGCTATTGAACCAGTTATGTATTGCCTGATTACCCATGGTCTAGTATCAGTCGACAAACATATGGAAATGAGGAAATTAAAACATGAAAAAAAAATGAAAGGAAAAACTACAACAGCTAGAATCACTCTTGATTCGATGAGCTTGTATTAAAAACCATTCCAACGAATGTCTTCTTCCTACAAGGCTATGTGACCTACTATCATCATATTAGCAAAAATGCATATACCACCAAGTAGACCCCATATCAAGAAATGTCACTTGAACAACTTTCCTAAGTCATGATTATATAGTGAACAATCCAACACAATCTATCCTCTTCTGAAAAACTTTCGGAAACTGTTTCTCCTCTCCCAGACTGCTTGCAATTACAGCATCTAAATCTATGATTTTGATCTTTAACTAAACTGTCTAAACGGCTCTAGCCCCATGCCTCAAACCATAGGAGCTTAAGCTATTCCAAGTCAACAACAACTCACAATCAAACTAATACAAGAATTTTAGAGTTAAAACACTATCCTTAGTCCTTGCATGCCGTCCATTAATCCATTAGCCTCTTAGTCTCTTACCCACAAACCAAAACTAGCTCAATAATTCATCAAGAAGTGCTGAAATCCAAGAGTTAGATGCAATGGAAGTGTGAGAAATTCAAAACACTCTCCTTTCTTCTTCAAATTACGCAGAAAGAATACTACCACTTCAATCAGTATAGGCATCCTACACAGAAAATTTTGAATTCCCAATCATCTGTCGTAACAGAAT